>JAUIMM010002417.1:0-394516 GCA_031769625.1 Taudactylus pleione
CCTCCTCTGTCACTACAGCCATCTCTTATCCTACACCTTCCTCTGTCACTACAGCACTCTCTTATCCTACACCCTCCTCTGTCACTACAGCCATCTCTTATCCTACACCTTCCTCTGTCACTACAGCACTCTCTTATCCTACACCCTCCTCTGTCACTACAGCACTCTCTTATCCTACACCCTCCTCTGTCACTACAGCACTCTCTTATCCTACACCCTCCTCTGTCACTACAGCAATCTCTTATCCTACACCCTCCTCTGTCACTACAGCCATCTCTTATCCTACACCCTCCTCTGTCACTACAGCACTCTCTTATCCTACACCCTCCTCTGTCACTACAGCCATCTCTTATCCTACACCTTCCTCTGTCACTACAGCACTCTCTTATCCTACACCCTCCTCTGTCACTACAGCAATCTCTTATCCTACACCCTCCTCTGTCACTACAGCAATCTCTTATCCTACACCCTCCTCTGTCACTACAGCCATCTCTTATCCTACACCCTCCTCTGTCACTACAGCACTCTCTTATCCTACACCCTCCTCTGTCACTACAGCACTCTCTTATCCTACACCCTCCTCTGTCACTACAGCCATCTCTTATCCTACACCTTCCTCTGTCACTACAGCACTCTCTTATCCTACACCCTCCTCTGTCACTACAGCCATCTCTTATCCTACACCATCCTCTGTCACTACAGCACTCTCTTATCCTACACCCTCCTCTGTCACTACAGCACTCTCTTATCCTACACCCTCCTCTGTCACTACAGCCATCTCTTATCCTACACCTTCCTCTGTCACTACAGCACTCTCTTATCCTACACCCTCCTCTGTCACTACAGCACTCTCTTATCCTACACCCTCCTCTGTCACTACAGCAATCTCTTATCCTACACCCTCCTCTGTCACTACAGCCATCTCTTATCCTACACCCTCCTCTGTCACTACAGCACTCTCTTATCCTACACCCTCCTCTGTCACTACAGCCATCTCTTATCCTACACCTTCCTCTGTCACTACAGCACTCTCTTATCCTACACCCTCCTCTGTCACTACAGCACTCTCTTATCCTACACCCTCCTCTGTCACTACAGCAATCTCTTATCCTACACCCTCCTCTGTCACTACAGCCATCTCTTATCCTACACCCTCCTCTGTCACTACAGCACTCTCTTATCCTACACCCTCCTCTGTCACTACAGCCATCTCTTATCCTACACCTTCCTCTGTCACTACAGCACTCTCTTATCCTACACCCTCCTCTGTCACTACAGCACTCTCTTATCCTACACCCTCCTCTGTCACTACAGCAATCTCTTATCCTACACCCTCCTCTGTCACTACAGCCATCTCTTATCCTACACCTTCCTCTGTCACTACAGCACTCTCTTATCCTACACCCTCCTCTGTCACTACAGCACTCTCTTATCCTACACCCTCCTCTGTCACTACAGCAATCTCTTATCCTACACCCTCCTCTGTCACTACAGCCATCTCTTATCCTACACCCTCCTCTGTCACTACAGCACTCTCTTATCCTACACCCTCCTCTGTCACTACAGCCATCTCTTATCCTACACCTTCCTCTGTCACTACAGCACTCTCTTATCCTACACCCTCCTCTGTCACTACAGCACTCTCTTATCCTACACCCTCCTCTGTCACTACAGCAATCTCTTATCCTACACCCTCCTCTGTCACTACAGCCATCTCTTATCCTACACCTTCCTCTGTCACTACAGCACTCTCTTATCCTACACCCTCCTCTGTCACTACAGCACTCTCTTATCCTACACCCTCCTCTGTCACTACAGCAATCTCTTATCCTACACCCTCCTCTGTCACTACAGCCATCTCTTATCCTACACCCTCCTCTGTCACTACAGCACTCTCTTATCCTACACCCTCCTCTGTCACTACAGCCATCTCTTATCCTACACCTTCCTCTGTCACTACAGCACTCTCTTATCCTACACCCTCCTCTGTCACTACAGCACTCTCTTATCCTACACCCTCCTCTGTCACTACAGCAATCTCTTATCCTACACCCTCCTCTGCACTACAGCAATCTCTTATCCTACACCCTCCTCTGTCACTACAGCAATCTCTTATCCTACACCCTCCTCTGTCACTACAGCAATCTCTTATCCTACACCCTCCTCTGTCACTACAGCACTCTCTTATCCTACACCCTCCTCTGTCACTACAGCCATCTCTTATTCTACACCCTCCTCTGTCACTACAGCCATCTCTTATCCTACACCCTCCTCTGTCACTACAGCCATCTCTTATCCTACACCCTCCTCTGTCACTACAGCACTCTCTTATCCTACACCCTCCTCTGTCACTACAGCCATCTCTTATCCTACACCTTCCTCTGTCACTACAGCACTCTCTTATCCTACACCCTCCTCTGTCACTACAGCAATCTCTTATCCTACACCCTCCTCTGCCACTACAGCCATCTCTTATCCTACACCCTCCTCTGTCACTACAGCAATCTCTTATCCTACACCCTCCTCTGTCACTACAGCACTCTCTTATCCTACACCCTCCTCTGTCACTACAGCACTCTCTTATCCTACACCCTCCTCTGTCACTACAGCCATCTCTTATCCTACACCCTCCTCTGTCACTACAGCCATCTCTTATCCTACACCCTCCTCTGTCACTACAGTAATATCTTATCCTACATCCTCCTCTGTCACTACAGCACTCTCTTATCCTACACTCTCCTCTGTCACTACGGCAATCTCTTATCCTACACCTTCCTCTGTCACTACAGCACTCTCTTATCCTACACCCTCCTCTGTCACTACAGCACTCTCTTATCCTACACCCTCCTCTGTCACTACAGCCATCTCTTATCCTACACCCTCCTCTGTCACTACAGCACTCTCTTATCCTACACCCTCCTCTGTCACTACAGCACTCTCTTATCCTACACCCTCCTCTGTCACTACAGCAATCTCTTATCCTACACCCTCCTCTGTCACTACAGCACTCTCTTATCCTACACCCTCCTCTGTCACTACAGCCATCTCTTATCCTACACCCTCCTCTGTCACTACAGCACTCTCTTATCCTACACCCTCCTCTGTCACTACAGCACTCTCTTATCCTACACCCTCCTCTGTCACTACAGCAATCTCTTATCCTACACCCTCCTCTGTCACTACAGCAGTCTCTTATCCTACACCTTCCTCTGTCACTACAGCACTCTCTTATCCTACACCCTCCTCTGTCACTACAGCAGTCTCTTATCCTACACCCTCCTCTGTCACTACAGCAATCTCTTATCCTACACCCTCCTCTGTCACTACAGCCATCTCTTATCCTACACCCTCCTCTGTCACTACAGCACTCTCTTATCCTACACCCTCCTCTGTCACTACTACAGCCATCTCTTATCCTACACCCTCCCCTGTCACTACAGCAATCTCTTATCCTACACCCTCCTCTGTCACTACAGCCATCTCTTATCCTACACCCCCCTCTGTCACTACAGCCATCTCTTATCCTACACCCTCCTCTGTCACTACAGCAATCTCTTATCCTACACCCTCCTCTGTCACTACAGCACTCTCTTATCCTACACCCTCCTCTGTCACTACAGCACTCTCTTATCCTACACCCTCCTCTGTCACTACAGCCATCTCTTATCCTACACCCTCCTCTGTCACTACAGCCATCTCTTATCCTACACCCTCCTCTGTCACTACAGTAATATCTTATCCTACATCCTCCTCTGTCACTATAGCACTCTCTTATCCTACATCCTCCTCTGTCACTACAGCACTCTCTTATCCTACACTCTCCTCTGTCACTACGGCAATCTCTTATCCTACACCTTCCTCTGTCACTACAGCACTCTCTTATCCTACACCCTCCTCTGTCACTACAGCACTCTCTTATCCTACACCCTCCTCTGTCACTACAGCCATCTCTTATTCTACACCCTCCTCTGTCACTACAGCACTCTCTTATCCTACACCCTCCTCTGTCACTACAGCACTCTCTTATCCTACACCCTCCTCTGTCACTACAGCAATCTCTTATCCTACACCCTCCTCTGTCACTACAGCACTCTCTTATCCTACACCCTCCTCTGTCACTACAGCCATCTCTTATCCTACACCCTCCTCTGTCACTACAGCACTCTCTTATCCTACACCCTCCTCTGTCACTACAGCAGTCTCTTATCCTACACCTTCCTCTGTCACTACAGCACTCTCTTATCCTACACCCTCCTCTGTCACTACAGCAGTCTCTTATCCTACACCCTCCTCTGTCACTACAGCAATATCTTATCCTACACCCTCCTCTGTCACTACTACAGCCATCTCTTATCCTACACCCTCCCCTGTCACTACAGCAATCTCTTATCCTACACCCTCCTCTGTCACTACAGTAATATCTTATCCTACACCCTCCTCTGTCACTACAGCAATCTCTTATCCTACACCCTCCTCTGTCACTACAGCAATCTCTTATCCTACACCCTCCTCTGTCACTACAGCCATCTCTTATCCTACACCCTCCTCTGTCACTACAGCAATCTCTTATCCTACACCCTCCTCTGTCACTACAGCAATCTCTTATCCTACACCCTCCTCTGTCACTACAGCCATCTCTTATCCTACACCCTCCTCTGTCACTACAGTAATATCTTATCCTACACCCTCCTCTGTCACTACAGCCATCTCTTATCCTACACCCTCCTCTGTCTCTACAGCCATCTCTTATCCTACACCCTCCTCTGTCACTACAGCAATCTCTTATCCTACACCCTCCTCTGTCACTACAGCCATCTCTTATCCTACACCCTCCTCTGTCACTACAGCAATCTCTTATCCTACACCCTCCTCTGTCACTACAGCAATCTCTTATCCTACACCCTCCTCTGTCACTACAGCCATCTCTTATCCTACACCCTCCCCTGTCACTACAGCAATCTCTTATCCTACACCCTCCTCTGTCACTACAGCCATCTCTTATCCTACACCCTCCTCTGTCTCTACAGCCATCTCTTATCCTACACCCTCCTCTGTCACTACAGCACTCTCTTATCCTACATCCTCCTCTGTCACTACAGCACTCTCTTATCCTACACACTCCTCTGTCACTACAGCAATCTCTTATCCTACATCCTCCTCTGTCACTACAGCAATCTCTTATCCTACATCCTCCTCTGTCACTACAGCCATCTCTTATCCTACACCCTCCTCTGTCTCTACAGCCATCTCTTATCCTACACCCTCCTCTGTCACTACAGCCATCTCTTATCCTACACCCTCCTCTGTCACTACAGCACTCTCTTATCCTACACCCTCCTCTGTCACTACAGCCATCTCTTATCCTACACCTTCCTCTGTCACTACAGCACTCTCTTATCCTACACCCTCCTCTGTCACTACAGCACTCTCTTATCCTACACCCTCCTCTGTCACTACAGCAATCTCTTATCCTACACCCTCCTCTGCCACTACAGCAATCTCTTATCCTACACCCTCCTCTGTCACTACAGCAATCTCTTATCCTACACCCTCCTCTGTCACTACAGCAATCTCTTATCCTACACCCTCCTCTGTCACTACAGCACTCTCTTATCCTACACCCTCCTCTGTCACTACAGCCATCTCTTATTCTACACCCTCCTCTGTCACTACAGCCATCTCTTATCCTACACCCTCCTCTGTCACTACAGCCATCTCTTATCCTACACCCTCCTCTGTCACTACAGCACTCTCTTATCCTACACCCTCCTCTGTCACTACAGCCATCTCTTATCCTACACCTTCCTCTGTCACTACAGCACTCTCTTATCCTACACCCTCCTCTGTCACTACAGCAATCTCTTATCCTACACCCTCCTCTGCCACTACAGCCATCTCTTATCCTACACCCTCCTCTGTCACTACAGCAATCTCTTATCCTACACCCTCCTCTGTCACTACAGCACTCTCTTATCCTACACCCTCCTCTGTCACTACAGCACTCTCTTATCCTACACCCTCCTCTGTCACTACAGCCATCTCTTATCCTACACCCTCCTCTGTCACTACAGCCATCTCTTATCCTACACCCTCCTCTGTCACTACAGTAATATCTTATCCTACATCCTCCTCTGTCACTACAGCACTCTCTTATCCTACACTCTCCTCTGTCACTACGGCAATCTCTTATCCTACACCTTCCTCTGTCACTACAGCACTCTCTTATCCTACACCCTCCTCTGTCACTACAGCACTCTCTTATCCTACACCCTCCTCTGTCACTACAGCCATCTCTTATCCTACACCCTCCTCTGTCACTACAGCACTCTCTTATCCTACACCCTCCTCTGTCACTACAGCACTCTCTTATCCTACACCCTCCTCTGTCACTACAGCAATCTCTTATCCTACACCCTCCTCTGTCACTACAGCACTCTCTTATCCTACACCCTCCTCTGTCACTACAGCCATCTCTTATCCTACACCCTCCTCTGTCACTACAGCACTCTCTTATCCTACACCCTCCTCTGTCACTACAGCACTCTCTTATCCTACACCCTCCTCTGTCACTACAGCAATCTCTTATCCTACACCCTCCTCTGTCACTACAGCAGTCTCTTATCCTACACCTTCCTCTGTCACTACAGCACTCTCTTATCCTACACCCTCCTCTGTCACTACAGCAGTCTCTTATCCTACACCCTCCTCTGTCACTACAGCAATCTCTTATCCTACACCCTCCTCTGTCACTACAGCCATCTCTTATCCTACACCCTCCTCTGTCACTACAGCACTCTCTTATCCTACACCCTCCTCTGTCACTACTACAGCCATCTCTTATCCTACACCCTCCCCTGTCACTACAGCAATCTCTTATCCTACACCCTCCTCTGTCACTACAGCCATCTCTTATCCTACACCCCCCTCTGTCACTACAGCCATCTCTTATCCTACACCCTCCTCTGTCACTACAGCAATCTCTTATCCTACACCCTCCTCTGTCACTACAGCACTCTCTTATCCTACACCCTCCTCTGTCACTACAGCACTCTCTTATCCTACACCCTCCTCTGTCACTACAGCCATCTCTTATCCTACACCCTCCTCTGTCACTACAGCCATCTCTTATCCTACACCCTCCTCTGTCACTACAGTAATATCTTATCCTACATCCTCCTCTGTCACTATAGCACTCTCTTATCCTACATCCTCCTCTGTCACTACAGCACTCTCTTATCCTACACTCTCCTCTGTCACTACGGCAATCTCTTATCCTACACCTTCCTCTGTCACTACAGCACTCTCTTATCCTACACCCTCCTCTGTCACTACAGCACTCTCTTATCCTACACCCTCCTCTGTCACTACAGCCATCTCTTATTCTACACCCTCCTCTGTCACTACAGCACTCTCTTATCCTACACCCTCCTCTGTCACTACAGCACTCTCTTATCCTACACCCTCCTCTGTCACTACAGCAATCTCTTATCCTACACCCTCCTCTGTCACTACAGCACTCTCTTATCCTACACCCTCCTCTGTCACTACAGCCATCTCTTATCCTACACCCTCCTCTGTCACTACAGCACTCTCTTATCCTACACCCTCCTCTGTCACTACAGCAGTCTCTTATCCTACACCTTCCTCTGTCACTACAGCACTCTCTTATCCTACACCCTCCTCTGTCACTACAGCAGTCTCTTATCCTACACCCTCCTCTGTCACTACAGCAATATCTTATCCTACACCCTCCTCTGTCACTACTACAGCCATCTCTTATCCTACACCCTCCCCTGTCACTACAGCAATCTCTTATCCTACACCCTCCTCTGTCACTACAGTAATATCTTATCCTACACCCTCCTCTGTCACTACAGCAATCTCTTATCCTACACCCTCCTCTGTCACTACAGCAATCTCTTATCCTACACCCTCCTCTGTCACTACAGCCATCTCTTATCCTACACCCTCCTCTGTCACTACAGCAATCTCTTATCCTACACCCTCCTCTGTCACTACAGCAATCTCTTATCCTACACCCTCCTCTGTCACTACAGCCATCTCTTATCCTACACCCTCCTCTGTCACTACAGTAATATCTTATCCTACACCCTCCTCTGTCACTACAGCCATCTCTTATCCTACACCCTCCTCTGTCTCTACAGCCATCTCTTATCCTACACCCTCCTCTGTCACTACAGCAATCTCTTATCCTACACCCTCCTCTGTCACTACAGCCATCTCTTATCCTACACCCTCCTCTGTCACTACAGCAATCTCTTATCCTACACCCTCCTCTGTCACTACAGCAATCTCTTATCCTACACCCTCCTCTGTCACTACAGCCATCTCTTATCCTACACCCTCCCCTGTCACTACAGCAATCTCTTATCCTACACCCTCCTCTGTCACTACAGCCATCTCTTATCCTACACCCTCCTCTGTCTCTACAGCCATCTCTTATCCTACACCCTCCTCTGTCACTACAGCACTCTCTTATCCTACATCCTCCTCTGTCACTACAGCACTCTCTTATCCTACACACTCCTCTGTCACTACAGCAATCTCTTATCCTACATCCTCCTCTGTCACTACAGCAATCTCTTATCCTACATCCTCCTCTGTCACTACAGCCATCTCTTATCCTACACCCTCCTCTGTCTCTACAGCCATCTCTTATCCTACACCCTCCTCTGTCACTACAGCACTCTCTTATCCTACATCCTCCTCTGTCACTACAGCACTCTCTTATCCTACACACTCCTCTGTCACTACAGCAATCTCTTATCCTACACCCTCCTCTGTCACTACAGCAATCTCTTATCCTACATCCTCCTCTGTCACTACAGCAATCTCTTATCCTACATCCTCCTCTGTCACTACAGCAATCTCTTATCCTACACCCTCCTCTGTCACTACAGCACTCTCTTATCCTACATCCTCCTCTGTCACTACAGCACTCTCTTATCCTACACACTCCTCTGTCACTACAGCAATCTCTTATCCTACATCCTCCTCTGTCACTACAGCAATCTCTTATCCTACATCCTCCTCTGTCACTACAGCCATCTCTTATCCTACATCCTCCTCTGTCACTACAGTAATATCTTATCCTACACCCTCCTCTGTCACTACGGCAATCTCTTATCCTACACCCTCCTCTGTCACTACAGCACTCTCTTATCCTACACTCTCCTCTGTCACTACAGCACTCTCTTATCCTACACTCTCCTCTGTCACTACAGCCATCTCTTATCCTACACTCTCCTCTGTCACTACCGCCATCTCTTATCCTACACTCTCCTCTGTCACTACCGCCATCTCTTATCCTACACTCTCCTCTGTCACTACCGCCATCTCTTATCCTACACCCTCCTCTGTCACTACAGCACTCTCTTATCCTACACCCTCCTCTGTCACTACAGCACTCTCTTATCCTACACTCTCCTCTGTCACTACAGCACTCTCTTATCCTACACCCTCCTCTGTCACTACAGCACTCTCTTATCCTACACCCTCCTCTGTCACTACTACAGCCATCTCTTATCCTACACCCTCCTCTGTCACTACAGCACTCTCTTATCCTACACCCTCCTCTGTCACTACAGCCATCTCTTATCCTACACCTTCCTCTGTCACTACAGCACTCTCTTATCCTACACCCTCCTCTGTCACTACAGCACTCTCTTATCCTACACTCTCCTCTGTCACTACAGCACTCTCTTATCCTACACTCTCCTCTGTCACTACGGCAATCTCTTATCCTACACCTTCCTCTGTCACTACAGCAATCTCTTATCCTACACCCTCCTCTGTCACTACAGCACTCTCTTATCCTACACTCTCCTCTGTCACTACGGCAATCTCTTATCCTACACCTTCCTCTGTCACTACAGCAATCTCTTACCCTACACCCTCCTCTGTCACTACAGCACTCTCTTATCCTACACCCTCCTCTGTCACTACAGCACTCTCTTATCCTACACCCTCCTCTGTCACTACAGCCATCTCTTATCCTACACCCTCCTCTGTCACTACAGCACTCTCTTATCCTACACCCTCCTCTGTCACTACAGCACTCTCTTATCCTACACTCTCCTCTGTCACTACAGCACTCTCTTATCCTACACCCTCCTCTGTCACTACAGCACTCTCTTATCCTACACCCTCCTCTGTCACTACTACAGCCATCTCTTATCCTACACCCTCCTCTGTCACTACAGCACTCTCTTATCCTACACCCTCCTCTGTCACTACAGCCATCTCTTATCCTACACCCTCCTCTGTCACTACAGTAATATCTTATCCTACATCCTCCTCTGTCACTACAGCACTCTCTTATCCTACACCCTCCTCTGTCACTACAGCACTCTCTTATCCTACACTCTCCTCTGTCACTACGGCAATCTCTTATCCTACACCTTCCTCTGTCACTACAGCAATCTCTTATCCTACACCCTCCTCTGTCACTATAGCACTCTCTTATCCTACACTCTCCTCTGTCACTACAGCACTCTCTTATCCTACACTCTCCTCTGTCACTACCGCCATCTCTTATCCTACACTCTCCTCTGTCACTACAGCCATCTCTTATCCTACACCCTCCTCTGTCACTACAGCCATCTCTTATCCTACACTCTCCTCTGTTTCTACCGCCATCTCTTATCCTACACCCTCCTCTGTCACTACAGCAATCTCTTATCCTACACCCTCCTCTGTCACTACAGCACTCTCTTATCCTACACCCTCCTCTGTCCATACAGCACTCTCTTATCCTACACCTTCCTCTGTCACTACAGCACTCTCTTATCCTACACCCTCCTCTGTCACTACAGCAATCTCTTATCCTACACCCTCCTCTGTCACTACAGCCATCTCTTATCCTACACCCTCCTCTGTCACTACAGCACTCTCTTCTCCTACACCCTCCTGTCACTACAGCCATCTCTTATCCTACACCCTCCTCTGTCACTACAGCCATCTCTTATCCTACACTCTCCTCTGTCACTACAGCAATCTCTTATCCTACACCCTCCTCTGTCACTACAGCCATCTCTTATCCTACACCCTCCTCTGTCACTACAGCACTCTCTTATCCTACACCCTCCTCTGTCACTACAGCACTCTCTTATCCTACACCCTCCTCTGTCACTACAGCACTCTCTTATCCTACACCCTCCTCTGTCTCTACAGCCATCTCTTATTCTACACCCTCCTCTGTCACTACAGCCATCTCTTATCCTACACCCTCCTCTGTCACTACTAGAGCACTCTCTTACCCTACACCCTCCTCTGTCACTACAGCACTCTCTTATCCTACACCTTCCTCTGTCACTACAGCAATCTCTTATCCTACATCCTCCTCTGTCACTACAGCAATCTCTTATCCTACACCCTCCTCTGTCACTACTACAGCCATCTCTTATCCTACACCCTCCTCTGTCACTACAGCACTCTCTTATCCTACACCCTCCTCTGTCACTACAGTAATATCTTATCCTACATCCTCCTCTGTCACTACAGCACTCTCTTATCCTACACCCTCCTCTGTCACTACAGCACTCTCTTATCCTACACTCTCCTCTGTCACTACGGCAATCTCTTATCCTACACCTTCCTCTGTCACTACAGCAATCTCTTATCCTACACCCTCCTCTGTCACTACAGCACTCTCTTATCCTACACTCTCCTCTGTCACTACCGCCATCTCTTATCCTACACTCTCCTCTGTCACTACAGCCATCTCTTATCCTACACTCTCCTCTGTCACTACAGCCATCTCTTATCCTACACTCTCCTCTGTCACTACCGCCATCTCTTATCCTACACCCTCCTCTGTCACTACAGCCATCTCTTATCCTACACCCTCCTCTGTCACTACAGCACTCTCTTATCCTACACCCTCCTCTGTCCATACAGCACTCTCTTATCCTACACCTTCCTCTGTCACTACAGCACTCTCTTTTCCTACACCCTCCTCTGTCACTACAGCCATCTCTTATCCTACACCCTCCTCTGTCTCTACAGCCATCTCTTATCCTACACCTTCCTCTGTCACTACAGCCATCTCTTATCCTACACCCTCCTCTGTCTCTACAGCCATCTCTTATCCTACACCTTCCTCTGTCACTACAGCCATCTCTTATCCTACACCCTCCTCTGTCACTACAGCATCTCTCTTATCCTACACCCTCCTCTGTCTCTACAGCAATCTCTTATCCTACACCTTCCTCTGTCTCTACAGCCATCTCTTATCCTACACCTTCCTCTGTCACTACAGCCATCTCTTATCCTACACCCTCCTCTGTCACTACAGCACTCTCTTATCCTACACCCTCCTCTGTCACTACAGCATCTCTCTTATCCTACACCCTCCTCTGTCACTACCGCCATCTCTTATCCTACACTCTCCTCTGTCACTACCGCCATCTCTTATCCTACACTCTCCTCTGTCACTACCGCCATCTCTTATCCTACACCCTCCTCTGTCACTACAGCCATCTCTTATCCTACACTCTCCTCTGTCACTACCGCCATCTCTTATCCTACACTCTCCTCTGTCACTACCGCCATCTCTTATCCTACACCCTCCTCTGTCACTACAGCCATCTCTTATCCTACACCCTCCTCTGTCACTACAGCACTCTCTTATCCTACACCCTCCTCTGTCCATACAGCACTCTCTTATCCTACACCCTCCTCTGTCACTACAGCCATCTCTTATCCTACACCCTCCTCTGTCACTACAGCAATCTCTTATCCTACACCCTCCTCTGTCACTACAGCACTCTCTTATCCTACACCCTCCTCTGTCACTACAGCACTCTCTTATCCTACACCCTCCTCTGTCACTACAGCCATCTCTTATCCTACACCCTCCTCTGTCACTACAGCACTCTCTTATCCTACACTCTCCTCTGTCACTACAGCACTCTCTTATCCTACACCCTCCTCTGTCACTACAGCACTCTCTTATCCTACACCCTCCTCTGTCACTACAGCACTCTCTTATCCTACACCCTCCTCTGTCACTACAGCCATCTCTTATCCTACACCCTCCTCTGTCACTACAGCACTCTCTTATCCTACACCTTCCTCTGTCACTACAGCACTCTCTTATCCTACACCCTCCTCTGTCACTACAGCACTCTCTTATCCTACACCCTCCTCTGTCACTACAGCCATCTCTTATCCTACAACCTCGTCTGTCACTACAGCCATCTCTTATCCTACACCCTCCTCTGTCACTACAGCCATCTCTTATCCTACACCCTCCTCTGTCACTACAGCCATCTCTTATCCTACACCTTCCTCTGTCACTACAGCACTCTCTTATCCTACACCCTCCTCTGTCACTACAGCACTCTCTTATCCTACACCCTCCTCTGTCACTACAGCAATCTCTTATCCTACACCCTCCTCTGTCACTACAGCCATCTCTTATCCTACACCCTCCTCTGTCACTACAGCACTCTCTTATCCTACACCCTCCTCTGTCACTACAGCCATCTCTTATCCTACACCTTCCTCTGTCACTACAGCACTCTCTTATCCTACACCCTCCTCTGTCACTACAGCACTCTCTTATCCTACACCCTCCTCTGTCACTACAGCAATCTCTTATCCTACACCCTCCTCTGTCACTACAGCCATCTCTTATCCTACACCTTCCTCTGTCACTACAGCACTCTCTTATCCTACACCCTCCTCTGTCACTACAGCACTCTCTTATCCTACACCCTCCTCTGTCACTACAGCAATCTCTTATCCTACACCCTCCTCTGTCACTACAGCCATCTCTTATCCTACACCCTCCTCTGTCACTACAGCACTCTCTTATCCTACACCCTCCTCTGTCACTACAGCCATCTCTTATCCTACACCTTCCTCTGTCACTACAGCACTCTCTTATCCTACACCCTCCTCTGTCACTACAGCACTCTCTTATCCTACACCTTCCTCTGTCACTACAGCACTCTCTTATCCTACACCCTCCTCTGTCACTACAGCACTCTCTTATCCTACACCCTCCTCTGTCACTACAGTAATCTCTTATCCTACACCTTCCTCTGTCACTACAACACTCTCTTATCCTACACCCTCCTCTGTCACTACTACAGCCATCTCTTATCCTACACCTTCCTCTGTCACTACAGCACTCTCTTATCCTACACCCTCCTCTGTCTCTACAGCCATCTCTTATTCTACATCCTCCTCTGTCACTACAGCACTCTCTTATCCTACACCCTCCTCTGTCACTACAGCAATCTCTTATCCTACATCCTCCTCTGTCACTACAGCAATCTCTTATCCTACACCCTCCTCTGTCACTACAGTAATCTCTTATCCTACACCTTCCTCTGTCACTACAACACTCTCTTATCCTACACCCTCCTCTGTCACTACTACAGCCATCTCTTATCCTACACCTTCCTCTGTCACTACAGCACTCTCTTATCCTACACCCTCCTCTGTCTCTACAGCCATCTCTTATTCTACACCCTCCTCTGTCACTACAGCCATCTCTTATCCTACACCCTCCTCTGTCACTACTACAGCACTCTCTTATCCTACACTCTCCTCTGTCACTACAGCACTCTCTTATCCTACACTCTCCTCTGTCACTACAGCACTCTCTTATCCTACACCCTCCTCTGTCACTACAGCACTCTCTTATCCTACACCCTCCTCTGTCACTACAGCACTCTCTTATCCTACACCCTCCTCTGTCACTACAGCACTCTCTTATCCTACACTCTCCTCTGTCACTACCGCCATCTCTTATCCTACACTCTCCTCTGTCACTACAGCCATCTCTTATCCTACACCCTCCTCTGTCACTACAGCCATCTCTTATCCTACACTCTCCTCTGTCACTACCGCCATCTCTTATCCTACACCCTCCTCTGTCACTACAGCCATCTCTTATCCTACACCCTCCTCTGTCCATACAGCACTCTCTTATCCTACACCTTCCTCTGTCACTACAGCACTCTCTTATCCTACACCCTCCTCTGTCACTACAGCAATCTCTTATCCTACACCCTCCTCTGTCACTACAGCCATCTCTTATCCTACACCCTCCTCTGTCACTACAGCACTCTCTTATCCTACACCCTCCTGTCACTACAGCCATCTCTTATCCTACACCCTCCTCTGTCACTACAGCCATCTCTTATCCTACACTCTCCTCTGTCACTACAGCAATCTCTTATCCTACACCCTCCTCTGTCACTACAGCACTCTCTTATCCTACACCTTCCTCTGTCACTACAGCAATCTCTTATCCTATACCCTCCTCTGTCACTACAGCACTCTCTTATCCTACAACCTCCTCTGTCACTACAGCACTCTTATCCTACACCCTCCTCTGTCACTACAGCACTCTCTTATCCTACACCCTCCTCTGTCACTACAGCACTCTCTTATCCTACACCCTCCTCTGTCACTACAGCACTCTCTTATCCTACACCCTCCTCTGTCACTACAGCCATCTCTTATCCTACACCCTCCTCTGTCACTACAGCAATCTCTTATCCTACACCCTCCTCTGTCACTACAGCACTCTCTTATCCTACACCCTCCTCTGTCACTACAGCACTCTCTTATCCTACACCCTCCTCTGTCACTACAGCCATCTCTTATCCTACAACCTCCTCTGTCACTACAGCCATCTCTTATCCTACACCTTCCTCTGTCACTACAGCCATCTCTTATCCTACACCTTCCTCTGTCACTACAGCCATCTCTTATCCTACACCTTCCTCTGTCACTACAGCCATCTCTTATCTTACACCCTCCTCTGTCACTACAGCACTCTCTTATCCTACACCTTCCTCTGTCACTACAGCACTCTCTTATCCTACACCTTCCTCTGTCACTACAGCCATCTCTTATCCTACACTCTCCTCTGTCACTACAGCCATCTCTTATCCTACACTCTCCTCTGTCACTACAGCATCTCTCTTATCCTACACCCTCCTCTGTCACTACAGCATCTCTCTTATCCTACACCCTCCTCTGTCACTACAGCCATCTCTTATCCTACACCCTCCTCTGTCACTACAGCACTCTCTTATCCTACACCCTCCTCTGTCACTACAGCACTCTCTTATCCTACACCCTCCTCTGTCACTACAGCCATCTCTTATCCTACACCCTCCTCTGTCACTACAGTACTCTCTTATCCTACACCCTCCTCTGTCACTACAGCCATCTCTTATCCTACAACCTCCTCTGTCACTACAGCAATCTCTTATCCTACACCCTCCTCTGTCACTACAGTAATATCTTATCCTACATCCTCCTCTGTCACTACAGCACTCTCTTATCCTACACCCTCCTCTGTCACTACAGCACTCTCTTATCCTACACTCTCCTCTGTCACTACGGCAATCTCTTATCCTACACCTTCCTCTGTCACTACAGCACTCTCTTATCCTACACTCTCCTCTGTCACTACAGCACTCTCTTATCCTACACTCTCCTCTGTCACTACAGCCATCTCTTATCCTACACCCTCCTCTGTCACTACAGCCATCTCTTATCCTACACTCTCCTCTGTCTCTACCGCCATCTCTTATCCTACACCCTCCTCTGTCACTACAGCAATCTCTTATCCTACACCCTCCTCTGTCACTACAGCACTCTCTTATCCTACACCCTCCTCTGTCCATACAGCACTCTCTTATCCTACACCTTCCTCTGTCACTACAGCACTCTCTTATCCTACACCCTCCTCTGTCACTACAGCAATCTCTTATCCTACACCCTCCTCTGTCACTACAGCCATCTCTTATCCTACACCCTCCTCTGTCACTACAGCACTCTCTTCTCCTACACCCTCCTGTCACTACAGCCATCTCTTATCCTACACCCTCCTCTGTCACTACAGCCATCTCTTATCCTACACTCTCCTCTGTCACTACAGCAATCTCTTATCCTACACCCTCCTCTGTCACTACAGCCATCTCTTATCCTACACCCTCCTCTGTCACTACAGCACTCTCTTATCCTACACCCTCCTCTGTCACTACAGCACTCTCTTATCCTACACCCTCCTCTCTCACTACAGCCATCTCTTATCCTACACCCTCCTCTGTCACTACAGCACTCTCTTATCCTACACCCTCCTCTGTCTCTACAGCCATCTCTTATTCTACACCCTCCTCTGTCACTACAGCCATCTCTTATCCTACACCCTCCTCTGTCACTACTAGAGCACTCTCTTACCCTACACCCTCCTCTGTCACTACAGCACTCTCTTATCCTACACCTTCCTCTGTCACTACAGCACTCTCTTATCCTACACCCTCCTCTGTCACTACAGTAATATCTTATCCTACACCCTCCTCTGTCACTACAGCAGTCTCTTATCCTACACCCTCCTCTGTCACTACAGCACTCTCTTATCCTACACCCTCCTCTGTCACTACAGCCATCTCTTATCCTACACCCTCCTCTGTCACTACAGCAATCTCTTATCCTACATCCTCCTCTGTCACTACAGCAATCTCTTATCCTACACCCTCCTCTGTCACTACTACAGCCATCTCTTATCCTACACCCTCCTCTGTCACTACAGCACTCTCTTATCCTACACCCTCCTCTGTCACTACAGTAATATCTTATCCTACATCCTCCTCTGTCACTACAGCACTCTCTTATCCTACACCCTCCTCTGTCACTACAGCACTCTCTTATCCTACACTCTCCTCTGTCACTACGGCAATCTCTTATCCTACACCTTCCTCTGTCACTACAGCAATCTCTTATCCTACACCCTCCTCTGTCACTACAGCACTCTCTTATCCTACACTCTCCTCTGTCACTACCGCCATCTCTTATCCTACACTCTCCTCTGTCACTACAGCCATCTCTTATCCTACACTCTCCTCTGTCACTACAGCCATCTCTTATCCTACACTCTCCTCTGTCACTACCGCCATCTCTTATCCTACACCCTCCTCTGTCACTACAGCCATCTCTTATCCTACACTCTCCTCTGTCACTACAGCCATCTCTTATCCTACACCCTCCTCTGTCACTACAGCACTCTCTTATCCTACACCGTCCTCTGTCACTACAGCACTCTCTTTTCCTACACCCTCCTCTGTCACTACAGCCATCTCTTATCCTACACCCTCCTCTGTCACTACAGCCATCTCTTATCCTACACTCTCCTCTGTCACTACAGCCATCTCTTATCCTACACCCTCCTCTGTCCATACAGCACTCTCTTATCCTACACCTTCCTCTGTCACTACAGCCATCTCTTATCCTACATCCTCCTCTGTCACTACTACAGCCATCTCTTATCCTACACCCTCCTCTGTCACTACAGCACTCTCTTATCCTACACCCTCCTCTGTCTCTACAGCCATCTCTTATTCTACACCCTCCTCTGTCACTACAGCCATCTCTTATCCTACACCCTCCTCTGTCACTACTACAGCACTCTCTTACCCTACACCCTCCTCTGTCTCTACAGCCATCTCTTATTCTACACCCTCCTCTGTCACTACAGCCATCTCTTATCCTACACCCTCCTCTGTCACTACAGCCATCTCTTATCCTACACCCTCCTCTGTCACTACAGTAATATCTTATCCTACACCCTCCTCTGTCACTACAGCATCTCTCTTATCCTACACCCTCCTCTGTCTCTACAGCAATCTCTTATCCTACACCTTCCTCTGTCCTACAGCCATCTCTTATCCTACACCTTCCTCTGTCACTACAGCCATCTCTTATCCTACACCCTCCTCTGTCACTACAGCATCTCTCTTATCCTACACCCTCCTCTGTCACTACAGCCATCTCTTATCCTACACCCTCCTCTGTCACTACAGCACTCTCTTATCCTACACCCTCCTCTGTCACTACAGCCATCTCTTATCCTACACCCTCCTCTGTCACTACAGCACTCTCTTATCCTACACCCTCCTCTGTCACTACAGCATCTCTCTTATCCTACACCCTCCTCTGTCACTACAGCCATCTCTTATCCTACATCCTCCTCTGTCACTACAGCACTCTCTTATCCTACACCCTCCTCTGTCACTACAGCAATCTCTTATCCTACATCCTCCTCTGTCACTACAGCACTCTCTTATCCTACACCCTCCTCTGTCACTACAGTAATCTCTTATCCTACACCTTCCTCTGTCACTACAACACTCTCTTATCCTACACCCTCCTCTGTCACTACTACAGCCATCTCTTATCCTACACCCTCCTCTGTCACTACAGCACTCTCTTATCCTACACCCTCCTCTGTCTCTACAGCCATCTCTTATTCTACACCCTCCTCTGTCACTACAGCCATCTCTTATCCTACACCCTCCTCTGTCACTACTACAGCACTCTCTTACCCTACACCCTCCTCTGTCATTACAGCACTCTCTTATCCTACACCCTCCTCTGTCACTACAGTAATATCTTATCCTACATCCTCCTCTGTCACTACAGCACTCTCTTATCCTACACCCTCCTCTGTCACTACAGCACTCTCTTATCCTACACTCTCCTCTGTCACTACAGCACTCTCTTATCCTACACCATCCTCTGTCACTACAGCACTCTCTTATCCTACACTCTCCTCTGTCACTACGGCAATCTCTTATCCTACACCCTCCTCTGTCACTACTACAGCCATCTCTTATCCTACACCCTCCTCTGTCACTACAGCACTCTCTTATCCTACACCCTCCTCTGTCACTACAGCCATCTCTTATCCTACACCCTCCTCTGTCACTACAGTAATATCTTATCCTACATCCTCCTCTGTCACTACAGCACTCTCTTATCCTACACCCTCCTCTGTCACTACAGCACTCTCTTATCCTACACTCTCCTCTGTCACTACGGCAATCTCTTATCCTACACCTTCCTCTGTCACTACAGCAATCTCTTATCCTACACCCTCCTCTGTCACTACAGCACTCTCTTATCCTACACTCTCCTCTGTCACTACAGCACACTCTTATCCTACACTCTCCTCTGTCACTACCGCCATCTCTTATCCTACACTCTCCTCTGTCACTACAGCCATCTCTTATCCTACACTCTCCTCTGTCACTACCGCCATCTCTTATCCTACACTCTCCTCTGTCACTACCGCCATCTCTTATCCTACACCCTCCTCTGTCACTACAGCCATCTCTTATCCTACACCCTCCTCTGTCACTACAGCACTCTCTTATCCTACACCCTCCTCTGTCTCTACTGCCATCTCTTATCCTACACCCTCCTCTGTCACTACTACAGCCATCTCTTATCCTACACCCTCCTCTGTCACTACTACAGCCATCTCTTATCCTACACCCTCCTCTGTCACTACAGCACTCTCTTATCCTACACCCTCCTCTGTCACTACAGCAATCTCTTATCCTACACCCTCCTCTGTCACTACAGCCATCTCTTATCCTACACCCTCCTCTGTCTCTACAGCAATCTCTTATCCTACACCCTCCTCTGTCACTACAGCCATCTCTTATCCTACACCCTCCTCTGTCACTACAGCACTCTCTTATCCTACACCCTCCTCTGTCACTACAGCAATCTCTTATCCTACATCCTCCTCTGTCACTACAGCAATCTCTTATCCTACACCTTCCTCTGTCACTACAACACTCTCTTATCCTACACCCTCCTCTGTCACTACTACAG
This sequence comes from Taudactylus pleione, assembly GCA_031769625.1. Lineage (NCBI taxonomy): Eukaryota > Metazoa > Chordata > Amphibia > Anura > Myobatrachidae > Taudactylus > Taudactylus pleione. Next base: position 20,671 of record JAUIMM010002417.1, read on the forward strand.
CCATCTCTTATCCTACACCTTCCTCTGTCACTACAGCACTCTCTTATCCTACACCCTCCTCTGTCTCTACAGCCATCTCTTATTCTACACCCTCCTCTGTCACTACAGCCATCTCTTATCCTACACCCTCCTCTGTCACTACTACAGCACTCTCTTATCCTACACTCTCCTCTGTCACTACAGCACTCTCTTATCCTACACTCTCCTCTGTCACTACAGCACTCTCTTATCCTACACCCTCCTCTGTCACTACAGCACTCTCTTATCCTACACTCTCCTCTGTCACTACAGTAATATCTTATCCTACATCCTCCTCTGTCACTACAGCACTCTCTTATCCTACACCCTCCTCTGTCACTACAGCACTCTCTTATCCTACACCCTCCTCTGTCACTACAGCACTCTCTTATCCTACACTCTCCTCTGTCACTACCGCCATCTCTTATCCTACACTCTCCTCTGTCACTACAGCCATCTCTTATCCTACACCCTCCTCTGTCACTACAGCCATCTCTTATCCTACACTCTCCTCTGTCACTACCGCCATCTCTTATCCTACACCCTCCTCTGTCACTACAGCCATCTCTTATCCTACACTCTCCTCTGTCACTACAGCCATCTCTTATCCTACACCCTCCTCTGTCCATACAGCACTCTCTTATCCTACACCTTCCTCTGTCACTACAGCACTCTCTTATCCTACACCCTCCTGTCACTACAGCCATCTCTTATCCTACACCCTCCTCTGTCACTACAGCCATCTCTTATCCTACACTCTCCTCTGTCACTACAGCAATCTCTTATCCTACACCCTCCTCTGTCACTACAGCCATCTCTTATCCTACACCCTCCTCTGTCACTACAGCACTCTCTTATCCTACACCCTCCTGTCACTACAGCCATCTCTTATCCTACACCCTCCTCTGTCACTACAGCCATCTCTTATCCTACACTCTCCTCTGTCACTACAGCAATCTCTTATCCTACACCCTCCTCTGTCACTACAGCACTCTCTTATCCTACACCTTCCTCTGTCACTACAGCAATCTCTTATCCTATACCCTCCTCTGTCACTACAGCACTCTCTTATCCTACACCCTCCTCTGTCACTACAGCCATCTCTTATCCTACAACCTCCTCTGTCACTACAGCACTCTTATCCTACACCCTCCTCTGTCACTACAGCACTCTCTTATCCTACACCCTCCTCTGTCACTACAGCACTCTCTTATCCTACACCCTCCTCTGTCACTACAGCACTCTCTTATCCTACACCCTCCTCTGTCACTACAGCCATCTCTTATCCTACACCCTCCTCTGTCACTACAGCAATCTCTTATCCTACACCCTCCTCTGTCACTACAGCACTCTCTTATCCTACACCCTCCTCTGTCACTACAGCACTCTCTTATCCTACACCCTCCTCTGTCACTACAGCCATCTCTTATCCTACAACCTCCTCTGTCACTACAGCCATCTCTTATCCTACACCCTCCTCTGTCACTACAGCACTCTCTTATCCTACACCCTCCTCTGTCACTACAGCCATCTCTTATCCTACACCTTCCTCTGTCACTACAGCCATCTCTTATCCTACACCTTCCTCTGTCACTACAGCCATCTCTTATCCTACACCTTCCTCTGTCACTACAGCCATCTCTTATCTTACACCCTCCTCTGTCACTACAGCACTCTCTTATCCTACACCTTCCTCTGTCACTACAGCACTCTCTTATCCTACACCTTCCTCTGTCACTACAGCCATCTCTTATCCTACACTCTCCTCTGTCACTACAGCCATCTCTTATCCTACACTCTCCTCTGTCACTACAGCATCTCTCTTATCCTACACCCTCCTCTGTCACTACAGCATCTCTCTTATCCTACACCCTCCTCTGTCACTACAGCCATCTCTTATCCTACACCCTCCTCTGTCACTACAGCCATCTCTTATCCTACAACCTCCTCTGTCACTACAGCACTCTCTTATCCTACAACCTCCTCTGTCACTACAGCATCTCTCTTATCCTACACCCTCCTCTGTCACTACAGCATCTCTCTTATCCTACACCCTCCTCTGTCACTACAGCCATCTCTTATCCTACACCCTCCTCTGTCACTACAGCCATCTCTTATCCTACACCCTCCTCTGTCACTACAGCACTCTCTTATCCTACACCCTCCTCTGTCACTACAGCACTCTCTTATCCTACACCCTCCTCTGTCACTACAGTACTCTCTTATCCTACACCCTCCTCTGTCACTACAGCCATCTCTTATCCTACAACCTCCTCTGTCACTACAGCAATCTCTTATCCTACACCCTCCTCTGTCACTACAGCACTCTCTTATCCTACACCCTCCTCTGTCACTACAGCCATCTCTTATCCTACACCTTCCTCTGTCACTACAGCACTCTCTTATCCTACACCCTCCTCTGTCACTACAGCACTCTCTTATCCTACACCCTCCTCTGTCACTACAGCACTCTTATCCTACACCCTCCTCTGTCACTACAGCCATCTCTTATCCTACACCCTCCTCTGTCACTACAGCACTCTCTTATCCTACACCTTCCTCTGTCACTACAGCCCTCTCTTATCCTACACCCTCCTCTGTCACTACAGCATTCTCTTATCCTACACCCTCCTCTGTCACTACAGCCATCTCTTATCCTACACCCTCCTCTGTCACTACAGCCATCTCTTATCCTACACCCTCCTCTGTCACTACAGCACTCTCTTATCCTACACCCTCCTCTGTCACTACAGCCATCTCTTATCCTACACCCTCCTCTGTTACTACAGCACTCTCTTATCCTACACCCTCCTCTGTCACTACAGCACTCTCTTATCCTACACCCTCCTCTGTCACTACAGCCATCTCTTATCCTACACCCTCCTCTGTCACTACAGCCCTCTCTTATCCTACACCCTCCTCTGTCACTACAGCCATCTCTTATCCTACACCCTCCTCTGTCACTACAGCCCTCTCTTATCCTACAACCTCCTCTGTCACTACAGCCATCTCTTATCCTACACCCTCCTCTGTCACTACAGCACTCTCTTATCCTACACCCTCCTCTGTCACTACAGCACTCTCTTATCCTACACCTTCCTCTGTCACTACAGCACTCTCTTATCCTACACCTTCCTCTGTCACTACAGCCATCTCTTATCCTACACTCTCCTCTGTCACTACAGCCATCTCTTATCCTACACTCTCCTCTGTCACTACAGCCATCTCTTATCCTACAACCTCCTCTGTCACTACAGCCATCTCTTATCCTACACCCTCCTCTGTCACTACAGCCATCTCTTATCCTACACCCTCCTCTGTCACTACAGCACTCTCTTATCCTACACCCTCCTCTGTCACTACAGCACTCTCTTATCCTACACCCTCCTCTGTCACTACAGCACTCTCTTATCCTACACCCTCCTCTGTCACTACAGCCATCTCTTATCCTACACCCTCCTCTGTCACTACAGCACTCTCTTATCCTACACCCTCCTCTGTCACTACAGCCATCTCTTATCCTACACCCTCCTCTGTCACTACAGCCATCTCTTATCCTACACCCTCCTCTCACTACAGCCTTCTCTTATCCTACACCCTCCTCTGTCACTACAGCCATCTCTTATCCTACACCCTCCTCTGTCACTACAGCATCTCTCTTATCCTACACCCTCCTCTGTCACTACAGCCATCTCTTATCCTACACCCTCCTCTGTCACTACAGCCATCTCTTATCCTACACCCTCCTCTGTCACTACAGCACTCTCTTATCCTACACCCTCCTCTGTCACTACAGCACTCTCTTATCCTACACCCTCCTCTGTCACTACAGCACTCTCTTATCCTACACCCTCCTCTGTCACTACAGCCATCTCTTATCCTACACCCTCCTCTGTCACTACAGCACTCTCTTATCCTACACCCTCCTCTGTCACTACAGCCATCTCTTATCCTACAACCTCCTCTGTCACTACAGCACTCTTATCCTACACCCTCCTCTGTCACTACAGCCATCTCTTATCCTACACCTTCCTCTGTCACTACAGCACTCTCTTATCCTACACCCTCCTCTGTCACTACAGCACTCTCTTATCCTACACCCTCCTCTGTCACTACAGCACTCTTATCCTACACCCTCCTCTGTCACTACAGCCATCTCTTATCCTACACCCTCCTCTGTCACTACAGCACTCTCTTATCCTACACCTTCCTCTGTCACTACAGCCATCTCTTATCCTACACCCTCCTCTGTCACTACAGCACTCTCTTATCCTACACCCTCCTCTGTCACTACAGCCATCTCTTATCCTACACCCTCCTCTGTCACTACAGCCATCTCTTTTCCTACACCCTCCTCTGTCACTACAGCACTCTCTTATCCTACACCTTCCTCTGTCACTACAGCACTCTCTTATCCTACACCTTCCTCTGTCACTACAGCACTCTCTTATCCTACACCCTCCACTGTCACTACAGCACTCTCTTATCCTACACCCTCCTCTGTCACTACAGCACTCTTATCCTACACCCTCCTCTGTCACTACAGCCATCTCTTATCCTACACCCTCCTCTGTCACTACAGCACTCTCTTATCCTACACCTTCCTCTGTCACTACAGCCCTCTCTTATCCTACACCCTCCTCTGTCACTACAGCCATCTCTTATCCTACACCCTCCTCTGTCACTACAGCCATCTCTTATCCTACACCCTCCTCTGTCACTACAGCACTCTCTTATCCTACACCCTCCTCTGTCACTACAGCCATCTCTTATCCTACACCCTCCTCTGTCACTACAGCACTCTCTTATCCTACACCCTCCTCTGTCACTACAGCACTCTCTTTTCCTACACCCTCCTCTGTCACTACAGCAATCTCTTATCCTACACCCTCCTCTGTCACTACAGCCATCTCTTATCCTACACCCTCCTCTGTCACTACAGCCATCTCTTATCCTACACCCTCCTCTGTCACTACAGCACTCTCTTATCCTACACCCTCCTCTGTCACTACAGCCATCTCTTATCCTACACCTTCCTCTGTCACTACAGCCATCTCTTATCCTACACCCTCCTCTGTCACTACAGCAATCTCTTATCCTACAACCTCCTCTGTCACTACAGTAATCTCTTATCCTACACCCTCCTCTGTCACTACAGCCATCTCTTATCCTACACCCTCCTCTGTCACTACAGCCATCTCTTATCCTACACCCTCCTCTGTCACTACAGCCATCTCTTATCCTACACCCTCCTCTGTCACTACAGCACTCTCTTATCCTACACCCTCCTCTGTCACTACAGCCATCTCTTATCCTACACTCTCCTCTGTCACTACAGCACTCTCTTATCCTACACCCTCCTCTGTCACTACAGCAATCTCTTATCCTACACCCTCCTCTGTCACTACAGCACTCTCTTATGGTACGTACACACGGTCCAACTTTGCAAGACTATATGAACGATAACAATATTGTTTATCTTTCGATCGTTCATATCGTTTACTTTTTTGCACTGAACGACCAACGATGCGCGTGACCGTACGTGCAGGCCAACTTGCTCGATATCTATGAATTCTTCATCATTTAAATACTGTCAGATATCGTTCATCGTTCATGAAATCATGTCACTGTGTGTTACCAGCCCAGATATCTGACCAGTCTCCTCCCCACACTCTCTGGTGTATCTCATATAACTCAGTACACACGGATTTACAATCTATTAATTTATGTTGTAATAGTTGCTGGTCGGTTTTTCCTTGGTTCTTCCCGCCACGTTGGCATCATCTTTAATGGTCTCTGAAGATATCTCGGCTCTCGTGTGTTGTGGCTCGCATATAATTTATAGTGTGTGATATGATTTACCGCCGGACGTGAGCCCGGCGGTTGTAATCCACACACCAGCATGCCGAAGATCGCGGATACCGGCGGAGGTAAGTAAGCTATCTAACCCTCTCCTCTCCCCCCTTACCCTCCCTTAGGGGTGGCTAACCCTAACCTCCCCCCAGTGGTGCCTAAACCTAACCCTCCCGGGGGTTGCCCAAACCTAACCTCCCCCCGGGGGTGCCTAACCCTAACCCCCCCTTCTCCTAGCCTGACCCTAACCCTCCCGGGGGGGGTGCCTACCCTTAAGTCCCCCGGGCGCCCCTAAATCTAACCCTCCCCCCCGCGTGGCTGTCCGCTCGGCTTACCTTCGTTCGGTATGCCGGGCGTAGGAATTTCGGCGGGTAGATAATGATAGGCGTCGGGATTTCGAAGCCTTTCATTAGTCCATTGCCGGGATTTCCAAAGCGGGAAGCCGGCGGTCAACATTTTGACCGTCGGCTTCTTGACTACCTCCCAATTTATATGCTGGCCAAATTACGCGGGAGCTGAGATCTCGGCAAAGCTGAGGCGCGGCCTCGTGCTGAGACCCGAGTCAAAACCGAGCCGCTTATCTCTGGTAATAAAGTTATCATCAGTTGTGACGTAAAGGGGCCGATACACTCTATGGGGAGTTTTTAGGGATTTTGGCACATGCGCAGTAGCGAAACGTGATCATCGCCATTGCACGTGGCTCCCTAATCAGGCGCAAATCCACTTAGAGTATTGACAAATGTGGTCATCGCTCCTCTATTTGAGAAGAGATTTGTTGTAGCGAGTAGATGGATATTTCTGTACATTTATTTTGTCGCCAGCAGATGGATACAACAGCGGCAACACTTCGGAGGGTCATATGGATTATAACATCGCTCCGTATTCTCCAGGAGAAAACCCCATTACCCCAAATATACACCCAGTACTGCACAGTGCAGATCCATCGTCTGGTCCCTCGGTGCATGAGGAGTGTTCTCCTGATACCTCAGACACTGTTACACATCGTACGGCTCATAGAGGGGGTAAAATATTTTCCTGCCCTGAGTGTGATAAATGTTTTATCTATAATTCCTATCTTGTTAGACATCAGAAGACTCACACAGGTGAGAAACCATTTCCCTGCCCCGAATGCAGCAAACGTTTCACACAGAAGACCGAGCTAATTAGACATCGGCGAATTCACACAAGCGAAAAATCGTATCCGTGCCCCGAGTGCGGCAAAAGCTTCACGCAGAAACCGTATCTCTTGGCGCACCAGAAGACGCACTCCGGCCACAGGCCGTTTCCCTGCTCAGAGTGCGACAAACAGTATTCCTGCAAATCCAAACTTATCAGACACCTGAGATTTCACACCGGCGAGAGGCCATTTTTGTGCGGCGAATGCGGGAAATGTTTTACCACAAAAGCCAACCTTATTTCCCACCGGGAAATCCACATTCGCGAGAAGCCGTTTCCCTGTTCTGAGTGCGGGAAGTGTTTCAGGCGGAAGTCCGTGCTCGTCAGGCACCGGAGAATTCACACGGTGGAAAACCCGTTCTCCTGCTCGGAGTGCGGCAAATGCTTTACGCAGAAATCCGACCTCGTCAGGCACCAGAGGACTCACACCGGCGAGAAGCCATTCCCATGTTCGGACTGTGCGAAATGTTTTGCGCAAAAATCTGTGCTCATCAGGCACCAGAGAATTCACAGGGAGTAGACGCCACTGAAAGCGATACAGATCCGGCCGGCCGTGTGTGCCTCTATTGCCGCAGTTGCGTGCCTGGACTGTTCTCTGGGCGTGCCCTAGTGAACCTCTGTGAATTTGCTCGCGGCTGGAGAAGACCCAGCGTCTTAAGTGAGACGCCCATTCTGAAGGGTCTATGTACTAAGCACAGATCGCAAGTCTGCAATCGCGTGAACCCGCTAGCTGCGAAATTATGCAAATGAGAGCGATCGCAGCACTATACCAAAACGCCCACTTCCCAGTACAGACATCCGCAAGTCAGCGAAAACATCGGTAACATCGGACCCATACGCACAGTTGTGGCTGACCTGACCCTGCTTCACAAACTGCAAAGCTTCCTGTCGCCATCTAGACCTCAGGCTGCGCTTGCCATCGCAGGGGCTTAATTATGCACGCCCTGTAACGGCGTCCAAATGCACGGGCACACCTGCGTTCCTTCAACCACCCCCCCAAATGGTGCTTCCTGTCAATCACTCTGTGATGGCTCTGCGTATCCACTGCGATGGCGAAAGCCGGTTTGCTGCGGTGCATACGTAGAACGCAAACATCGACCGCGTGCGTGCGTCTGCAGACTTGTGATCCAAGCTGAATGAGGCCTTGGAGAGAGAAAGTGTACGGAGATTAAGGACCTCATTCAGAGTCGGTCGAAGCAGCCGCACGGTCGTACGCCACCGATGTTCGCTATACTGCGCATGCATAAAGTTCGCAATGCGCGTGCGCAAACTAGCTGCTACGATCAGAAATTTCTCTCTCCTTGAACACAGCCAGGTCGGTAGTTTGAGTGACAGATTGAGGCGTTTGTGGGTGGTAACAGGGGAAGGTGCTTGAAAACGGGGGAGTGGAGATCCGGACGCAGGCGTGCCTAATTATGCGAACGGCGTTTTATGGGAGTGCATACGGTTTATGGGAGTGCATAATTAACAAAGTAGCGTCATGGCACATGTGACATGGGAGGTTTTTACACTAACATGATCGTAGAGCTTAAGAGAGGGTATGGTCAACCTTAAGCTGTACGACCAGTTCCGATGGTCTTGATTAATCCTTATATACCCGGAGATGACGTGTGATGCGTACGAGAAGGGGGCGTATTTTTTTGTACTCCGGCCGCTTTCTCCCCTTGGTCGGCCAGCTACCGATCCGAACTTAGGGACGCAACTTGCGAGGGAATCATTTACATGTCCGGCCCCTTTTCCCGTACGACCGTGCGGCCGCTTCGACCGACTCTGAATGAGGTCCAAAGTACCAACCAATCGGCTCCTCACCGTCATTTTTCAAACACAGCCTGTAACGCGACGGGAGCTGACTGGTCGGTGCTTTACCTCCATCCAAGGCTTAGTACATAGACCCCTGAGACAGCATAGGCTTACTCAGAGGTTCGAGGTGCAACCGATGTTTCGTCTTTTGTACGTTAGTGGTGAATGTGAGACGTCGGCGGTGGGCGTCCCTGTGTACAAGATGCAGTCACTAAACTATATATAAAATAATGTATAGGTACAAGTATAAAATGTATGCTCCTATTGGCTTTATTGTCTGAAATAATAAAGAAATATCATTTTGCTATAGCAGACAAAGACAGTTTTGTCATGATGCAAAGCAGGGACGAATATTGTCATGGGTTAAAATATAACAAATACCGTATGGTATGGCTGTAGGTGTGTAATCACTCTGGAAAGTGTGAATACCCAGGTAAACACAAAGCAAGGTGGTTTGTAGGACTGTCTGTAGGATATTGTATATCACACATATAAGACAAGGTAGTAGTGTGAATGAGCCCCACATAAGGCTGTACATTGGATCAGCGGATATTAAATAGGGTTAAAACAATAATTGATATTTATATTAATTGTACCAAAGAATCTCTATAAGTGATCCACAGTGTCTGTTATATCAATATTAATCCAAAAAATAGAAGGTCTGTGAGCACAAATATCACCTCTACATGTCATAGGAGTAAAGTGCATCCGGAAAGTATTCACGGCACATCACTTTTTCCACATTTTGTTATGTTACAGCCTTATTCCAAAATGGAATCAATTCATTTTTGTCCTCACAAATTCTACACACAATACCCCATAATGACAATGTGTAAAAAGTTTTTTTTTGAGATCTTTGCAAATTTAATAAACAAAAAAAAACTAAGAAATCACAGACTTTGCTCAAAACTTTGTTGATGCACCTTTGGCAACAATTACAGCCTCAAGTCTTTTTGAATATGATGCCACAAGCTTGGCACACCTATCTTTGGGCAGTTTCGCCCATTCCTCTTTGCAGCACCTCTCAAGCTCCATCAGGTTGGATGGGAAGCGTCGGTGCACAGCCATTTTCAGATCTCTCCAGAGATGTTCAATTGGATTCAAGTCTGGGCTCTGGCTGGGCCACTCAAGGACATTCACAGAGTTGTCCTGAAGCCACTCCTTTGATATCTTGGCTGTGTGCTTAGGGTCATTGTCCTGCTGAAAGATGAACTGTCGCCCCAGTCTGAGGTCAAGAGCGCTCCGGAGCAGGTTTTCATCCAGGATGTCTCTGTACATTGCTGCATTCATCTTTCCCTCTATCCTGACTAGTCTCCCAGTTCCTGCCGCTGAAAAACATCCCAACAGCATGATGCTGCCACCACCATGCTTCACTGTAGGGATGGTATTGGCCTCGTAATGAGCGGTGCCTGGTTTCCTCCAAACATAACACCTGGCATGCACGCCAAAGAGTTCAATCTTTGTCTCATCATACCAGAGAATTTTGTTTCTCATGGTCTGAGAGTCCTTCAGGTGCATTTTGGCAAACTCCAGACAAGTTGCCATGTGCTTTTTACTAAGGAGTGGCTTCTGTCTGGCCACTCTACCATACAGGCCTGATTGATGGATTGCTGCAGAGATGGTTGTCCTTCTGGAAGGTTCTCTTTCCACAGAGGAATGCTGTAGCTCTGACAGAGTGACCATCGGGTTCTTGGTCACCTCCCTGACTAGGGCCCTTCTCCCACGATCGCTCAGTTTAGATGGCCAGCCAACTCTAGGAAGCATACTGGTGGTTCCGAACTTCTTCCATTTATGGATGATGGAGGCTACTGTGCTCATTGGGACCTTCAAAGCAGCAGATATTTTCTGTACCCTTCCTAGATTTGTGCCTCGAAACAATCCTGTCTCAGAGGTCTACAGACAATTCCTTGGACTTCATGCTTGGTTTGTGCTGACATGCACTGTCAAGTGTGGGACCTTATATAGACAGGTGTGTGCCCTTCAAAATCATGTCCAATCAACTGAATTTACCACAGGTGGACTCCATTTAAGCTGTAGGAACATCTCAAGGATGATCAATGGAAACAGGATGTACCTGAGCTCAATTTTGAGCTTCATGGCAAAGGCTGTGAATACTTATGTACATGTGATTTCTTAGTTATTTTTTAATTTTTTTTATTAAATTTGGAAAAACCTCAAAAAAAACTTTACACGTTGTTATTATGGGGAATTGTGTGTAGAATTTTGAGGAGAAAAATTAATTTATTCCATTTTGGAATAAGGCTGTAACATAACAAAATGTGGAAAAAGTGACGCGCTGTGAATACTTTCCGGATGCACTGTAAGTACAGATATATGATCGTTTCCAAACATCAGGTGTTTACAAATGTAATTAGTGCTACATGAGGAGCAAAATACCCTCCAAATAAGTGTAATTATCAATCCAAAATACAAACATCCATCTATATAAATTTGTTTCCACACACCCATCTGGTTTGGATAATTAGCAAATCACATTGTTAATATACTATTAGGGTCAAAAGGGTACCTATCTTTCTATGTAATGCTGGGCATACACGGCCAGATAAAATGTCTGTCAGACCGACAGACATTTTATCTGCCCGGCTGCCAGCCGCAGATGTCGCCGGCATACACTGTGAGATTTCTCTCACAGTGTATTCGTCAGACATCTGCGCTCCGCCCCCGGGGGAGGAGACATTTCCCTGTTCCTTCCTCCCGATGCGGCCGACAGTTTACCGGGAAATACCGCATCGGACGGGCATGCTGGACAATCCGGCATGCCCGACCGAGCAATATTTAACCCTTGGTCGCCCCCCCACACGCTACAATTATCAGGGCGATCCGCCGATATCAGGCGGATCGCCCCTATAATTGTAGCGTGTATGGCCAGCATTAGACTTACATCGATTTGATGAGACATACAGATCAATCTCATAAGTTGCAGGAGATATGGTACCGCCATCCAAATATTTTCGCCATTTCATAAATTATTACCTTTAAATAATTTCTAAAAATATATTTTTTTGTGATACTAAATTTTTGTGCAGCACGGATCCCTTTGTAATTTTAATTGTGTTTATTAAAAGTTATATTTTACTTTTATACTTCATACTAAATGTTTAATCAAGAGTGCCCTAGCAACAAGCCCTACTTTTCATCTTTTTTGTGGATGCCACAGTGTGAAAGGGGCCCAAATCATGGGTTAAACTTTAGTGTAAAATGGGGTATATTACTGTGCATCTTGGTAACACCATGCTGCACTGCAGGTGGGGAAGGTGTAAAATGTGCAGAGAGAATTAGATTTGTCCAGCATTTTTCGGGATGTTTTTGCACTCCTTGTATTGCTACATGGTTTGTCCAGGTGCACAGTTACTTGCCATATCTTAATTAGGAAACTGGATGTTTCCAATTAGCTTAAGTAGTCCAATAATTACATGTCATTATTACTGTGAAAAAAATGGCCTCTGATTACCCCAAAATAAACTTTTTTTGTCAGTTTATGCACCCAAGTTGTAATTAAAATATTAAAAAAAATTATATATTTTTTTTGGGTCATTTTTAAAAACCTCAGATTACCCCATCACTTTTTTCTACTGTATTTTTTTTTTTTACTTTTTTATTTTATTTGTTTGAAACGGAAAAAGCTCCTTTTTATTATTTAAAAAAATAAGCACAAAATCAGCCATTTAAGGCATTTTTAAAGATCACATTTTTTTTTCTTTGTGGCCGTAATAAACATCATTACTGTTATCCAATAATGAAAAAAATATTTTATTTAGGGTACAGGTTGTTCCTTCATTTTTTTTTTTATATTTCCTCATGGTTTTTGCAATCAATTTTTTTTTTTTAATTTGATACAGTGGGTATCGGGAGTGCAAATACCCACGGTAATGAAAAAATGGTTGCAAAAGCCACAGTAATTTTTACTGCTAAAATTGCGCACCTAATTGGATATGCCCCTAAGAGTGCCAAATGAGAGAATCCACTACCTACACTATACTAACTAATGCTTAATTAGGGGCTTACCTTGACTGGGTATCCTTGAACTTCTTTCAGGCTGATCCTGAGTTAGATGCGTGCACATCTAGTGAGTTTTAGCAAACATATGCATCCCGAGAGTCAGATGAATTTCATCCATTTCTCACAGGTGTTAATGGGTGCTGACTGGGCATACAAACTGTCTTGTGGGAGACTCGAGCGCGTTGCTAGGGTTACACCATATTCCGTCTGGTGATATACCTTCTAGGGGCATGAGGGAAGGAGGAGTCTGGGGATATACCTTCTGGGGGGCAGTAAAGAAGGAGGAGGAGTCGGGGAACATACCTTCCAGGGGTGTGACGGAAGGACTCTAGCGATCTACATTCCTGGGGCTTGAAAGCAGGAGTAGTCTGGCAATATACCTTCTGGGGGCGTGAAGGAAGAAGTAATGGGGATATACCTTCTGGGGGCATGATGGAAGGAGGAGTCTGGCGATATACCTTCTGTAGTGTGAAGGAAGGAGAAGTATGGGATATACCTTCTGGAGGTCTGAAGGAAGGAGGAGTCTGACTATGTATCTTTTGGGGGCGTGATATTTTATTTCTGGCGATCTCAGAAAGAGTGAGGTCACCCCATTAATCGGGGCTGACAGTAAGTCCGATAATGAAACCTTGGAAAGAGGCCTTTTCGTTTGCATCCTGACAGGATTAAAGCAGGCAAGGGGTAACATAAGACACGGATTATCTTGGTCAGCATTACATATTTTTGGACATAATTAAAATACCGCAGATTATAATTAGTTTATTACACCAAAAACCCGGGTCTGACCTGGGTTTTCGGACATGGTTCTAACCCAGGTCGGACCCCGTTTACACTGCACCTTCGATCCGGGTTATTCCTGGGTCAGCCCCATTCACACTGAACCCAGGTCTGCCCTGCTAAACTTGTGAGGTCATAAAAAGTGGGTGGCGACTGCTCCACAGCCACCAATCAGCATATTTTAGGGCTTGGCCCGGGTCAGACTGTTCACAGTGTACCGTGACCGGGGTCGCTCCCCTGTCCAACCCGCTTGCTGCCTGGGTTGGATTACTAGACCCAGGTTATTTTTCAGGGACCTTTTCACACCAAGCCGCGACTCAGGTCAACCCGGCAATAATCCGGGTTATTTTGGCAGTGTAAAAGGGGTATTACACTGCATTATTACCCAGGTCCATCCAGAGTCTAACCCTGGTAGCTACCCGGGTTGGATTCCAACGCGTTGGCCGACTTTGTGAAACTACTTTTGGGAATCTGTGGGACCTCACCTGTGGCTGGAGTAAACCTGGGACGCCTGGAACACTTTTCCTTTTTCTGCCTTATTTGTCTACTATTCTATCAGGTAGACAATTATATTCGGTGAGGAGCCATCTTACAATATTTTTTGACATGTTTATGTTCTTTGTTTTATGTTCTATGGAATGTGATATGTTTTAATAGAGTATTATGCTATGGGAGCTTTTCTCTAAATTTGTCTTTGCATAAACCACTTGATGGAGGAGTAAATGTAGGACTAAATGGAAAGTATCGATGGATTGCGATTACATCTGCTCCTACATGTGCCTCAGTGTCTACAAATTCATGTAGACCACTATCTGGTAGGCGAACTATATAGAGATTTGGAATTAGTTATTAAACGTTGACAGGATTATAGTATGAACCTTTTTTTTATAGGCTTGAGTCCTTATCCAGATTCCCTAAGTTCATTTCTGGGTCAATTGGAAGGAACGCTACTTACCGGTGAAAAATGTCTTCAGCGCCGCAGGATCTGTATTGGTGATATTATTTCATTGTTTAACATTTTTGGGAGTGTAAGGTGAACACTACTACACCAAGAGACTCTATTGGCTGCTTGTATAGAGCGCACTTGTCAGATTCACATCTCTTTTGTGGCATCACAAAGACGGTGGCAAAGTGGTGGGCAGACCTGGGCTGTGACGTAGCTACCAGTGCACACACAAATGGGCCGTTCAGTAGGCGTATTATGGGAGTGTCTCAGGTGTGTCAGTGCAAGCAGCTGCCAGCCAGAGGCATAGGAGTCCGTGGTCAGACAGAGACACTGCATCTGCCATAGGGTTAGTCCAAGTTTCGATGATGAAAACCGATGGTGGCTAATAAGGACGCACCAATCGATATACAGCATGCATGGGCGCTACAAGTGGGCATCTCAGTCTTTGCAGGTTCGGCCGCATATATGTACCCAAGGGAAGGAATTTGTAGCGACATTTGCATAAATTCGCAGACTGACGATCACCAGTAGGCACAGCTGCATGGACTCCAATTCAGGCTCTGAATGGGGCTTGGGAAAGGATTGAAGGAGAGAACCCACGGCACAGGTATGAAGGTGCTAAGCTTTGACGGGACCCTAGAAATGACAGATCTCCTGACTCGATGGTCCGTATACTGTTAGGAATCAGTGGCAGCCTAACCTACTCTCGATGGGGTTCAGGAATAGGTTTGAAAGCAGGGGGGAAGAATACTCACTGAAGGGCGAGTGTGAGAAAAGTTGAGTGGAATTGGGTTACCTTTCCGCTCATCCCCAAAAGTGGAAAAGACTCATTTACTTGGAAACCAGTTTTCTAAATGAAATCTTCCATCATGGATTTTCTATTATGCGAGTTATCTGATGCTGATCAAGATTGGGGTGTAAACCTTTTCTCCAGGGTTGGCTGGTTTCAACCAAAATGTGTTTTTTTTTAAAAAAAATTATTATGCTGTGTTTACAGGCACGGAGCAATGACTTCATAAAATAAAAGCCTATTATAAAGGGAATCCCTCTGGTATTATTCCACATTATTGTGGTCTTAATTTGAGTGAGCCGAACCAATACAGTAAATTCACACAGAGAAATAAGGAAGGTGAACCATATCAGAGAGGTACTAAATTTGTCTAGCATCAGCTAAGCCTCCACAAACTCCTCCCATAACAATCCTATAGGACAGGAAATAACCACAAAAAACTTACATCCTCAAGCTTAAAGAATAAACAACTCCAACACATTAAAGAGGCAAAACACAGAAAAACACCTCATGGTTTAATCTCTTTCATGTTTATTTAAAATTCTACACCTTCAGTCCTACTGAGATGAGTGGAAGGGAGAAAGACTTGGTCTGGCTCTCTTTTGGGGCGGGATGTATTAACCATGGCATCCGCGATGCCGTACATATAACCAAATTATCAAGTACACACCGCCAATAATGTCGCCGGTATGTACCTAGAAAATTACAAACAGCAGCTCTCCCGGTAAAAGTTGTCCTTTGCAATACAGGGACTTCCGGGTTTATGACCCAAAAGTCACTCTGGCGTCATCTGCACATGCACAGAATGATGCGCACGCCGCAGGGGGAACTGGAAGGAATCAACCGGATCTCTCACAGGGGGCGTTACAAAAAGAAGCCCATAAGCTACTATCGGGTAACGCCATCTAAAGATGGCTTTACCTACCGGGTCCAAGCTCCGGATGTACCTTTGTGAATTCTCTGATGATTGATAAGACTGGATTTATGCGCAAAACATTTCTCGCACTCCGCGCACGGAAAGGGCTTCTCTCCCGTGTGAATCCTTTGATGCTTAACGAGATCTGACTTCTCGGTGAAGCACTTCCCACACTCCGTGCACTGAAAGGGCCTCTCACCCTTGTGAATTCGCTGATGTTTAACAAGGAGAGACTTATGAGCGAAACACTTCCCGCAATCGGGGCACGGAAACGGCTTCTCCCCGGTGTGCATTCTCTGGTGCTGGACGAGGAGAGATTTCTTTATAAAGCGTTTCCCACAATCTGTGCACGGAAAGGGCTTCTCGCCGGTGTGAAACTTCTGATGCGTCACCAGGTAGGATTTCTGTATAAAACACTTCCCGCACTCAGCGCACGGGAACGGCCTCTCGCCAGTGTGGATTCTCTGGTGTCTGACAAGATCCTGTTTCCGGGTGAAGCATTTCCCGCACTCGGAGCAGGGGAACGGCTTCTCGCCGGTATGGATCCTGTGGTGACTGACAAAATTGGATTTCTGTATAAACCATTTCCCGCAATCCGGGCATGGAAAGAGCTTCTCGCCGGTGTGACTTCGCCGGTGTATAATAAGATCAGCCGCCTGGGAAAAACACTTCTTGCATTCTGAACACGGATATACTTCGCCAACACTGCTATGGGCAGTGCTAGGGGTAATAGGATCTGCTTTAGAAGTAGAACACTCCTCCTGATTATGTGGGACAGATGATATATCTTCGCCATGAAGAAACTGATGTATATTTGGTCTTTCTCCTGGAGAATCCTGTGTGATCTCATTATCTTCTATCTCACAGGCTGGAGACAAGACAAGATGTTGCCCCAAGGTATTCCTGCCGCTGTGTCCATCTGCTGAGAATAAAAAAAAAAATGCATGAAAAATAGGACGATTCATCAATGAGGAGGAATGACCAGACAGACACTCAGTATGTCCAAAGCGAATATATCGACATGACACTGCCGGCACTGGGATCCCAACACGAATGTGATGCTACTCAACAGCGTTTTAATTGTATTGGTTGATATTTCTTTAAACATGCCGGTTACTCTAACGTCATAGCACATGCAGGGATTTACTGCATAAACAATGGGTATGCCCAATTCTTCATGCAGTATCTTAATCATGGCTGAGTGTTTAGCTTTACCCATGTTAAACCGCATAAAGTAGTTTTATTCATAGGCGTTCAAAGCAGCAGATCCATTTTAACAGGCCGCCATTGGCCGGTGTTTAAGACCACGCGTACTCGGTGACTGTCCATGTGAAAGACAGTGTTTTCATAGATGGCATGATAAAGGGGCATCCACACAAGAAATAATTATGAGGGGTAATCATTGGCCAGAAAGAACCCTTCGGAGATGTATTAGGGTTCGGAGCTTTGGTCGATTAAAGCTGATGGCCAACGCACAGAGTCCTGGTACTTAGCGTCAGATTGCTGTAGTAGTGACAGAGGAGGGTGTAGGATAAGAGATTGCTGTAGTACAGAACAAGGAGAATATGTGACTGTTCTGTACTTAGTGATTATTACTCACCTGTGCTGATACCTGTAGGGATTGCCTCCTCCTTGCACTTCTGATCATGCCTCACATACGTTTCCTCTTCTCCATCTAGGTCTTCTGCTTTAATACCCATCAGGCCTTCACACTAAATAAGCAAAACATAACAAAAATAAAATGTGAGTTATGGTAAAACTTACCTTTGTTAACTCTCTTTCTTCGAAGTCCATAGGGTCCACAGGGAGACCATGGGGTGTAGGTGGTGGCTGAGTAATCCGGGCACCACGCAGTTAAAGCTTTCAGCTTGCACTGGTCCACTCTCCCTGTACTCCGCCCCCAAGCCAGAGGCACCTCAGCTTGTGGAAATACAGGATGGTTCCAACGCTTTCTATGATCTATCCTATGAATCTGTTTGATAGTGTTCTGGATGTATTCAGAGATATGTAAAAAAACAGAATGGCAATATCATATAATACAGTCAAAAAAAGGTTTCTCTTTTAAGAAATTTAAAACGCACTCACCATTTACAGGTGGGGGATAGGCATTGGACACAATTTTCACCATGGTTGTAAAATGCAATGTAGATCTGGATACCTTTGGGTCACTCCATAGATGGGGGAAAAAAAAAAAAATGACAAGCTTCCATAGTGCAAATCACTAAACCCAATACAAGGTCCTACAGGGTTAAGTAGTATACTCACCTTGAATGGGGTGTGATGGAACCTTTTGAGATTTATATTTTAAAACCGATGTCCATCGGTTTAATATAGAGTTTGTTGAGCTTTGTGTTGATATTCAAATCCAAAAGAGTAATCCAATAATTTATTAGTCTATAAAGGTGTTATCTAATTACACCAGATGATGATAAAAACTATTTTTATTACAGTGAAATAGCGCAATTTTGATTAAAAAAATATATATTAATAATATAGAATAATTTTTTTTTATTTTTTAATTATTTAAAAAAACAAAATACATAGTTCAGAAATTAAAAAGTGGAGAGAACCAATGGATGGTTACCTAGCAAAGCATTTCACAGAACCAATGTCTGCTTCCCTATTTTTTTTTTTATTCTATTTTAATATTATATAATTTTTTAATCAAAATTGCATTATTTCATTGTAATAATTTTTTTCAATGTCTCTACTCACAATGAAAATTATTTTTATTATCTGGTGTAATTAGATAATACCATTATAGACTAATAAATTATAAATTATCTAATTACACCAGAATATAATAAAAATTATTTTCATTGTGAGTAGACATTGAAAAAAATTATTACAATGAAATAACGCAATTTTGATTAAAGAATTATATAATAATAAAATAGAATAAAAATAAAAAAATAGGGAAGCAGACATTGGTTCTGTGAAACACTTTGCTAGGTACCAATCCATTGGTACTCTCCACTTTTTCATTTCTGAACTATGTATTTTGTTTTTATAAATAATAAAAAAAAAATGATTATTAATATATAATTTTTTAATCAAAATTGTGTTATTCCACTGTAATAATTTTTTTTCAATGTCTCTACTCATTTTACAATGAAAATAATTTTTATCATCTGGTGTAATTAGATAACACCATTATAGACTAATAAATTATAAAATTATTTGATTACTGGATTTTTATAAGCAAATTCTTTTGGATTTGAATATGAACACAAAGCTCAAAAAACTCTATATTAAACCGACAGACATTGGTTTTAAAATATAAATGTCCAAGGCTTCCATCACACCCTATTCAAGGTGAGTATACTACTTAACCCTGTAGGACCTTGTATTGGGTTTACTGATTTGCACTAATGGAAGCTTGTCATATGTGTATTCCCCCATCTATGGAGTGACCCACAGGTATCCAGATCTACATTGCATTTTGCAACCACCGCAGGACCAGGGTGAAAATTGTGCCCATCGCCTATCACCCACTGGTAAACGTGAGTGCATTTATATTTCTTAAAAGATAAACCATATTTTGACGGTATTATACGATATTGCCATTATGTTTTTTTACATATCTCTGAATACATCGAGAACACTGTCAAACAAAGTCATAGATTAGATCATAGAAAACACTGGAACCATTCTGTATTTCCATAACTGTCTCTTGAAGGGCATTGTTGAAAGAGCTATACAGACAAAATGATGACTCAATTCCCATCTTATTAGACAGTAGAGATGATGCTATGCTTTCTACTTTAGAAGAAATGTGGCAGGAAAATAACGTAATGAGTCCTGAGAATCGTAAAGCTGAATCTGAAAAGAAAATCTTTGATATAGACAGTTGTCGCAATAGATTTAAACTCAAATCGGAATTTTTTCCTATTGGAGCAAAAAGCAGTAGTGTAGAAGCCTTCTATAAATGACTCTAGATGGATTTCAAAACATTGTGTTTGCAGAAGAGTGGGAGCGCAAAACTGAATTGTAATTTGTCCAACCAGGAAAAACACGCACTTATGATCCTTACACAAGACACCTCCCTGGTCTTTAAAGAAGCTGTTTTGACTAGGGATCCAACCAGTACATATCTGGTTGAATTAAAACAACTGCTGGACCCGGCAGTTACCTCTGAGATCATATCTAGAACCGAATTTAAATTTCTATGTCCATCGTTTCCGACCACTCCTATCTTTTATTTTCTCCCTAAAATTCATAAATCCCTCACTGCAGCCCCCGGTCGCCCCATTATTTCTGGTGTTAACTCTCTTACTTCTAATCTTTCTTTCTACTTGAATTCTTTTCTTCAACCCCGTGTTAGGTCCCTGAGGTTGCACCTTAGGGATAATATGCATTTACTCAGTCTAATACAATCAATTGAATGGAAATCTTCCTTTGCATTTCTTACTGTGGATGTCACTGCGCTATATACCCATATTCCACACTCCAAGGGTGTGAAGGCTATAGCCAGAAGACTCACCAAAGATGGCGACCTCGGGGAGGAACACAGGGATTTTATTTTTCAATGTATGACTTTTATTCTTAAACGCAACTATTTTCTTTTTCTGGACACGTATTATTTACAGGTGATGGGAACAGCCATGGGGACAAGGTTTGCACCCAGTTATGCTAACCTATACATGGGGGACTTTGAGGACACCCATGTGTGGGTGAGCGAATGGGCTGCGAACATGGTCTTCTATGGCTGTTATATAGATGATCTTTTTATTAATCTGTCTTCTGCCACTTCTTTTATCACTGCTCTGAACACTAAATCTTACAATTTACACCGGATTGTGTTTCTGGATGTGAACCTAGAGGCTCAGGGAGACAAAATTGTTACATCTAAAGGTGCGTACACACTGGACGATAAAGTGGATGACTGAACGATAACGATATCGTTCACTATATCATCCATTTTTTGACACCAAAACGATGAACGATTACGACGATGCGCGTTCCCGCAGGTCGTTCGTCTTTATCGTTCATCTGGCAAACATGCAGGCCAATCTGACGATATCGTCAGGTTGCTGCATGTTGCGGAATGGGGGAGAGAGCCCGTTGCTGAACGTTATCGTTAATGATATCGTTCAGCGGGGGTGCTCAATGTCATGAACGACATTGAGCACATCCTGCTGGGACACACTAGACGATATCCCTCGTGGAGCATATCGCCTAATGTGTATGCACCTTAACTTCACGAAATCTGTTAACACCAATGCCTATCTACACTATAGGAGCGCACACTTCGCTCCTTGGAAGCGCAATATACCAAAAGGCCAACTTATGCGCCTTCGACATAATTGCACTACAATTGATCTTTGCTGTACACAAGCTAGAGATATGATTGATGCCTTCAAACAGAGAGGGTATCCAGATAATATATTAGAAAAGCATATACTGAAGTTCTGCAGATGGATCGATCTAATCTTCTTTGTCCCAAAGTAATCTTTGAGGATAATATAGAACAAAAAACGAATAGAGATGTGGCATTCGTGTGTAAATTCAATAACAGTTTTCGTGAGGTTAGAGATATATCACAAAATTACAAAATCCCGAGATAGGATAATATGTTAAGAGACATTCTACCATCTAAACCACTGGTCGGGGAACAGGGGTAAATTACCCCAAATGGGGTAAAAATGAAATTCCTGGGGGTAATGGACGGACAGCCGGTCCCAAGTCTACCTGGAGACATCTAGGCCGTGTAACTTGAAATTATTAGATCCTGTCACCTGAAAAGGACATGCGGCCGGCGGTAATACCTACTGCACCCATTTGAACTTTTGGAATTATTAGCGCTGGTTCTTGTACTATTTATTTCTCTGATTATTGTTGGGACTGACCATCCCTTTACCAGCTACTTATCTGACAGCGCAACAGTATTATTTATTAGACTTATTATGGCATTGTTGAAAGGCTCCTGCTGTTCCAAGCTGCACGTCTATATCTAACAGGGAAATTGGCGCCAGTCTCACCCATCCCTATTCACCTCAGTTTGTAACAAGCCAAAGGCCGGAGGAGGAGAAAAGAGAGAAGGAAGACTGGTATACAGAAGAATCACACTCTCACAGAGAAGGAGACAGGAAACTGGAGACCAGAAACATATGGGAGCCACCAGCAGGACAGTGCCTCAGTCTTGTTTGAACTTCCGAAGAACTCGAGGAAGAAGGGAGACTGGAGGAAACAGGTACGCAAACTGGAAAAATCCACTTCATTGATAATGCGTCTACAAAAGTTGCCTCGGCATCTCTTGTTCTGGACCCGTACACTGGTAGTTTGTGATTGTGTCAGGAGGCCATGAGGTCCACCTCTGGGAGGCCCCATTTCTCCACTAGGAGTTGAAACACCTCTTGGTGAAGAGACCATTCCCCGGGATGCACGTCCTGACGGCTGAGTAAGTCTGCTTCCCAATTAAGAGCTACCGGAATGAACACTGCAGAGATGGCCGGGAGGTGACCCTCGGCCCATGTCAGAATGTGTGACACTTCTGTCATTGCTGGCCAACTACAAGTGCCTTCTTCATGATTGATGTAAGCCACTGTTGTGGCATTGTCGGACTGAACCTGTACAGGTTTTCTGTGAAGTATGTGCTGGGCCAGTGTGAGGGCCCTGTAGACAGCTTGAAGTTCCAATATGTTGATCGGCAGGGTTGATGCAACCTATGTCCAACGGCCCTGAAAGGAGTGCGGACCGGACACTGTGCCCCAGCCCCGGAGACTGGCGTCCGTTGTTGGGATTGCCCAGACCGGGATCCAAAAGGGGCGACCCTTGGTTAGAAGAGATGTCTGTAGCCGCCAAGATAGAGACAGATGCACCTCCGGAGAGAGCACCATCATCTGAGCTTGATCTGATGGGTTAACCCTACCACCTGGAAAGGGTTAGCCTCTGCAAAAACCTGGAATGGAACTGAGCATATGCCACCATGTCGAAGGTGGACACCATGGATCCCAGAACCTGCATTGCTGAGTGAATCGACACTCGGCGACTGTGGAGACATATGCGCACTCGTAGTGTGGAGATCTTGTATGATGTCAGAAAGAATCTCTCATCCTGAAAATCCAGCAGGGCTCCCAGATGAATCATTCTCTGTGAGGGATTCAGGGAGGACTTTTTCCAGTTGATTAACCATCCGTGCTTTTGAAGGAAAGCAATGGTTAGCTGTAGATGGCTTTGAAGCACCACTGGGGATCCTGCTAAGAGCAGAAGGTCGTCCAGATATGGTAGCAGTCGGATACCCTGACCACACAGGTGGGCCGCCGTGATTGCCAAAATTATGGCTAACACCCAGCCCAAAATTGGAAGTGTTGCTGAGTATAGCAAACCGGAGATACCGCTGAGGAGAGGTCGCTATAGGCATATGTAGGTATGCATCCTGAATATCCAGCGATACCATAAAGTCCCCAGGCTCCATAGCTAGGATGATGGAGCGTAGGGTTTCCATCCTGAACCTTGGCACCCTTAGGAATTTGTTCAGGCATTTGAGGTTGAGGATAGGCCGATGAGAACCATTCGGCTTCTGAATCAGAAAGAGTGGAATAACCACCAGTCCTCACTGAGATAGTGGGACTGACACAATTACCCCTGCTTGCAGCAAGGACTGTATGGCTTTCTGGATTTGTAAGGCCTTGTTCGGTCTGAAGGAGGGCCTGTGTAGAAAAACTGGTGGGGAAGCCGTCTGAGAAATGAGAGTGCGTACCTCTGAGAGACAATGTCTCTTACCCAAGCATCAGTTGTGGTTTGACACCAGCCCTGGGCGAACTGAAGAAGTCGGCCTCCCACTCTGGGATCCCCCAGAGGGAGGCCTGTCCCGTCAGGCTGAGGGATATCCTTGGGTTTTGAAGCAAGGCGTCTGGTGTTCCAGGTCTGCTTGGTCCTGGGTTCGGCAGCCCTCGTGGAGGCCGATTGCCTAGGAAAGTACTGGCCTTTAGGGCTTTCCTTGAGGACAAAAGGACTTAAAAGATGTAGTCTGAGGTCTTGTAGTAGAAGTAGCTGAAGTCAGAAATTAAGTTTTTGATGCTGCCAACATGGTTACAATCTTGTCAAGGTCTGGGCCAAACAAGACCTCCCCATTATAGGGTAATCCTTCAGGGCCTTTCTTGGAATCCGCATCTGCCTTACATGAGTGCAGCCACAGGCTACGGCAGGCAGACACAGTCGTGGCCGAAACTCTGGTGGTTAGGAGACTGGCATCCAATGTTGCTTCTTCAATATAGGAAGCTGCATATCGAATGTGAGCAACAAAAGACATCTGATCCCTGAAGCTTCTAAGGGAAAAGAGTCTTCAAGTGCCTCAGCCCAGCTCTCTATAGCTTTAACCACCCATGCAATAGCCATGGTTGGACAGCCGCCCCTGAGAATATATCAATTTCAGGCAACATTCCGCCTTCCTATCCGTAGGGTCCTTCAAAGAAGTAACTGTAGGAATAGGCAACGTAGCGCGTTTAATTAAACACGTAACATGGGAATCCACCGCAGGGGGTGTTTCCCATTTTCCACAGTGAGCCACAGGAAAAGGGTAACATGAGGTCAGACATTTTTGTAGTTGAAACCTCTTATCAGGTGATTGCTAGGCTGCAGCCATGTGTTCAGCTAGATGATCCGATAGAGGAAATTCTGCTGAAGCTACTTTCTGTCGTTTAAACAGAGGGTACTTGGATTTAGGGGCTGGCTTGTCATCTATTAATAAGATGGATCTGACAGCTCGCACCAAGGCAGGAATATTAATTTTTGACGGACTCTCATGCTCCTCCAGAGGGGAGTCAGGGTTAGAGAGATCAGCATCTTCTGTCGGATGATACCTCAGAATCTGAGAATTGCGTGGACTGTGACGATAACACAGGACGGTTAAAGGGCTTACTGAGAAGGGGCTTCTCACCATGCAACATGCAGCATCTGCACCGAGTTAGAGAGTACGTCTACCCATGGTGGGGGTACAGGAGGTACCTGTATAGCCTGACCCTGTTGTGGCAACCCCAAAGGGGGCATTACGGCCTGCTGCGATAACCCCATAGGGGGAATTACAGCTGGAACCGCTGGGCAGTCCACAATAGTGGCCAGTACCTGAGAAAATGAAGCCCAGGGGGGCTCTTGTCTGACAGGCCTGTGGAGTATAACACTTAATACATAACCCATCTTGTATCAAATCCTCCTCACTTAAGCCTGCAGTACATAGTTTGCATGATTGCAGTATGGGTGCAGATGCCTGCTTGTTACTCTTGCCTTTGCTGGACATAGCTGCAGAGTAACATGGCACACAATATGGCACTGGGTATAATGCAACCACTTGTAGGATACTAGTAGGAATGCAATATACTGGTCCTGTCTTATGCTTGGGAGCTGCAGGAGCACACAGCCCAAATATGGCACAGTGCCACGAACAACTGTATGTGACAAACTTCACAAATACTTCGTTCTATAGATGTGAGGCACAGGAAAACCCCTGAATACACCTGTATGATAGGGCAATAGTCAGAGAGTAAAGGGAAAGATATAATCTGACAGTAGATGAGAGAAACAGACAGGCAGCGCTAGCATAAGTCACATACAATGCAGAAATAACAAATAACTGCAAACTGGCACTACAATCAACTATACAGTGTCTGGTAGGCTATAGTGCTACATACGCTGACTCCAGGGAGATGTATGTAGGGGGACCGGACCCTGCGTATCCCTGAGAGAGCTGTGGCTGTGCCCTTGAGAGAAAATGGCAGCCGGAGACCTCAGAGGGGGCGTGGTCGGAGAATTCAGGGAAGCGAGATTGGCGCCCTGAGCTGAGGGGAGGAGCCACTATAAGAGGAAAGCTGACCTCGCCTTGCCGACTGTTTAACCACCGGGATGCTGGTTACCGCACCACATGTACCCTGGGGGTCTAGTGTATCACGGTGGGTAGAGTCTGTGTCCACACTCAGCACCTCTAGTCTGTCCCCTGAGACCGGAGGTATGACTGCTAAAGTGTGCGTCACCGCAAGCGATGACCTGCCTTACCTGTCCCCTAGTGTCCGGCTTGCGGTCCGTCCACGGGGCCAGCTAGCAAGGAAACCGGGATGCCCGCCGAAATCCCCAGCCTGAACTGCCATTGCGGCGCCGGAGGGGTGACTGAGCGGCAGCGCAGATGTCTTAAAAAAGAACAAATCATAAAATAAAAAGCTTTTAGGGCCCCCGCGTAATGGTGACCCGACTCCGGCCGGGCACTAACGAAACTGAGGTGCCTCTGGCTTGGGGGCAGGGTATAGGGAGAGTGGACCAGTGCATCCTGGAAGCATTCCTCATCCACCACCTAAACACCAAGGTCTCCCTGTGGAGCCCTATGGACCCTGAAGAAGAAATGACACAATTTATAATATCTCAGTTAATGAAGTGAGATAAACAGAAGAATATTAGTGTACAGGATGCACAGAGCTCCTCTACAGATCATGCAATATGGAGTCTCTTTGGTAACACAGCATTTGGTGAAAGCCTCAATTCCATTTACCCGATTATCCTGGGACATATTCTCCTCTGTACAATCCTGCGCATAACAAGGGCACTGAGGTCTATCTGGTGTATTTCCATTACTGGATCCATCTGTAGGAGACACACACAGGGAAGATCATGAGTAGCACGTTGTGTGCCTGTACATGTTGCAGTGAAAATAGACTGTAAGCTCTGCTGGTGCAGAGACTGATGTGAAAGGCCAAATATCTGTAAAAGTGCTGCAGAATATTTGTGCGCAATATAATAATTGGTAATAAATAATGGAGGATGGGTAATGTCACATAGAGTCCCTTCCCATTGGTCAGTGAATGACTCTCAAAAATGAGTTCAGGGTCGATGAATGAAACACATCAGAGACTTGTCTGGTCATTTGACTTGTAGATCAATGACAGGATGTTGAGGAGGAGAGCAGGAGTCTAATAGAGGCTGATGGCTCCTGATGTATGAGATACACCAGAGAGTGTGGGGAGGAGACTGGTCAGATATCTGGGCTGGTAACACACAGTGACATGATGTGAGGGGGAGAGCAGGAGTATTATAGGGGCTGATGGCTCCTGATGTATGAGATACACCAGAGAGTGTGGGGAGGAGACTGGTCACATCTCTGGGCTGGTAACACACAATGACATGATGTGAGGAGGAGAGCAGGAGTATAATAGGGGCTGATGGCTCCTGATGTATGAGATACACCAGAGAGTGTGGGAGGAGACTGGTCAGATCTCTGGGCTGGTAACACAGTGACATGATGTAAGGAGGAGAGCAGGAGTATAATAGGGGCTGATAGCTCCTGATGTATGAGATACACCAGAGAGTGTGGGTAGGAGACTGGTCAGATATCTGGGCTGGTAACACACAGTGACATGATGTGAGGAGGAGAGCAGGAGTATGATAGGGGTTGATGGCTCCTGATGTATGAGATACACCAGAGAGTGTGGGGAGGAGACTGGTCAGATCTCTGGGCTGGTAACACACAGTGACATGATGTGAAGAGGGGAGCAGGAGTATAATAGAGGCTGATGGCTCCTGATGTATGAGATACACCAGAGAGAGGGTGGGGAGGAGACTGGTCAGATATCTGGGCTGGTAACACACAGTGACATGATGTGAGGGGGAGAGCAGGAGTATAATAGGGGCTGATGGCTCCTGACTCCCCCACTGGGCAGATAGTTTCCCTCATTTGTCTGTAGTGACAGAACAAGGAGAATATGATCTGTACTTAGTGATTATTACTCACCTGTGCGGATATCTGTAGGAAGTTCATCCTCCTTGCACGTCTGATCACCCATCTCATACGTCTCTTCCTCTTCATCTATAACTTCAACTTTAATATCAATTAAATCTTCCTCCTAAAAAGCTCACAAAATATCAACAACCTTTGAATGTTTAAATAAAATAAATTAGATTAAAAAAGTTTATAAGATCCACAAAACTTCACTAGAAATCATATAGCTTATTTTGTGAGACCTTTAGTTCTATCTACCTGATAATCCTGTTGGATATTGTGATTTTCCGATGTACAATTGTAGGAGTAAAGCATATGGGGACCTCTCTCTGGGGTATTTCTGTTACTAGCTCCATCTGTAGGAGACACACAGTGACTGATTACATTGTATGTATATGTATATATGTGTCAGATATAGATATAATGAGAGTTATGGTAAAACTTACCTTTGTTAACTCTCTTTCTTCGAAGTCCATAGGGAGATGTAGGTGGTGGATGAGGACACTACGCAGTTAAAAGCTTTAGCTCCCAGGATGCATCAATCCATCCCCTTATACCCAGCCCCTGAGCCAGAGACAACTCAACTTGTGACAAGCCAAAGGCCGGAGGAGGAGAAGAGAGAAGGAAGACTGGTACACACAAAAATCACACTCTCACAGAGGAGCGGGAAACCAATGATCAGAAACATAGCCCATATGAAGCCAGATGCGTCATGGCGGGTGCCCTGTGGACCTGGTGGACTTCGAAGAAAGAGTTAACAAAAGGGTAAGTTTTACCAGAACTCATTTTCTTCTTCAGGGTCCATAGGGTTCCACAGGGAAATCTTGGGGATGTCACAAAGCAGTCCTCAGAAAGGTATTGACAGAGGATTACATGACCGCCTTACAAAGCTATTTAGGTGGGGCGCCAAGGCGAGCTGCCGTAGAAGGACCCACTGAGCGAGTAGAATGAGCAGTAACAGTAGCCGGTACAGGAAGGCCTGCCTGCGTGTAAGCCTGTGAGACGTCTGCAAAGCCATCTAGCCAATGTTTGTTTGCTGGCTGACCATCCCTTTTTGTGAAATCCATATAGCACAAATTAGAAGTCTGATTTCCGAAGGGAAATGGTACGGTCCACATATATCCTGATGGCACGGACCACATCCAAGGAGGCCTCACTTGTCGGGAGGTCTGGTGATTGAAAGGCCTGGACTACAATTTCCTCAATGGAACCTATTAACAACTTTAGGAAGGAAACCAGGGCAAGTATGAAGCACAGCCCTGTCCTGGAGGAATATTAGAAAAGGGGAGCGACAGGAGAGCAACCCTAAATCTGACACGCTATAGCCAGAAGGAAAAAAAAAAGGCTTCACTGTTAGCCGAATTCCACAGAATCCAGGGGTTCGAATGGAGGACCCTGGAGGGCATGAAGAACGACTGACAAATCCCAATGAGCCACTGGAGGGACAAAGGGAGGCTGAATTCGGAGGACACCCTGGAGGAAGGTGTGGATATCCGGTACTGGAGCAAGTCTACGCTGGAACCAAATGGACAGAACCGAGACATGCACTTTCAGTGAGGCCAGGCGGAGTCCAAGGTCCAATCCGGCTTGAAGGAAGGCCAGGACTCTAGAAATCCTAAACACCTGAGAGTCGTGGCTTCTGGTACGACCCCATTGAAAATATGTATGCCACACACTGTGGTAGATCCGAGAAGAGGCTGGCTTACGCGCTCTGAGCATAGTTTTGACTACAGAGCTAGAGAACCCTTTGGACCTCAGGAGGGATGTCTGAAGAGCCACGTTCAAAGACAGACGACCAAGGTCTGCTTAAAGGCAACCCAGAGACAACAGGTCCGGTCGTTGAGGCAGCAGGAACAGAGTGTCGATGGAGAGACTCCGAAGATCCGAGTACCAATGTCGTCTGGGCCAAGCTGGAGCCACCAGCAGGACAGTGCCTCCATCTTCTTTGAACTTCCGAAGCACAAGGGAGATTGGAGGGAATAGGTACACTAACTGGAAGGTCCACTTCACTGATAATGCGTCTACAAAGGTTGCCTCTGCATCTCTTGTTCTGGACCCGTACTATTCACTAGGAGTTGAACCTCTTGGTGAAGAGACCATTCCCCGGGATGCACGTCCTGATGGCTGAGGAAGTCTGCTTCCCAATTGAGAACTCCCAAATGAACACTGCAGAGATGGCTGGGATGTGACCCTCGGCCCATGTCAGAATACGTGACACTTCTGTCATTGCTGCCTGACTAAGAGTGCCTCCTTCATGATTCATGTAAGCCACTGTTGTGGCATTGTCGGACTGAACCTGTACAGGTTTTCTGTGAAGTATGTGCTGGGCCAGTGTGAGGGCCCTGTAGACAGCTCGAAGTTCCAATATGTTGATCGGCAGGGTTGATTCGACCGATGTCTAACAGCCCTGAAAGGAGTGCAGACCGGTCTCTGCGCCCAGCCCCAGAAACTGGCGTCCGTTGTTGGGATTACCCAGACCGGGATCCAAAAGGGGCGACCCTTGGTTAGAAGAGATGTCTGTAGCCACCAAGATAGAGACAGGCGCACCTCCGGAGAGAGCACCATCGTCTGAGCTTTGATCCAATGGGTTAACCCATTCCATCTGGAGAGGATTAGCCTTTGCAAAGGCCTGGAATGGAACTGAGCATATTCCACGATGGTGGACACCATGGATCCCAGAACCTGCATTGCTGAGTGGATCGACACTCGGTGACTGTGGAGACATCTGCGCACTCGTAGTTAAAGTTGGAGATCTTGCCTGATGTCAGAAAGATTCTCTGATCCTGAAAATCCAGCAGGGCTCCCAGATTAATTATTCTCTGTGATTCAGGGAGGACTTTTTCCAGTTGATTAACCATCCATGCTTGTGAAGGAAAGCAATGGTTAGCTGTAGATGGCTTTGAATCACCACTGGGGATCCTGCTAAGAGCAGGAGGTCGTCCAGATATGGTAGCAGTCAGATACCCTGACCACGCAGGTGGGCCGCCATGATAGCCATAATTTTGGTAAACACCCGTGGAGCTGTGGACAGTCCAAGAGACATAGCCCGTATTTGTAAGTGTTGCTGAGTATAGCAACCCGGAGATATCGCTGATGAGAGGGCGCTATAGGTACATGTACGTACGCGTCCTGAATATCCAGCGATACCATAAAGTCCCCAGGCTCCATAGCTAGGATGATGGAGCATAGGGTTTCCATCCTGAACCTTGGCATTCTTAGGAATTTGTTCAGGTATTTGAGGTTGAGAATAGGCCGATTAGACCCATTCGGCTTCTGAACCAGAAAGAGTAGAATAATAACCAATCCCTCACTGAGATAGTGGGACTGGCACAATTACCCCTGCCTGTAACAAGGACTTTGTAAGGCCTTGTTCGGGTCTGAAGGAGGGCCTGTGTAGAAAAAATGGGGAGGACGTCTGAGAAATGAGAGGACGTACCCGTGAGAGACCACTTCTTTTACCCAAGCATCCGTTGTGGTTTGACACCAGCACTGGGCGAACTGAAGAAGTCAGCATCCCTCTGGGGGATCCCCTCCCATCAGGCTGAGGGATATCCTCGGAATTTGAAGCAGGGCATCTACTGTTCAAGGTCTGCTTGGTCCTGGGTTCGGCACTACTGGCCTTTAGGGCTTTCCTTGAGGACAAAAGGACTTAAAAGATGTAGTCCGAGGCCTTGTAGTAAAAGTAGCTGAAGGCAGAAATGCCATTTTTGATGCTGCCAACATGGTTACAATCTTGTCAAGGTCTGGGTCAAACAAGATCTCCCCATTATAGGGTAATCCTTCAAGGCCTTTCTTGGAATCCACATCTGCCTTCCATGAGCGCAGCCACAGGGTACAGCGGGCAGACACAGCCGTGGCCGAAACTCTGGTGGTTAGGAGACTGGCATCCCACGTTGCTTCTCCAATACAGGAAGCTGCATATCGAATGTGAGCAACAAAAGACATCTGATCCCTAGAGGCTTCTAAGGGAAAAGAGTCCTCACATGCATCAGCCCAGCTCTCTATAGCTTTAGCCACCCATGCAATAGCCATGGTTGGATGGACAACCGCCCCTGAAAGAGAGTATATATCGATTTCAGGCAAGCTTCCACCTTCCTATCCGAAGGATCCTTCAAGGAAGTAACTGTAGGAATAGGCGATGTAGTTCTTTTAATTAAACGCGTAACATGGGAATCCATTGCAGAGGTTGTTTCCCATTTTGCACAATGAGCCACAGGTAAAAGGGTAACATGAGGTCAGACATTTTTGTGGATAAAACCTCTTACCAGGCTGCAGCCATGTGTTCAGCTAGATGATCCGATAGAGGGAATTCTGCTAAAGCCACTTTCTGTCGTTTAAACAGAGGGTACTTGGATTTAGGAGCTGGCTTGTCATCTTCTATTAATAAGATGGATCTGACAGCTTGCACCAAGGCATGAATATTAATTTTTGACCGACTCTCATACTCCTCCCGAGGGGAGTCAGGGTTAGAGAGATCAGCACCTTCTGCCTCGGATGATACCTCAGAATCTGAGAATTGCGTGAACTGTGACGATAACACAGGACGCTTAAAGGGCTTACGGAGTAGGGGCTTCTCACCTTGCAACATGCAGACTATGCACTGAGTTAGAGAGTACGTCTACCCATGGTGGGGGTACAGGAGGTACCTGTATAGCCTGACCCTGTTGTGGCAACCCCAAAGGGGGCATTACGGCCTGCTGCGATAACCCTATAGGGGAAAATACAGCTGGAACCGCTGGGCAGTCCGCAATAGTGGCCAGTACCTGAGAAAATGAAGCCCAGGGGGGGCTCTTGTACAGGCGCTGGTCTGATGGGCCTGTGGAGTATAACACTTACTACATAACCCATCTTGTAGCAAATCCTCCTCACTTAAGCCTGCAGTACATAACTTGCATGATAGCAGTATGGGAGCAGATGCCTGCATGTTACTCTTGCCTTTGCTGGACATGGCTGCAGAGTAATATGGCACACAATATGGCACTGGGTATAATGCAACCACTTGTATGATACTAGTAGGAATGCAATATACTGGTCCTGTCTTATGTTTGGGAGCTGCAGGAGCACACAGTCCAAATATGGCACAGTGAAACGAACAACTGTATGCGACTAACCTCACAAATACTTAGTTCTATAGATGTGAGGCACAGGAAAACCCCTGAATACACCTGTATGTTAGGGCAATAGTCAGAGAATAAAGGGAAAGATATATGCTGATAGTAGATGAGAGAAACAGACAGACAGCGCTAGCATATGTCACATACAATGCAGATATAACAAATAACTGCTAAATGGCACTACAATCAACTATACAGTGTCTGGTAGGCTATAGTGCTACATACGCTGACCAGGGAGATGTATGTAGGGGGACTGGACCCTGCGTATCCCTGAGAGAGCTGTGGCTGTGCCCTTGAGAGAA
The DNA here is from genome assembly GCA_031769625.1 of Taudactylus pleione. Classification (NCBI taxonomy): domain Eukaryota; kingdom Metazoa; phylum Chordata; class Amphibia; order Anura; family Myobatrachidae; genus Taudactylus; species Taudactylus pleione. The sequence continues at coordinate 54,084 of JAUIMM010002417.1, forward strand.
AATGGCAGCGGCAGACCTCAGAAGGGGCGTGGTCGGAGTAGGAGAGCAGCTCAGGGAAGCGAGACCTCAGTGGAATGGCGCCCTGAGCTGAGCTGAGCTGACCTCCCCATGCTGATTGTTTACCCACCGAGATGCTGGTTCCCGCACCATATGTATCCTGGCGGTCTAGTGGATCAAGGTGGCTGGAGCCTGTGTCCACACTCAGCGCCTCCGGTTTTTCCCCTGATACCGGAGGTATGACTGCTTATGTGCGGGTCACTGCTAGCGATGACCTGCTTTACCTCTCCCCTCGATTGTCCAGGTTGCAATCTAGGTCTGTCCACAGAGCCGGCTAGCTAAGACCCCGGGATGCCCACCAAGAGCATCAGAAGAAACTGGCGTTGCGGCGCCCGGACGGTGACGGAGCGGCAGCGCTGATGTCCGTTGGACAGTCTGCTGCTGCGCTCACAGGAGAATACAAAATAAAATCATAAAGGTAAAAACCTATCTGGGCTGCCTAAGCAGCCCACTGTATAATGGTGATCCGACTCCGGCCGGGCACCAACGAGACTGAGGCGCCTCTGGCTTGGGGGCAGGGTATAGGGGGATGGACGGATGCATCCTGGGAGCTAAAGCTTCAACTGCGTGGTGCCCAGTGTCCTCATCCACCAGCTACACCCAAAGGTCTCCCTGTGGAGCCCTATGGACCCTGAAGAAGAAATATGAGTTATCAGATGATGTGTATATAGGTGGCCCCCATAGCTCTCCCCATTACAATAAATTACATTCTCCTCTTACCCAGTGATGTGAGGGGCCGGTGATTCTCCATCATCACGTCCTTGTACAGACCCCTGTGTCCTTCTATATACTCCCACTCCTCCATGGAGAAATACACAGTGACGTCCTCACACCTTATAGGAACCTGACACACACAATGATACAGTCATCACCCAGACACATCCCCTGGTGTTACTGTATAATGTCCCATTCCCAGCAGTCACCTCTCCAGTCATCACCCAGACACATCCCCTGGTGTTACTGTATAATGTCCCATTCCCAGCAGTCACCTCTCCAGTCATCACCCAGACACATCCCCTGGTGTTACTGTATAATGTCCCATTCCCAGCAGTCACCTCTCCAGTCATCACCCAGACACATCCCCTGGTGTTACTGTATAATGTCCCATTCCAGGCAGTCACCTCTCCAGTCATCACCCAGACACATCCCCTGGTGTTACTGTATAATGTCCCATTCCCAGCAGTCACCTCTCCAGTCATCACCCAGACACATCCCCTGGTGTTACTGTATAATGTCCCATTCCCAGCAGTCACCTCTCCAGTCATCACCCAGACACATCCCCTGGTGTTACTGTATAATGTCCCATTCCCAGCAGTCACCTCTCCAGTCATCACCCAGACACATCCCCTGGTGTTACTGTATAATGTCCCATTCCCAGCAGTCACCTCTCCAGTCATCACCCAGACACATCCCCTGGTGTTACTGTATAATGTCCCATTCCCAGCAGTCACCTCTCCAGTCATCACCCAGACACATCCCCTGGTGTTACTGTATAATGTCCCATTCCCAGCAGTCACCTCTCCAGTCAGCAGCTGAATTATCTTGTTGGTGAGTTCCAGGATCTTCTGGTCATTGTGTCTCTCATGTATCAGCAAGTAAGGTGGAGGCACCGTGATTGGGCTCTGGGTCCTGCTCATCGCTCCTGACACACGGGGACGGCTGCTGGGTGTCTCACACTCCCCAGATGTCTTCTTCACTACTGTGTAATCCTGTGTATTGAGAGACAGTAATTCATAATATAAATAGGAGTGATGTCACTGTGACATTCCCAGACTCCCTCACCTCCCCAGTCAGGACCCTGTGTTAGTAATAGAGATAATAGTGATGTCACAGTGACACTCCCAGACTCCCTCACCTCCCCAGTCAGGTCCCTGTGTTAGTAATAGAGATTATAGTAATGTCGCTGTGACACTCCCAGACTCCCTCACCTCCCAATCAGGTCCCTGTGTTAGTAATAGAGATTATAGTAATGTCACTGTGACACTCCCAGACTCCCTCACCTCCCCAGTCAGCAGGTGGATGATCTCCAGGGTGAGATTTAATATCCGCTCGGTAAAGTGACCCCTGTCCTTGTCCATCATGACGCTTCTAATTACGGAGTCTAGTTTTAGAGAAAGTTAATAAGAGTGAGGTGACCTAGGTAGATAGAGATATGGATTAAACAGTAACAGGGTGCTCTGTTGAGGACCAAATCAGTCATTCAGCATTTTCAATCCCCATCACACATACATACACACACCAGCCTGCTCCCCCATCACACACACACATACACCAGCCTGCTCCCCCATCACACACACACCAGCCTGCTCCCCCATCACACACACACATACAGCAGCCTGCTCCCCCATCACACATACACACCAGCCTGCTCCCCCATCACACACACATACACCAGTCTGCACCCCCATCACACACACATACACCAGCCTGCTCCCCCATCACACACACACATAGACCAGCCTGCTCCCCCATCACACACACACATACACCAGCCTGCTCCCCCATCACACACACACATACACCAGTCTGCTCCCCCATCACACACACATACACCAGTCTGCTCCCCCATCACACACACCAGCCTGCTCCCCCATCAAACACACACCAGCCTGCTCCCCCATCACACACACACACACACACACACACCAGCCTGCTCCCCCATCACACACACATACACCAGTCTGCACCCCCATCACACACACATACACCAGCCTGCTCCCCCATCACACACACCAGCCTGCTCCCCCATCACACACACATACACCAGCCTGCTCCCCCATCACACACACCAGTCTGCACCCCCATCACGCACACACACACCAGTCTGCTCCCCCATCACACACACATACACCAGTCTGCTCCCCCATCACTGTGACACTCCCAGACTCCCTCACCTCCCCAGTCAGCAGGTGGATGATCTCCAGGGTGAGATTTAATATCCGCTCGGTAAAGTGACCCCTGTCCTTGTCCATCATGACGCTTCTAATTACGGAGTCTAGTTTTAGAGAAAGTTAATAAGAGTGAGGTGACCTAGGTAGATAGAGATATGGATTAAACAGTAACAGGGTGCTCTGTTGAGGACCAAATCAGTCATTCAGCATTTTCAATCCCCATCACACATACATACACACACCAGCCTGCTCCCCCATCACACACACACATACACCAGCCTGCTCCCCCATCACACACACACCAGCCTGCTCCCCCATCACACACACACATACAGCAGCCTGCTCCCCCATCACACATACACACCAGCCTGCTCCCCCATCACACACACATACACCAGTCTGCACCCCCATCACACACACATACACCAGCCTGCTCCCCCATCACACACACACATACACCAGCCTGCTCCCCCATCACACACACACATACACCAGTCTGCTCCCCCATCACACACACATACACCAGTCTGCTCCCCCATCACACACACCAGCCTGCTCCCCCATCAAACACACACCAGCCTGCTCCCCCATCACACACACACACACACACACACACACCAGCCTGCTCCCCCATCACACACACATACACCAGTCTGCACCCCCATCACACACACATACACCAGCCTGCTCCCCCATCACACACACCAGCCTGCTCCCCCATCACACACACATACACCAGCCTGCTCCCCCATCACACACACCAGTCTGCACCCCCATCACGCACACACACACCAGTCTGCTCCCCCATCACACACACATACACCAGTCTGCTCCCCCATCACACACACACACACACACCAGCCTGCTCCCCCATCACACACACATACACCAGTCTGCTCCCCCATCACACACACCAGCCTGCTCCCCCATCACACACACATACACCAGTCTGCACCCCCATCACACACACTAGCCTGTTCCCCCTTCACACACACATACATCAGCCTGCTCCCCCATCACACACACATACACCAGCCTGCTCCCCCATCACACACACATACACCAGTCTGCTCCCCCATCACACACACACATACACCAGCCTGCTCCCCCATCACACACACATACACCAGTCTGCTCCCCCATCACACACAACAGCCTGATCCCCCATCACACACACACCAGCCTGCTCCCCCATCACACACACATACACCAGTCTGCTCCCCCATCACACACACACATACACCAGTCTGCACCCCCATCACACACACACCAGTCTGCTCCCCCATCACACACACACACACACACACACACCAGCCTGCTCCCCATCACACACACATACACCAGTCTGCACCCCCATCACACACACACCAGTCTGCTCCCCCATCACACACACACACACCAGCCTGCTCCCCCATCACACACACACACACCAGTCTGCTCCCCCATCACACACACACACACCAGCCTGCTCCCCCATCACACACACACCAGCCTGCTCCCCCATCATACACACATACACCAGTCTGCACCCCCATCACACACACATACACCAGTCTGCACCCCCATCACACACACATACACCAGCCTGCTCCCCCATCACGCACACATACACCAGTCTGCACCCCCATCATGCACACATACACCAGTCTGCTCCCCCATCACGCACACATACACCAGTCTGCTCCCCCATCACACACACACACACACACACACACACAAGCCTGCTCCCCCATCACACACACACACCAGCCTGCTCCCCCATCACACACACACCAGCCTGCTCCCCCATCACACACACACCAGTCTGCTCCCCCATCACACACACATACACGAGTCTGGTAATAATTGTACATCAGTTATTACTTCCATGACACACTCAGAAGAATAATAATATTATTATTATTATTATTATTATTATTATTATTATTAACAATTAAAAATATCAGAGCCATTGCCTCCCCCAGGGAACACGCCGCTCAGTTATACCACTGAGAGGACTTTTCTACTGATGAGGACTTTTGTCCCAATTTCAGGCCAGGTGGTAGACGTGCCCCCACTAAAGGCTGCCCCTTCTATGCCGCGCTTATCACTAACTAGAGATGTGCGGTTTGGTTCTACTTGGTTCTTTTTCGCCATCGCCATTTTTCAGATCCCAATGGAACAGAACCGCATATCTCTACCAATAACAGGTGTGCGTAGCATTGTATGGGCGCTGTCAGGGGATGGGGGGGCATGACAAGCTCATTGTGACACGTCTGTGCCCCTTCTTTGGGTCAACCAAAAGTATTAAAGCCTCACTTGATAATAATACAACAACAACAATAATACAACAATAATAATAATACAATAATAATAATAATGATAATAATACTATAAATAAAACTACAACAACAACAACAACAACAACAATACAATAATAATAATACAATAATAATGATAATAATAATACTACAAATAAAACTACAACAACAACAATAATAATAATAATAATAATAATAATAATAATAATAATTCAGAGCTATTACCTATACAGGAAGACAGCTCTGTAACAAGAATAATAATAGGAATAATACACCAGTTATTACCTCCTCTAGGAGCCACTCAGTATATTAGTGATTATAATAATAATACATTACACTTATTACCTCTGCCATGGGGTCACTCAGCTCAGGGACACAACAGACCAAAGGGGTAATAGGAGCTTGTACACTCAAGGAAGAGTCACTCACCGTACAGAAACGGAAAATAATCTATTTCATTAATAGCAGGGGCTCCTGGGAATTGTAGTCATGCCTCAGGATGTGGAGTTACATTCTGGATTTAGGAGACAGGCTCTGCCAGACCACAACAAAATGGCCGCCGCTTTGCTGTACCTCCCCCTACTCGCAATGTCTCGGTCTGTAGGTGACAAGTGAGGTTGGTGATGTTGCCCTGGTGTAGAGATATCTAGTGCACTGAGGAGTAGAGTGTGAGAGTTGGTATTTTAGCATCCCAGACCCAAACCCTGTCTGTGTAGGAGACTTAAGCCACGGAATCATGGCCGCCGCCCTCTTGCACTGAGGACATGGAGCTCTGTATGTGTAACAGTAATTTCTCCCTGCAGTGGTCCAGCTGCCGATTACGTGTATTATTGAAGTGCTGGTGACGTCACCCACTATATTTGCGTCCATGGGGGGGGGTTATAAGTATAACCAGTAGGGGATGAGGGGTGTATGCCCAATGGGTACACGTAGAGCGGTGAGTGGTGTTGGCCCAGTAGGGCAAGGGGTGTATTACCCATAGGTACAGTGTATGCCCAGTAGGTACATGCAGAGTGGGGTTGGTGGGTGGTAAGTGTGCCCAGTAAGGGGAGGATTGTATGCCCAGTAGCTACATGCAGAGTGGTAAGTGTGCCCAGTAGGTACATGCATTGTGGGGAATGGTAAGTGTGCCCAGTAGGTACATGCGGAGTGGTAAGTGTGTCCAGTAGGTACATGCATTGTGGGGAATGGTAAGTGTGCCCAGTAGGTACATGCGGAGTGGTAAGTGTGTCCAGTAGGTACATGCAGAGTGGTAAGTGTATCCAGTAGGTACATGCAGAGTGGTAAGTGTGCCCAGTAGGTACATGCAGAGTGGTAAGTGTGCCCAGTAGGTACATGCAGAGTGGTAAGTGTATCCAGTAGGTACATGCAGAGTGGTAAGTTGTCCAGTAGGTACATGCAGAGTGAGGTGGGGAGTGGTGTATGCCCAGTAGGTACATGCAGAGTGGAGATGGGGAATGGTAAGTGTGTTCAGTAGGTACCCAGTGGTAAGTATACCCAGTAGGTACAAGCAGAGTGGGGGTGGGAAGTGGCAAGTATGCCCAGTAGGGGGAGAGGTGTATGCCCAGTAGGTACATGCAGAGTGCATTGGGGAGTGGATAGTGTACCCAATAGGCACATGCAGATTGGGGGTGGTGAGTTAAAATGTGCTTAGTAGGCGAGTGGTGTATGCCCAGTAGGTACAGGCAGAGTGGGTGTGGTAAGTGTGCCCAGTAAGGGGAGGGTTGTATGCCCAGTTGGTACATGCAGAGCAGTGGCAAGTGTGCCCAGTAGGTATATGCAGAGTGGGAAACTGTGTATGCTCAGTTGGCACATACACAGTATAGGTGGGGAGTGTGCCCAGTAGGTGTAATGGTGTGTGCCCAGTATACTTACACATGCATGATTTTTACCTGCTAGATAAATGTTTTTAGGCTGAAAAACAACTGAATCAGTCTCCCCATGTGCTCACACTGCTGCACCTCATATTATCTGTGCCAGGTCTGCTCTGCCGGCTGCCATCGATGCTGCTATTGGTGCTTAACATTGATGGTTTGACCCATTGATGGACATCCCTGCTGTGACATGGCAGGCCAGCTATATGTAGCTAACCATCGATGGCCGATGTCCCCTACGCTTCACCATTAAGAGTCTGGGCAGTCTTACTTGCCTCACCTATGTGTCACTGGGATTGGATCATAGGTGGACGCTAAGCAGTAGCATCTGAGACTTTTGTCGCAGCCACCACTGTAAAATAATGCTGGAGCTGATAATCTGCCGTGGTACACACAAAGGCACACCATCGAGCGGACATCGGCCACACCATCACACTTCTAAGCCACCCCATGGTGCTAGAGCTAGACCAGACTGAATTACAGAGGGCTGGTGCATGAGTTATTTTAGGCTAAGCTTCAGGGGTGGACGCACTGCAGATGACGGACATAATGGAGCGGTTTGCGTCCCAAATGTGTCCGTACAGAGTAGCTGTTGCGATTTCAAAATCAACATGGTTTTGCTTTTTAAATGACTGCTACTTTAAAACACCGGGCAGTCTCGCACATGATTCGTTGATGTCTGCAGGCTATTACATTTACCCCCTTCAATTATTCAGATAAGCAGATATTTATGTGGTCATATTTTATGTTTCTTTATAATAAACTAGTTGTTATAGACCTTGCATCTGCTGGGTCAATCTCGGCTGGCTGCCGCCCGGCCCACTATCCATCTCCCTCACAATCTCATACCTCCAGCTCCCCACACCCTCAGATCCCTTTACAAATACCCTCCTCCATTCCCGGTCCTCTTCTTTCCCAGTGCACGCTTGGACGTCACACCTAATATGCATATAGGCGTGTTGACCCAATTTAAATCAGGCTACAATTTTATAATATATTATCTTTAAAAAATAAATTGGTAATACACCGTACAGTATTTACTTATTTTATTATTTTATTTTGTTTATTATCATTAGTGATGTGTCTATTAATGTATACTAATACAAGTTATATTTTATCTTAAATTTTTGCTAGACGGCAGCGCACTCCACTATAGGGAATATTTGTGTGTTTTCAGTTTCTGTGTCTCGAGTAGCCATATAGGAGATCATAGTCAGAGAAACTGCACCTGCTATCAGGGCATAGTGGACACTGCATTTGATTCAGGAGATGGACGCAACGTAGATGGGTGCAGTGGAGCAATTTTTATGCCACTGCGCACGTGACAGAGCTGCACTGTGCGGGTGTAGAGATGGATTAGCGTCAGTGGTCGCAGAGAGGATTTATTCACAAAGTGATTGACACTTTGTGGTAGGTAATGGGGGCTGGTTACAAAAACGCAGGCACATTGGGACCTCTGCAGATTTGTTCGTGGCTGTGATAGGTCACGGTGTCATAGGCGAGACACTCATTCTGAGATATCATAAGCTTACTCAGTTTTGATGTGCAACCAATATTTCCACTTTTGTAAGTAAGTGGCGGGTGTGAGAGACCGGAGGTGGGCGTTTCTCAGTGTACATCTGCTATCATTAGCCGGTCATTAGCATATTTTCACAAATGGGATCTTGTGAAATTTGCGTCCATCTCTGAATCAGGTCCACTATCAGTAGCCTATATTTGAGGTGGTACTTGGGGCCTGATTCAGCTTAGGATGGAATTGCAAAGTTGCACGCAGGCAGGTTTGCAATTTCATCCTTGCTAATATGCAAATGCAGCAGGTGGTGTATGACACCCCCTACTGCATTTGTGATCCCAGCACTGTGACTGAGGGCCTGATTCAGAGCCGCTCATAAGTGGCCGCTCGTTCGCTCCGAGCGATGTTCGCACATATGCGTATGGGTTTTAGTACGCATGCGCCAACCAGTAATTGCGGTCGAAAATCGTGTGTTCGCAAAATAGCGAGTGCCTGCTAATTTGAGTGACAGGATGAGGCGTTTGTGGGTGGTAACAGGGGAAGGTGCTTGAAAATGGGGAGTGGAGATCCGAACGCAGGCGTGCCAAATGGTCAAAACGGGCGTTTTAAGGGTGTGCATAATTAACAAAGCAGCGTCATTGACCACGTCACTTGGTTGTCTCTTAGCCTGAACTGCTCGCATGATTGCGGTAGGAATATGCTACCACAAGCACTGCGAGCAGTTCAGACGCCTTTCGATGTACTCGATTAATCAAATAAATAGTGGAGATGATGTATGATGCGAGCGGCCAGGGGGCGTTTTTTCCAAAATAGTGAGCGCATGTTTCGTTCGCTCGTTCAGACATAGAGGCGTCAACAGACCGCAAAGAGCGAGCGCTTAATTTAAATAGCCAGCCCCTTTTTCTGAACGAGCGGCCGCAAATAGCGTCCGGCTCTGAATCAGGCCCTGAGGTCGCAGGCTGAGATCACCATCACAACCCCGCACATTCGCAGAACAGGTTCTGTGCACGCACACATTCCTGATAGTCGGGAATCTGCGTTCAGCATTACACATACGTGCAAAGCTGAATCGGCCACTTAGTGCAGTATCTGGTTAGATAGTCTACATTCAGAATGTCGACATGGACAATAGGTTGACATACAATTAGGTAGGCATGGTGATCTGGGGGGTTTTCATTCTATTTAAAAACATCAGAAGAAAAACATTGGTTCTATTTTTTTTTTATATTATTTTTTTTTTTCATTCTGTTTACAAACATCAGACAGTAATATCGCATCTGGGATTTTATAAAAATATATTTCAGACAGAAAACATTCTGATTTTTTTTTTTTTTTTAATTCTAGTTTTTTTTATTCTATTGAAAAATTTTGAATAAAAAAAACATTGTATCTAGTTAAAATTTTGAAAACACTCGATAGATTTTATTTTATTTAAAAATATCTAATCAAAAACACTCGACCTATTTATTTTTTATTCGATTGAAAAACAGACAAAAAAACATTGGATCTGGGTTTTTCATGCTATTGAAAACATCGGACAGAAAACATTGGTTCTAAGGTTTTAAGAAAAACTATATATTTCAGACAAAAATACCCCAAAACCATTGGATCTCCTTTTTTTTCATTTTATTTAAAAAAATATGACTGTAAATATCTCATCTTTGTTTTTTCCTTTAAAAAATAACTATTGGACAGGGAACATTGGATGCAGCTTAAATAGATATCAGAAAACTGGTCTGGGTTTTTGCTCTATTTAAAATAGCAAAACAACAGAACTGTTTCTTTTTATTCGTTGGACAAAACATCAGATTTTTTTTTTTTTTTTTTTAATATATTTCATACAGAAAACATCGGATAGTCTTTTTTCCCTATCCTATTAAAACACATCAGACAGAAAACATCAGATATGTGGTTTTTCCATTCTATTTAAAAGATCTCATAGAAAAAATCTGACCTGTTTATTTTTTTCATTCTATTTAAAAACATGAGACATAAAGCTTCATATCTGGGTGTTTAAAAAGCTTTAATGTATTTCAGAAAGAAAATGTGAGGATTTTTTTCATAATATTTAAAAACTGCACAGAAAACAACCGCATCTGGGTTTTTTTTTTTTTTTTTTAATATATATATATATATATATACACACACACACACTAAACATTTGATTTTTTATTCCATTCTATAATACATCGGACAGAAATCAGATCTGAGTTTTTTTTGTTTAGTTTTTTAATTTTATTTGAAACATCGGACATAAAACATTGTATCTTGGTTGCTTTCATTGTATTTAAAAACATTGGACAGAAAACATCAGATCAGGTTTTTATTTTTCTTCATTCTATTTAAAAACAGAAAACATCGAATCTGGTTTTAATTTTTTTTTTATATATTTCATACAGAAAACATTGGTTAATTTTTCGTCATTCTATTTAAAAACATCGGACAAGCAGTCAAGACGGCTTGTAAGTAAACACAGGACTCTGTTGGTTTAGATCAGCGTTTCAGAAATCGTATTCTTTCATCAGGATCATTTTTTATCATTCTATTTAAATCCATCGGACAATACATTTATATTTACATTCTCAAATATTTGTTGATACGCGATTACATCATCACGGTGCACCCTCCCGGACCCTGAGTCTGGCAGGAAGCTGCCACACGCTGTTTGTAGGGATATAAGGTAATAATTATTTTTATATTCTTTGTACTTTCTGACGAAAATCTAACAGATTGAAACGTTGAAGCATACCACGGTGTGCATCGGTCTTATTTTGGATTATGCTCTGAGTGCCGCACCTTTGGATATATATTTGCTACTCGATATTATGGAGGCACCGGGCAAAGTTTTCTGCAGTATGCCAGTACCGGATCATATATATATATATATATATATATATATATATAAAAATACAAAAGCACTACCAGACTACGGGCTAGCCGGTGACGTGGTATGGGGCTGAAAGGGTGAATGTTACTCAGACATGTCTCTGCAATGAAAATGTTATAGTTATATATATATATATACACACACACACACGGCGGGTAAAATAAGTATTGAACACCGACATTTTTCTCAGTAAATATATTTGTAATGTGCTATTGTAATTAAGTTTTCACCAAATGTCAGCAACAACCCATGCAATCCACACATGCAAAGAAATCAAACCATAGATGTCCATAAATTAAGTTATGTGTAATAATGTGAAATGACACAGGGAAAAAGTACATGCGGCATCCCGGCTGAAGAAATCCCAGTGCCGGAATGCCACTACCCGGCTAGAAGACCGGTGCCGAAATACCGAAAGTAGGTGACGTCCCGATGCCGGAATCCCGACAGCCAGGATGCCGAACATAAGTACAGCAGCCGGGGTTGGTTAGGACTTAGCCGCGGTGGGGGGGTGTTAGGTTTAGGCGTCACAGGGGGGGATGGGGTTAGGTAACCCCGGGGTTGGGTTAGGCACTAATGGGGAGGGTTAGTGTTAGGATGCAGAAACAGGATTAGGGTGACAAGGGGGGGAACCGGAGCATCGGGATACCGCTGTCTGTATATTAACAGCAGGCATCCCGACTGCCAGGATTTCATACCCATTCCCTTCATCCTATCTGTTAGCGAAGGTTCTCAGTCAGAGCCCAATGACAGAATAGATCAATTTTACACACATTTTTATTCAGTTTTTTTTTTACAAAAAACACAAATGGCACCGCAGGAAAAACAAACAGCGATAGAAGGCAGGTACTCAAGCAGGTAATTTGGAACCATTGATAACAGAGTAAAAAAATAAGTAACAACGTGACACAGTCAGGGTAGAGGTCCCTCTCCTCGGGTAGATGGACTCCCTCTTTACACACACAGCAGCCGTAGAAACAGGATACAAGTCAGGGGTTCTCATACAAACTGGTCGGCGCCAGTCTTTATTGTGCCAAATGAATATAACAAAACATAAACATAAGTCCTAACCCGGCTGGGCACTAGCTACACAGCAGATCCCCTCTCTATAACAATGGTAGGGCCTATTGCCCTCACCATCAACAAAATACATGCACAGTACTTACAAGGAAAGTAACCAAGTGTCTCTGAACAGGCTAGTCTGCCTGCTCTCCCAGGTGTGAGACACTCAGCCACAAACAAACCCAGCTTATATTAGCCATTTCCAGCTGCAAGCCCTAAAGAGCCTGTTACCAGGCTGAAAGGCCCAAAACCGTTTCTCTACCCCTAGGTGGCCTGTCGTTATATGACCATGGCCCAGATGTAATACTGTTCTTCTGTATGCTTTGGGAACTATTAATTGTTCCACAATATCTTCCCCCTTCTTAGTCACCTGGTACAACAAATCCTGACATACTGCCATGTGAGGATATGACAAAGGACTATCGGGGTCTATGGGTTTACCATTAATCACCTTGACATTCTCCCTGGCTTTTACCAGAGTAGGGTCATTCAACTGCTCCACGGCAAAGACCTCTCTCCTGACCTCAAGATCAGGCAGGCGGTCCACAGGCTCAATAACACTCCCCACCTCAGTGGGAGGAACACCACTTGGCGAGCCACCATCACGCCCCGCATTCTCTAGTTCGCCAATCATACTAGAAAAAGGGAACATCTCTGACTCTGCTACTATGTCAGTAACCCTCTCAAACAAGTCAGGGTGATTTACCTCTGTGCAAAATCGGCACTCCCACAACTTCCAGAAGTGATTGAAGTCTCTCCCCAATATTGCATCATACATTAAGCCCTGTACCAAACCCACAGAGACTATCGCGGAACTACATGGTGTTTCTATGTTCACTTCTGCAGTAACATAATACCGGGTATCCCCATGTATGCAGGTCACACCAACAGTTTTCCCCCTTACGCTTCAAGGGGTTCACCAGTTCAGCTTTCATAAGTGTAACCAGGCTACCAGAATTTAACAGAGCCTCTACTCGGTTGCCTTCTACAGTGAGTATACACGTGCTTATCTGTCTCAACCTGTCGGTCAGCAGTACAGGCAGGTTGTGCAAAGAAAGACATCCTGCGGTTGACATGAGCAGTATCACATTGCATAGGTTCAGAGGTAAGCGAACAATTAGCCGCAATATGGCTGAAACCACCACATCGGAAACATTGAATTACATTAATATCTAGTCTTTTACAAGGTAGGAACCTTCCTGGCCTGGCTGGCCCGTCTCCAGGTTCCACACCCCCAGTCTTGAGTACCTTCCACCGCCCAGCACCCTTCTCCCCTGGAACAGTCTTACCAGTGTCAATGGGAGTTCGCCGATGCGCCATCGGGGCTCGGTGGGGCACACTCATCAGGTCCTCAGCCGCCACGTACCTCTCCACCAGTTCAACCAGCTGGTCTGCGGACTTAGGGTCTGCATGGCTCACCCACTTGCGCAGAGACGCAGGTAGCAATTGGTCCATCACAACTCTTTTCACAATCTGTGATCCTGTCAGCGTCTCGGGCTGCAGTAATTTTGTGGTTAGATGGACGAGGTCATGCATCTATGAGCGTGGAGGTTTTTCCATTAGGAACTCCCAGCGGTGGACTCGTTGGGCCCGAACAAATGAGGTGACTCCCAAGCGAGTTAGGATCTCCCATTTTAACTTTGCATAGTCCTTGGCATCATCCAGGCATAAATCATAGTAGGCCTTTTGTGGTACTCCAGACAGGAAGGGTGCCACAAGACTTGCCCACTGCTCTTTAGGCCACTTCTCTCTTTCGGCGGTTCTTTCAAAGGCCGTAAGGTACGCCTCCACATCATCACTCTGGGTCATCTTTTGCAGAAAGTGACTGGCCCATATGGTGTGAGTGTTAGCAGAGCAGGGGAAGCATCTCCAGACCGGGCTACAAGCTGTTGTACCACCTCTTTTATGGCCTGGCTGTTTTCCGCTATGGCCTGGCGGGTTTCCTCGAAGGTGACTTGTTGCCTCTGGTCTCCTTCCAAGGCCAATAGTTGCACCTGGGTGGATTCTACTGAGCCCTGGTAGCTTTTTGCTGAATTTTGTTAATTTCCTGCTGAGCTGCCGTAGCTTGGAACAAGGCTTTAACAATGTCCTCCATTTTGTCCTGGGGTGTAGGTTGGAAACAGAATCTGGATTCCCTAAGCATCTGCAGACGCCACCTCTATGGACTTCAAAGGACACAACTTTATATCCACACTGATGAATTGGTGTCTGTCCCTTTTATATTTTAAATGAAAATTTTTCCTTGCTGCAATTTTAGTGTGTGATTGCCCGCATTCTCCACCAAATGTGACACAGTCAGGATAGGGGTCCCTCTCCTGGGGTAGATGGACTCCCTCTTTACACACACAGCAGCCGTAGAAACAGGATACAAGTCTGGGGTTCTCGTACAAACTGGTCGGCGCCAGTCTTTATTGTGCTAAATGAATATAAACATAAACATAAGTTCTAGCCCGGCTGGGCAATAGCTACACAGCAGATTCCCCCTCTATAACAATGGTAGGGCCTATTGCCCTCACCATCAACGTGCACAGTACTTACAAGGAAAGTAACCAAGTGTCTCTGAACAGGCTAGTCTGCCTGCTCTCCCAGGTGTGAGACACTCAGCCACAAAAAAAACCAGCTTATATTAGCCATTTCCAGCTGCAAGCCCTAATGAGCCTGTTACCAGGCTGAAAGGCCCAAAACCTGGAGTGACCTGTAGATGGAGCCCTCCCTCTCCTCACATCCATACCCCCAGGACCCAAACCGGATTTTCTCTAAAGCCGACATTTCTAGTCTGTTTTTCCCAAACAGACTTCTCCTGGGGGTTTCAGAACACATATGACAGGAACCTAGGACATACATAGAAGCCATTCCACACTTCTCCAGTGCTTCTATCACATATCCCCCCCTTTGTTTTGACCTGTGGGAGGTAACAACTGCAGCTCCCAAACAATGGACACGTGACAAAGCATCTGCATTGGCCAGCTGGCTTCCTGGCCTGTGTTCTACCATAAATTTAAAGGTTTGTAATGCCAAGAACCATCTCGTTATTCTCGCATTACTGTCCTTGTTTTCTGACATCCACTTCAGAGGGGCATGGTCAGTGATCAATCTGAAATATTTATTTACTTTACTGTTTGTATTAGTGGTGGGGCACAGAGAAAACAGGAATACAGCTGGTGGTAGGGTCAACTTGACAGCAGAAGATAAAAAGGTCCGTTCATACAGGGCTCCAGGCTTGAAGACAAAAGATGGCAAGAAATCATATCAGCATTGAACATAAAGGCCAATGATGCAAACATAGCAGCATAAACATGATAAGGCTAAAATAGAATGCTTCAGATTATCACTTTTTCAAAAAATGTCTTACCAAGCAAACTAACATGGAGGAGGGAGCAGCCAGGTTGGCTTAGCAGGAGGGCAGGGCCGGCATAGAGGGAAGCAGCCGGGCACATTACACAGCATTTAGGGGTGGAGATGGGGGGCGTAGCCACGCGATCACATCATTTTGGCCACACCCCCACTACACAATGCTTATATTTCCGACATTGTGGAGCAGGGGGCGGTGTCATGATGACTCAGCCACCAACATTGCGGGGGAGACTGGAGGAGTCGGGAGGCTTGCCTACTTTCTGGGGGGGGCGGGAGCAGCACCCGATTTTCGGGAGGCTCCCGGGCCAAATCGGGAGAGTAGGCATATACTGTATGAGCTGGGGTAGTCTAAAAATGTAGCAATGACAACACAAGGACTATAATAGCCTGCCCCTCTCACTCTGGGTTAGCAACAAGCTCTGTCCACCTAGCTCAACATGTAGGGTCAAGGCCATGAGCAAGCAACCCCAAAAAGGGTCTGCCTTAAAATAAGGTTGTTAACCCTGTAATGGGAGATATTTTATTTGTTGTCCTTATATCTGTGTCAGACATTAGGTGTTGTATCAGGCAAGGAATTATTTTTAGCACATAGGGGGAGGGGTCATAGATTGCACACCCTAAGCACAAAGTGAGTTGCTACCTTCTGAGACTTGTAGTGCAGCAAGCAGAAAAATAGACAAATGCAAGTGCACACTCTAACCATGCTAAACCTAATAATAATGCTGCTAAATTGCATCAAAGAGGTTTTTAGCATAATAATGGCCATAATTATAGGCCTGCCCACCGCGACCAGGTGAACTCTATCAGGCAGGTCCCTAACACTCCTATGGAACAAATACAGTGCATGGGACCCCCCCAGGCCAACCCAGCAGAACCGCTCTATGGCATCACACTAGAGTGAGATTTAAAGTGAGGGTTAAAGAATAATAAAGAAAGCCTATGTGTTAAGTCCTACATAAGTAGGAGGTTATAATAAGTGTATAAAGTGCTACATATATAAAAAAACAAACTAAAGAAGTGAAAAAGTGTACATTATAATGCCATGAAGCAGTCCAGCCACACCAGCCCAGAGAGCTCCGCACCCCAATACCAGTCCCAAAACTGACACACAGCATATATACAGTATAATAGGTCTTACCCTCAGTGTGCCTCATTAGATGTGCAGTCTTGGAGTGCAAGGACTCCTTGCTAATTAAAATCATTGTTTTAGCAATATATATATATATCTGTGCTAGGTTTAGAGTCTTTTTCAGTAGTTTCCTTTATGTTTATACTGCTGTTTGGTTATTATGTATATGTTTTGTTAATATAATACAAGGTGAAGAACGTTGGTTTGTGATTCAAATATAAATGGTGTATTTTAAGCGACAGCTATGATGGAATATAAATTGCTGTTTCAGGAAAAGTTTAGCAATGCCCAAAGTGCACTGTTTAAGTGAAGTAAATAGTTTTTCATTGTTACAAGTTATGTTACCAGACATAGTTAAGCCCAAGTAAATAGTCTTAACTTCAGTTAAATCTGAAGTTGTTGAGAGAATTCCAACATTTATAATTGACTATTAATATTATGTATATGTCCAAAAAATGACATTTATACCTATTAAAATGCTTATTCGGGAGTTTTCAGCCTATAAAAATTGTAATTTGTCAGCAAACGGGTAGCCTTTTACTTTGCATTACCCTGGGCCTGATCTGCAGTTGGTGACCAGAGGTGCTGACTTTGAAATCCAGTTTCCGTTTTATGGGGATCGAGGCTCCTGGATGGAGAGAGTCTAAACATCTATATTTCCCGAAGCTACGGAACGTATTATTTTCTGTTTTGTTGTTATTTCCTAAGATACTGTTTTGCGTGGCTTGATTAACTCTTTTTGTATCCATGAATCGTATTTTGTTCCACCGAGAACACAGCCTAACTCTCCTCCCGCAGCCTAACTCTCCCATCCTACAGCCTAACCCCCCTCCCGCAGCCTAACTCTACCATCCTACAGCCTAACCCCCCTCCCGCAGCCTAACTCTCCCATCCCACAGCCTAACTCTCCCATCCTACAGCCTAACCCCCCTCCCGCAGCCTAACTCTCCCATCCCACAGCCTAACTCTCCCATCCCACAGCCTAACCCCCCTCCCGCAGCCTAACTCTCCCATCCCACAGCCTAACCCTCCTCCCACAGCCTAACTCTCCCATCCTACAGCCTAACCCCCCTCCCACAGCCTAACTCTCCCATCCCACAGCCTAACTCTCCCATCCCACAGCCTAACCCCCCTCCCGCAGCCTAACTCTCCCATCCCACAGCCTAACCCCCCTCCCGCTGCCTAACTCTCCCATCTCACAGCCTAACCCCCCTCCTGCAGCCTAACTCCCATCCCACAGCCTAACTCTCCCATCTCACAGCCAAACCCCCCTCCTGCAGCCTAACCCCCCTCCTGCAGCCTAACTCTCCCATCCCACAGCCTAACCCCCCTCCCGCAGCCTAACTCTCCCATCCCACAGCCTAACCCTCCCCTCCCGGAGCCTAACTCTCCCATCTCACAGCTAGACCTTGCTCCTGCAGCCTAACTCTCCCATCCCACAGCCTAACTCTCCCATCCTACAGCCTAACCCCCCTCCCACAGCCTAACTCTCCCATCCCACAGCCTAACTCTCCCATCCCACAGCCTAACCCAACTCCCGCAGCCTAACTCTCCCATCCCACAGCCTAACCCCCCTCCCGCTGCCTAACTCTCCCATCTCACAGCCTAACCCCCCTCCCGCAGCCTAACTCCCATCCCACAGCCTAACTCTCCCATCTCACAGCCAAACCCCCCTCCTGCAGCCTAACCCCCCTCCTGCAGCCTAACTCTCCCATCCCACAGCCTAACCCCCCTCCCGCAGCCTAACTCTACCATCCTACAGCCTAACCCCCCTCCCGCAGCCTAACTCTCCCATCCCACAGCCTAACTCTCCCATCCTACAGCCTAACCCCCCTCCCGCAGCCTAACTCTCCCATCCCACAGCCTAACTCTCCCATCCCACAGCCTAACTCTCCCATCCTACAGCCTAACCCCCCTCCCACAGCCTAACTCTCCCATCCCACAGCCTAACTCTCCCATCCCACAGCCTAACCCCCCTCCCGCAGCCTAACTCTCCCATCCCACAGCCTAACCCCCCTCCCGCTGCCTAACTCTCCCATCTCACAGCCTAACCCCCCTCCCGCAGCCTAACTCCCATCCCACAGCCTAACTCTCCCATCTCACAGCCAAACCCCCCTCCTGCAGCCTAACCCCCCTCCTGCAGCCTAACTCTCCCATCCCACAGCCTAACCCCCCTCCTGCAGCCTAACTCTCCCATCCCACAGCCTAACCCTCCCCTCCCGGAGCCTAACTCTCCCATCTCACAGCTAGACCTTGCTCCTGCAGCCTAACTCTCCCATCCCACAGCCTAACTCTCCCATCCTACAGCCTAACCCCCCTCCCACAGCCTAACTCTCCCATCCCACAGCCTAACTCTCCCATCCCACAGCCTAACCCAACTCCCGCAGCCTAACTCTCCCATCCCACAGCCTAACCCCCCTCCCGCTGCCTAACTCTCCCATCTCACAGCCTAACCCCCCTCCCGCAGCCTAACTCCCATCCCACAGCCTAACTCTCCCATCTCACAGCCAAACCCCCCTCCTGCAGCCTAACCCCCCTCCTGCAGCCTAACTCTCCCATCCCACAGCCTAACCCCCCTCCCGCAGCCTAACTCTCCCATCCCACAGCCTAACCCTCCCCTCCCGGAGCCTAACTCTCCCATCTCACAGCTAGACCTTGCTCCTGCAGCCTAACTCTCCCATCCAACAGCCTAACCCCCCTCCCGCTGCCTAACTCTCCCATCCCACAGCCTAGCTATAACCCCCGCTGCCACAGCCTAACCCTCCCTTCCTGTGGTCTAACCCCCCCCCTCTGGCAGCCTAACTCTCCCGTCCCACAGCCTAACCCTCCCTTCCTGCAGCCTTGCTGTAATCCTCCTGCAGCCTAACTCTCCCATCCTGCAGCCTAGCCATAACCTTCCGCTTCTGCAGCCTAACCTTATCCCTCTGCTGTCGCAGCCTAACCCTTCCTACAACCTAATCCTAACCCTCCCCTCACACAGCCTAGCATCTGCCATCACAGTCTACCCATAATCTCTGCTGCTGCAGCCTAACCCTCCCCTTCCGCAGCCTAACTCTCGCCTGCTGCAACCTAACCCTAAACCTCCTCTGCCGCAGCCTAACCCTATTCCTCTGCTGCCGCAGCCTAACCTTATCCCTCCACTGCTGCAGCCTAACCCCAGATCCGTAACTAGACTTATTGGTGCCCTGGGCCATAAGGAACATTGGTGCCCCCCTTCATTTTTTAAAATAGAAACATAAGGTGTGTGCCACAAAAAGAGGCGTGGCCTCACAGGGAAGGGCAATGACAAATCTGATTTGTCCCGTACAATGATGAAGGGGTACCAATACTGTAGTACCACTGGTATCCAGGTGTGAATCCAGTGGCTGCAGTGATGATACACAGTAATTATACAGTATAACGCACCAGCTGTAGATGTAGGAGAGCGCTGGTGATGCTGCAGCTGGATTTGTCCATCAGACCAGCCGTGCACAAGCCTGGAGCCGGCAGTGTAGGTCACTGACTGACAGTATAGAAACAGCGCTGCTTGTAGGGTATATGCAGCAACTATCAGTGGTGGGGAGATCTGTGTATGTACCCTGCGCTGGCAACTGAACTCAGTGACCAGGGTACTGGAGGTGTGCTGATAACACCTGGGTCAGGAATCGGTGGCTGTGTTCAGGGCTGCCATCGGAAATTATGGTGATGACCAGCAGGGGGAGATAAAGCAATGTAACTTATAAAACAAGACTGAAAACACGATACTAAAGGAAGCATAATAATTGGATCTGGTTGTGGCATCAACTGGAAATTCAATGGAAACTCCACAAAAACCTCCCATTGTAGAGAAATATTTAATTGATCTGCAAATATTAAGTATCCCAAGCTACGCAATGTGTTTATTTCCAAACCTTAAATCGCCAATGATTTATTTTTTTATTTTTTTTTAAATATCTTTTTATTGAACAGCAATAAAACAATTATACATTGCACAATCCAAGAATTAAAGAAAATAAAATTATCTGATAAACGACTAGTCTGTTTCTTGGAACAAACAATAGACAAATTACTGTTAATCTTTTCAAACTTTTTTGGAAAATAGTACAAATATAGATTGAAATTATGTCAAAGTACAAAGAAACAAAGTACTTGAATATAATATAATGTAGAAAATTACAAAATTACAAATACTGTATAAAAAAATCGATATAGTACACCGTATAGAAATGCAAGTAAATATACAATCAATGTCACTCAAACTATGCAACTTATAGAGCCAGTGTAAGCAGCGATTGAATTTTGAGTTAACCAATTATCACATCAACTTCGGTATATCAGTCAATCGTTGCGTCAATATAATCTACATCAATGCAGAATTATATTAGAAAAAGGGGGAGAGTTAGAATAAAATGATAAAAGAAACAGAAGAAGAAAGAAGGTGAAATAGAGGGGGAACCACTGACAGAAGGTGAGAGATACCTTGTCTGGGGGGATTCACAGAGAGCTACATATAAATAGCAACAATAGGGGCATTTTAAGTGATATTTCTTAGCATAAACCATTCCGTGTGATCAAAGACTTTCCATATGTTATTCCGAATCTGGACCGGTAAACATTGTATGTATGGTTCCCATTTTTTGGAAAAAATCCGTACCCCTCTTTCGATGTTAAAGATAGCCATACGTCTCTCCGCATAAATTACCTCCAGCAGCGCAGTTTTCCATTCCATTAGTGTAGGTGCTGATTTTGAGATCCAGTAATTAAGGATAAGTTGTTTAGCTACTGTAACCATGACTCTCAGAGCAGGTTTCCATGGGCCCAAGGAGGACTCAGACTCCCATATTGAAAATTCTGCGAAAATAAGAGCTGCCGCATTTTTGGACAATTTAAGATGTATTGTATTATTTAGATAACACAAAATTTTATTCCAAAATCTATGGATCTTTCTGCAGTACCAGAGGTTATGCGAGAGAGAGGCATTAGAGCAGTCACATTTCACACAATTTCCCTCCTCCAGTGGCACAAAATGTCTCAGTTGGGCCGGGGACATATATGTACGATTTAAAATTCTAAGATGAATTTCTTGAAGTCTCGCTGACTTAAGGCAGGGTAAAACACGATCCAGATTCGCAACAAATGGCTCCAAGTCACATAATTCGGGTATCTCTGTGTGCCAAGCTTCCGCAACTGGTGCCCAAGCATGTATAGGAATTTCAATCAGGTATTTATATAAATGAGCTATTCTGAATTTGGTTGAGCGACATAAGAGTAGAATGCGACCCATTGTATCTGTGTTAACTGAGATCCATAAAGGATTATCTAAGGATTGAATGAAATGACGTACTTGTAGAAACATAAAAAATTGTGTACGAGGGATGTCATATTTATCCTGTAATTGTACAAAGGAGAGCAAATTGCCACCCGGATCAAATACATCTTTGATGGACATGATTCCCTTTTGATTCCACATTTTAAAAAGAGGAATGTCAAGTGAAGGGGGAAAACAGGGGTTACCCCATAAGGGGATGTACGGGGATGAAAAAGGATTTTTCCCCAAATGTGTATTAACCTTCAACCACGTAGTGTAAGTGTCCCAGAATAAAATATTAGAACAAAATATCTTAGGAATGTGTATTTTAGGGGTGTGTAACAAGGCTGCTGGGGCATATGGGTGAAATAATGCTTCCTCCAAGTCAGGATTAGTATAGTGATCGGTATGTAATAACCAATCAGTTATATATCGGAATATGGCAGCTTTTGCAAATGCAGAGATGCTTGGGATGCTCAGCCCTCCATTTTTTTTTCAGTAGGTAAGCTCGGGAACGCGGCATTCTGGGTTTCTTATACTGCCAAATGAATTTAAAAAAGATCTGCGTAAACTTCAGTACATCCGCTCTTGTTAAAGTAATGGGTAAAGTTTGTAAAAGATAGGCTAGTTTCGGGAACACCACACTCTTTATTACAGTTACTCGTCCGAGTAGAGAGAGTTTAAGATCTTTCCAATTCTGGAGTTGGGAGTTTAATCTATTTAGCAATGGAGAGAAATTAAAAGCATATAGAGAGGATAATTGAGCTGGTATAAGTATACCTAAGTATTTTAATTTATGTGTTGCAATTGTGAAAAGAGAGGCTATGTGGGGATGTGTAGCTAAAAAAGTAGCTGCATCAATAGGGAGCAACTCAGATTTACTCACATTGATGCTATAACCTGCAAATGATCCAAATGTGGTAATTAGATCCAGAAGTGTAGGGATGTATCGTAGGGGATCAGATATAAAAAGCATCATATCGTCTGCAAATAAAGACAATTTACATGTTTGGTTTCTGATAGTAATACCCTTTACCTCCGTTTCCTGTCTTATTGCTATCGCCAATGGCTCTAGCGCAATTGCAAACAAAAGTGGAGAAAGCGGGCAACCCTGTCTCGTCCCTCTCTGTGTACAGAATACAGGTGACAAATATCTATTAGTGAGAATCTGAGTAAGGGGAGAAGTATATAAGGATCGTATGATCTCAACAAAAAGGGCGGGCATACCAAACCGACGCAGAGATTCAAACAGGTGATCCCAGGTTACCAGATCAAACGCTTTTTCTGCGTCTAAAGACAACAAGAACCTGGGATCACCCGTCTCGCCCATATGCAGAGACTGCAGCACCGTAAGGACTTTCCTAATGTTTGTGACAGAATTTCTGCCACAAATAAACCCGGTTTGGTCCGGGTGTATGATAGACGGGAGAATCAACTTCAACCGCTCTGCTAAAATTTTTGTCAATAATTTATAGTCTACGTTAAGTAGAGAAATGGGTCTGTATGATGAAGGCAAAAGGGGGTCCCTGCCTGACTTCGGCAGAACTTTTATAATGGCCGAATTAAAATAGTGAGGGATTATTTTACTATCCATTATGGAGTTAAATACATTGGTTAAAGTCTCTGTGATTTGGGGACGTAATATTTTGAAAAACTCCCCACTCAGACCATCTGGGCCTGGGGCCTTGAACGTCTTGAGAGATTTAACAGCCTGATCTACCTCTTCATGTGTAATTTTGCCAATCAATATATCAGCCTGTGCAGATGAAATCTGTGGCAGGGTGTGTGATTCCCCAAAAGCCTCCTTTTTAGTGATATCTATTGGGTCTTGGGAATAGAGGTTTTGGTAGTAACGGAAAAAGATATTCGCGATATCTTTGCCATTGTATTGTATGGCAGAGCTTTCATCTTTGAGAGCTGCAATATTATTATGTGGCTTGGTACCTCTCAGCATGTTTGATAAGAGTCGGCTAGGTTTGTTGCCGTATCGAAAGAAATGTAATTTACCTGAGTATACATATTTATCATCCATTTGAGTGAGGATTTGATCAAAGTGTAACCTGCACTCACCATATGCGGCTCTAATCACCGGTGAGGATGAAGCTCTTAGAGCTTGAAATGCGGATGTTAAGGCCGTCTGTGCAGATCTATAAGTGGCGTCCTGTTCAGCCTTATATTTTGTCATAAAGGAGATAATTTCCCCCCTAATCACCGCCTTAGCAGTTTGCCAATATAAACCTGGGTTATCTTTATGTATTTGGTTGTTCATTTCGTAACTGGCCCAAGCAGACTCTAGCATTGACTTAAATTTAAGGGATGAGGCTAATTTTGCCGGAAATCGCCACTGGGAGTATGAACCCAAAAGGAATTTCCCCTGTACATCCACCCACACCGGCGCATGATCCGAAATAGCTATAGTTTCAATCGATGTATCGATAATCATTGGGGATATTGAGTTAGATAAGTAAAAATAATCAAGCCTAGAAAAGGCGTTATGAGTGGCTGAGTAGTACGTGTATTCCAGATCAGTGGGGTGTCTCATTCTCCACACATCTAATAAATTCAATTCTTTGGCTATATAATTTAAACCTATTTTTGGTTGTTTGGGGGAGGAATGAGAGAAAGTTTTCCTATCTAAGGTTGGGGAAGCGACCAGATTGAAATCACCCCCTAATATAATCTTAGAATCTGCAAAAGAATATAATTTGTTAATCAATCCTAAGAAAAAAGATTTATCATATATATTGGGACCATAGACATTACACAAACAATATCTAGTGCCGTCTAGCGTGACATCCATAAGAATGTATCGGCCCTCTTGGTCTACATCAGAGGAGTGAATATCGAATTGAATACCCTTGCGTATTAGGATTACCACTCCACGTGACTTAGAACCAAATGATGATGACGCCAGTACCTGGTGGTGCAGTGTGTTTAGCTTGGCGTGTTCTGTGGGAGTTAAATGAGTCTCCTGTAAATAAGTGATATCGGATTTAAGCTTATTAAGATATGTCAATATGCGCTTTCTTTTCACTGGTGAGTGAATCCCCCTGACATTCCAGGTGCAAAACCTAAGGTGGGAAGGCATCACAAGGTGTGGAAATTAGGTAATGCAAATAGTAAAAAAGTGTAGTATAAATGTTAATATACTCCCCATAATACCGGTCGGTGCTAGGTAGGTTCATAATAATATGAATGTCGGCTCTAGTATAAGTCATAAATAAGCTATGAAGGTCATGAGCTTCGTGATTCATACAGTATAAAGAAACAAATAGACAAATGGACATAGACATAAAAAGAAAATAAAGATAGACGCTTATATGCAGAGATTGCGAATCAAATGCAAACATATAACCAAAACTATGGTCATTGATCTCAGCCTATTGAAAAGAAAAAAAAGACAATAGTATTAATAATAACTATAAAGCAACGTCACAAGTATATATGTAATTATAATCCTAAATCAGATTATAAACATATTTTTGAAGAAAAGGGTAAAACCTGGTAAAGGCATCAAAATAGGTATGGGACACCTTCCCGTAATCAATCATTATGATCCATCGTGGAGGGGTCCGAGGACTCTTTTACTTCATTAAGGAAAGCTTGGGCGTCAGCAACTTCTGTGAAATCTTTAGGGCCTTGAGATGAAAAAATGCGAAGTCTAGCTGGGAATAAGAGCGCGAAGCGAGTCCCTGATTGGATGAGCTGAGAACAGACAGGGGACATATTTCTGCGTGCTCTGGCAACCTCCGCGGAGTAGTCCTGGAACAAGAGGATACGTTGGCCATCCCACTGAAGAGGGCTCTTCTGTCGAGCAGTTGACCATATCAGATCCTTGTGACAAAAATTTAAGCACTTGAAGATAACAGCTCTAGGGCGTGAGATGTTAGAATCGCGAAAAGGACCTAATCTATGTGCTCGTTCTATCTCAAAATTATTCAGTTCAGCCGAGATGCCGAGTAGCTCAGGGAGATCGGTTTGAAGAAATTTAGTGAGATCGTTGCCTTTAATCGTTTCCTTAAGACCCAGAAGTCGCAGGTTGTTGCGTCTGGACCTATTTTCCAGATCGTCTACCTTGGATAGTAATTGTTGTTGAGTGGTCGACATGGTAGCAACTTGTTGTTTTAGTTCCGAAAGTTCATGAAAGTTGACTCCGATCCTGTTTTCATTTTCACGCACTTGTTGTGAGACAGAAGACATTTGCGTCTTAATATCCGCCAGTGCCCCCATGAATTTATCCGCTTGGTTTTGCAGTAGTGGTTCCACTGTTTCTTTAATGGCTCTAACTATCTCTGCATATGAGAGAGGAGCAGGAACCGGGCCCATTGTGTTATGGGTAGTAGCGGGTTCGGAACTATGTGTATGTGGCATGTTTTCCACAGAGTCTGTAGGTTGATCTGTACGTTTGCTACTACCCCTGGCTCGATTTGCCTTGGGGGTGGGCTGTGGAGCCATGAACTTATCCATGTAGAGATTGGTCCTAATTTTCACCAGGTTATGATAATACTGAGGAGTGTGTTGCTTAGAAATGGCTGTGATCACAGACAGAAGATCCTTTACATTTCAAATAATTGTGAAGTAACTTGAAAAATAGGGCTGGAGCACCATCTGGTGGTAGAAGCTGGCACTGTAACTATTCCCCAGAGTAAAGGATATGTACATAAATATTGCCAAATTTATCATCAGCTATAGCTGGGGATTCAAAAGAAGTATAGAGTTGCAAGACTTCTGTTTATAAGCAGCTGTACGTTCTCCAGTATAGGGCTTTAACTGGTAACACACAGTACCTTGTCTCCTGTATATGCAGTGTCTGCAAAATGGCGCCGTCTGTAAAAGGACCTTGAAGGGAGCCAGCGTCTGCCTTCTGCAATTATGATATGCGGTCGCGGGGACCCGTCCAGCGGCGTCCCCATGTGTTCCCCTCGCTGCTCGCGCCCACCAGCTGACTGTTTGTGAGCCAGCGTCGCGGGGTTTGGCAGTGGACCAGGCGCGATGCAGGAGCCGGGAGGCGAGGGCCGGAACCCAGCACCACGCACCGCGTCTTCAGTAGGCCACAAGGTCCGGCAGCCCGAGTCCGGGAACCAGGATCCCGCTAGGCAATGGGAACACCCGCCTTGGGGGCAGAGATGGCTTGTGGCGGTAGGAGAGCCAAGAAGCACCGCGCACGGCCGGAGAGACTGGATCAGCAGGCTCAGTCGTAACGGAGCCCCAACGCCATGCAGCTTTCCTCCTCGGCTTCCAGGCCACGGCCCTAAATCGCCAATGATTTTAGTAGCAAAATGTGCTGGGTCTTTTTGCTTTTAAAGTCATTGCCGTTTTAAATTTTGGGCTCAAGCGCGCAGAGATGCGACAGCATGCAAAAGCCACCGCTTAGCAAAAATCGGACCTCATTATCTCTCTCGACTACATCAGAATGATTTAACTTTCTTTCATCTCATTTGGGCACACAAACAGACCCACTCCTGCTCGGTCCATGGCCATAATCAATGTGGCCATTACTGGTTGATGATGTAAGGAGGGTAGTATTTGAGGTTGAGGGGTGTCCTCCCTTCTGTCTGTAGTAATGAGATAGATGATGAGTAAACAGCAAGGGCTACACTTTGTGAGTAACATTGGTATGTATGACTTTGGTGTGCGGTGCTCAGTGATGACGTTGGGCCCAGTCTCCCGATGCGGGGAGCACTTGATGTGCGTCTATGTGTGTATTTAGGTAAGTGCATTGTATGTATTCATATTATTCCTGACGAAGGTACGAAAGGACTGAAACGTTGAAATAAAATATTAGAGGTCTGGTGACCCGGCTTTTGTGACTATTCTTCGTGAGTGCCGCCGCGGTTTGATTGCTGTTTATCCTATTTGCAGAGGGCACCCAGCCTATATTATCGCTGGAGGAAGAGTGCCAACCCAGGTCCAGTGTCCCAGGAATCCAACCCTGGTAGCTAGCAGGGTTTTACCCTAGAAGGACCCAGGTAAGGCTCAGTGGAAACTGGTATCCTTGGTCATCCGACCCGAGTCCAGAATAACCTGGAATGATGCCACAGTGTGTAAGGGGCTTTCCCAGTTTGGAACCATGGTCCAAATCATGGGTCAAACCCAGGACTTTAATGTAAAAGGAGTATTACTGTGTATCTTGGTAACACCATGCTGCACTGCAGGTGGGGCAGGTGTAAAATGTGCAGAGAGAATTAGATTTGGGAGTGGTGTGTCCAAACGGAGATCTAAATTGCAGTGTAATAATAAATCTGTACTGCATTTGTGGGCTACATGCAGAAGCAGCCAGTATTTCCCCCACATGCAAAAAAAAGGGATGTATTTGCACTGCTTGTATTGATACATGGTTTGTCCAGGTGCACAGTTACTTTTAAATTAGGAAATTGGACGTTTCCAATTAGCTTAATTAGTCCAATAATTACATGTCATTATTGCTGTGAAAAAAATAACCTCTAATTACCCCAAAATAAACTTTTTCTTTAGTTATACCCCTTTTACACCGGAGCTAAAACCCGGGTTTTTGAAGGGATAACCCGGGCCGCTCCCTGGTGTAAAAGGGCAGAGGGTTGGATCACCGGGTCGAGTGACCTGGCAATCCAACCCAGGTAACTAGCAGGGTTTAAAACGGGCGTAGCCCGTGAAACCCTATGAGAACAGCGCACTCCGGGTCACGATGACCTGGAGTGCGCTGCTAGCCGGCCGATAGGTCCGGCTTCAGTGGCGCTTGGAGATGACGTCATCTCCAAGCGTCCACTTTCACTCCGCAAAAGCCGGGTCCTGCACCTTGCCTCCCTTCACTCCCAGCTGGACTTCATTACCTCAGCCTGCATTTGTTACAGCTCATCACTCCTGCATTCAGTTACAGCTCATCATACCTGCATTCAGTTACAGCTCACCATACTTGTTTACTGGACTGTTCCTGCCTGTCACTATCTGGACATTTCCCATTAACCCTCACTACAGTTATTAAGTGCACTTTAGTGCTATACCTGGACTTTTTATTTGCCATTCCCATGTCTTCTAAGTCACTTATTAAAAACTCCACTTTTTCATTTAAATCTGCTTCTGTGTCTGCTCCTATCACCACCCCGGGTCCACAACAAATTCAGAACCTCACAGTTTGCACTGGCCCCATGGATCCGGCCACGGAACAGGAGTCTGGAGTGGATTTATTTCCCTGCATTGCTGGTCGTTTTAAAAACCTGGAAGCTATGCAACATCAAATGGCCCAGTTCCTACAGGAGATGTCTAAACGCCAAGATAATCTGCAAACCTAGTTAATCCCCCCCTGGGGTATCAGCAACTTCACCTCCTCCTGTGCCTGGTAATACAGGGACCAGGGTATCCCCTCGTCTACATCTACCCATGCCAAGCAAATTTGACGGCAATCCTAAGCTCTGTCGTTTTATAAATCAGTGTGATATACACTTTACGTTACAACCTGATAATTTCCCCACCGCTAAAACCAAAGTGGCATACATCGTGTCCTTCCTGACCAGCTCGGATCTGGATTGGGTCTCCCCACTCTCGGAGCGTTCAGATTTGCTGCTGGATAACTATACAGACTTTGTATCTTCATTCAGGAGGATTTTCGATGAACCTGGACGCACAGTGTCAGCATCGTCCAGCATCATCACCCTGAGACAAGGAACCCGTCCTGTCAGCCAATATGCCTTACAGTTTCAAATCTTGACATCGGAGCTTAAGTGGAATGAGGAAGCCCTCACAGCCTTTTGGCATGGTCTGTCCGACCGATTAAAAGATTATCTGATTACCCGTGAGCTTCCTACCAATTTAAATGATATGATCTCACTCTGCAACAAAATTGACCTACGCTTCAGAGAACGTCAGGCTGAAAAGCACAGAACTGACTGTCAAAGGTCATTTACGTCTCCCTTGCCTACCCGTCCACCCCATCCTCCTATAGATGAAGAGCCCATGCAGGTGAACCAAACCCATCTCTCCAAAGAGGAACGTCAGAGAAGGATGCTAAAAAACCTCTGTCTGTACTGCAGAGATTCGG
This sequence comes from Taudactylus pleione, assembly GCA_031769625.1. Classification (NCBI taxonomy): domain Eukaryota; kingdom Metazoa; phylum Chordata; class Amphibia; order Anura; family Myobatrachidae; genus Taudactylus; species Taudactylus pleione. The sequence continues at coordinate 84,452 of JAUIMM010002417.1, forward strand.
GTCACCTGGTGGCCTGCTCCCGCAAGTCTGGAAACGCCCGTTCCTAACTGACCTTGGGGACATCAAGTTAGGAGTTATTTGCCCGTTCCCAAACACTAAAGATTTCAAGATTTCCTTAGCTTTGGATCTCAAGCCCAACCCTGTCTTCGTCTCTGCTCTATTAGACTCTGGAGCAGCCAGAAACTTCATGACTTCCAGCCTAGTTGATAAACTACAGATTCCTTGTCCATCTCTCAAGCAAGCACTGACTTCTGTAGATGGACGTCCTCTAGCTAAAGGACTGGTCACCAAGGAAACTCAACCAGTATTAGTTCGTGTTGGGGCACTCCACTCCGTCTTTAAAGTTCTTAGTGATACCAGAGGCTTCTCAAGAAATCATTTTAGGACTACCCTGGTTATGCCAACATAATCCCAGGATAGACTGGTGTTCAATGCAGATTCTTTCATGGGGAATTGACTGTCAGAAATCCTGTCTTCCCAAAATACGACCTGTAAGAAAAACAGCTTTGTTAACATCTCCAGATATTCCCAAGGAGCACCAGATGTTCTCTGATGTTTTTTCCGAGCAACAGGTGAACGTCTTACCTCCCAACAGAGAATGGGACTGTCCTATCGAGCTGCTGCCTGACAAGATGCCACCTCGTGGTCGCACCAATCCTCTATCCGTGCCTGAGACAAGCCATGTCAGAGTACATCCAGGACAACCTAGCAAAGGGGTTTATTCATCCATCCACCTCTCCCGCTGGAGCTGGCTTCTTTTTCGTTGGCAAGAAAGAAGGAGGCCTAAGACCTTGTATAGTTTACAGGGGCCTCAATGATATAATGATTAAGAATCGATATCCTCTTCCCATGATCACAGAATTGTTTGACAGAGTTAAAGGGTCCATCATATTCTCAAAGCTGGATCTGAGAGGGGCTTATAATCTCATCCGCATTCGTGCTGGCGATGAATGGAAGACCGCCTTTAATACTAGAGATGGACACTTTGAATACCTTGTGATGCCCTTTGGGTTGTGCAATGCCCCTGCCGTGTTTCAGGGCATTGTTAATGAGATTTTCCGGGACCTGTTGTACGTCTCGGTTGTAGTTTACATGGACGATATATTGATTTTTTTTTGTCTTCTGTAACAAAACATCATGAACATGTGAAGGAAGTATTGTCCCGTCTGGGAAAGAACCACCTTTACTGCAAACTGGAGAAATGTGTCTTTGGAGTTCCCAGTGTGCCATTCTTTGGTTACGTCATCTCTGGCTCCAGTCTAGAAATGGACCCCAAGAAGGTGCAGGCGATTTTGGATTGGTCCCGTCCTCAAACTTTGAAAGCCATCCAGAGATGGCTTTGGTTCGCCAACTACTATAGATGTTTTATTAAAGGATTTTCATCATAATTGGCTTCCATTACCGCGTTGACCCGAAAAGACGCTAACCCTGCTCTATGGCCACCTAAGGCAGAGACTGCCTTCCAACTTTTAAAACAGGCTTTTATTTCAGCTCCAGTCTTACGGACAACCAGATTTGGATAGGCCGTTTTTAGTGGAAGTGGATGAGTCTTCAGAGGCCGTGGGTGCAGTTCTTTCCCAGCGTTATGAGGATAATTGAGTTAATCCCTGTGGGTTCTTCTCCAAGAAGTTTTCTCCTGCCGAAATAAATTATGCCATTGGTGAGCAAGAACTTTTAGCAGTAAAGTTAGCATTAAAAGAATGGAGATACCTGCTGGAAGGGGCCAAGTTTCCCTTTTCTTGCTCAAGAATCTTCAGTGCGTGAGTCCAAGTTTGGCCCGATGGGTGATATTTTTTGCTCGGTTACAGTTCACCCTGACCTTCCGGTCTGGAGCCCTTAATCAAAAGGCAGATGCCCTGTCCAGATCTTTCCGCTGTGATGACAAATCAGAGAATCAAGAAAATACCCCTGTTTTGGAGTCAAGAGTCTTCGCCACCTTACAGCTACAGCCTTCTACAGGGAAGTGCTTTGTGGCCCTGGAGTTAAGGAAGCAGCTCCTCACCTGGGCTCATTCCTCTCACTTTGCAGGTCACTCAGGTACCCGGAAGACATTGGAATTTTTAAAGAGAGGCTATTGGTGGCCATCCATGAAAGCAGACGTGTCGGAATTTATTTCCTCATGTTCTTCGTGTGCCCAGCATAAATCTCCACATCAGGCACCGCTGGTGAGTTATTGCCACTACCTATTCCATCACGTCCATGGACGCATCTCTCCATGGACTTCGTCACGGATCTGCCGAATTCTCAAGGGTTCACTAGCAACTGGGTCATAGTAGACCGATTCTCTAAAATGGTCCATTACATACCACTAAAGAAATTGCCTTCTGCCCCTGACCTGGCTCACTTGTTCGTTCAACATATTTTCCGTCTCCATGGTCTTCCAGCTGAGATGGTCTCTGACCGTGGTGTTCAGTTCACAGCAAAATTTTGGAGAGCCTTATGTTCTGTATTGCAAGTAAAGCTAAATTTTTCTACGGCTTATCACCCACAAAGCAACGGTTCCACTGAGAGGGTTAATCAAGACCTTGAGACCTTCCTGAGGATTTTTATGACATCTTCCCAAGATAATTGGTCTGCATTGCTGCCATGGGCTGAATTTGCTCATAACACCTCCTACCACTCTTCCACGAACCAAACACCATTCCAAGTGGTCTACGGCCTTCATCCTCGGGTCCCTGAATTTCAAAGCCTGCCCGTCTTTGATGTCCCAGCTGTAGAAGACACTGTACGGAAATTTGCTTCAATCTGGTCTCAAGTTCGTACTGACCTGGAGAAGGCGTCCTCCCGTTACAAATTTCAAGCGGATAAGAAGCGTAGGAAAATACCACGTATGCAAGTTGGAGACCAGGTCTGGTTGTCCACCCGGAACCTACGACTTCGAGTGCCATCCATTAATTTGCTCCACGCTTCATCGGGCCCTTCTCCATCATAGAAGTCATTAACCCCGTGGCTTATCGCCTTCAACTACCCCCTTATCTGAAAATTCCCAATTCCTTTCATGTCTCCCTGTTGAAACCCCTGGTGCTAAACAAATTTCACAGAGTCCTGGCTGCTTCTCCCCGTGTCCAGACTGAAAGGGGCATAGAGTTTGAGGTCTCCCAGGTCTTGCATTCCCGTCTCCGCAGAGGACATTTGCAGTACCTACTGGACTGGAGTGGCTACGGCCCAGAGGAACGTTGTTGGACCGATGCCCGAGATGTCCATGCTCCTGCACTCATCAACAGGTTCCATGCTGCCCCTCCTGAGAAGTCTGGTGAGTGTCCTGAGTCCACCCATAAGGGGGGGGGAAGGATACTGTCACGGCCATGGTTTCTCGGCATGGTAGTCACCGGGTATTACCTGTAAGGTCGTTATGGCGGGGGGTCTCTGGCAGCGGTGCTGGTGTTTGGCGAGGGGCATTGGCTGCGCGTGGTTCTGTGCGGGCACATTGTCACTAGGCCTGGTGAGGTCTGGCGGTGTTTCCGTTCCGTTGGCATGGGCGCCGCTATCTTGCCTGCGGCCATGTGATTCTGGCTGTCCAATCCTGGTAGGTCATGTGGTCATTCCAGCCAGTCACAGCGCGGCGCTGAGTATTTAGGAAGGTCCAGAGCCTTCCTTCCTTGGCCAGTGTAACGTGTTTTTCAGCTGCGGCTGAGAGATAGTACCTGTGCCTTACCTGCCTGCCTGTCTGTTATACGCTTCTAGCCTGAACCTTGCCTGCTCCAACCTGCTGGATTTACCCTGCACCCTTCACATACCTTTCACCTGCCTGAGTACCTGAACCTGCTGTTCCCTGCACCTTGCCTCCCTTCACTCCCAGCTGGACTTCATTACCTCAGCCTGCATTCGTTACAGCTCATCATTCCTGCATTCAGTTACAGCTCATCATATCTGCATTCTGTTACAGCTCACCATACTTGTTTACTGGACTGTTCCTGCCTGTCACTATCTGGACATTTCCCATTAACCCTCACTACAGTTATCAAGTGGACTTTAGTGCTATACCTGGACTTTTTATTTGCCATTCCCATGTCTTCTAAGTCACTTATTAAAAACTCCACATTTTCATTTAAGTCTGCTTCTGTGTCTGCTCCTATCACCACCCCGGGTCCACAACAAATTCAGAACCTCACACTCCTCCCCTAACAACCCTATAGGGCAGGAAAAAAAAACACAACTTACATTCACAATCTTAAAAGGTAAACAACTCCAACACATTAAAGAGACAATACACAGAGAGACACCTCGTGGTTTAATCTCCTTCATGTTTATTTCAATTCTAAACCTTCAGTCCTACTGAGATGAGTGGAAGGGAGAAAGACTTGGTCTGGCTCTCTTTTGGGGCGGGATGTATTAAGCATGGCATCCGCGATGTCGTACATATAACCAAATTATCAGGTACTCACCGCCAATAATGTCGCCGGTATGTACCTAGAAAATCGCAACGGCAGCTCTCCCGGTAAGAGCTATTCTTTGCAATTGAGGGACTTCCGGATTAATGACCCAAAAGTCACTCTGGCGTCATCTGCACATGCACAGAATGACGCGCACGCTGCAGGGGGAACTGGAAGGAATCAGCCGGATCCCTCACAGGGGGCGTTGTGAAAAAAAGACCATAAGCTACTATCGGGTAACGCCATCTAAAGATGGCTGTACCCACCGGGTCCAAGCTCCGGATGTACGGCATTCCAGAGTTTGGTACATATGAAAAAATTTGGTAAAACCCTGAAAATGCAGTTTTACGGCATTTTTGACCTTGGTACATCCCGTCCATAATGAGATAAAAAATCCTAACAACTTTGGATTGTCAATGTTAAAAAAAAAAGCATTAAAACATAGTTGTTCAAGGTTTCTAATACATAGCAATGTTTCCCAGTATTATTATTATAAGATTACATTTTTTAAATTAAAACATTAATAAAAAAAAAAATTATAAAATTATTTGGGGGGGTATTAAAAAAAACAAAAAGAAAAAACAAACCTTTTTTTTCCCCCAAACTTGTTTTTTTCCTGCACACAGACCACCGAATACATGCAAAGTATCGGATGATCAACAGGTGTCCCCTGATCTCCCACAAAGACGTGGTACGTTGGCTATTCACCTTTGTGAATTCTCTGATGTTTGATAAGACTGGATTTATGCGCAAAACATTTCCCACACTCCGCGCACGGAAAGGGTTTCTCTCCTGTGTGAATCCTTTGATGCTTAACGAGATCTGACTTCTGGGTGAAGCACTTCCCACACTCCGTGCACTGAAAGGGCCTCTCGCCCTTGTGAATTCGCTGATGTTTAACAAGGAGAGACTTATGAGCGAAACACTTCCCGCAATCGGGGCACGGAAACGGCTTCTCCCCGGTGTGCATTCTCTGGTGCTGGACGAGGAGAGACTTATTGATGAAGCATTTCCCGCAATCGGCGCAGGGAAAGGGCTTCTCGCCAGTGTGAAACTTCTGATGCGTCACCAGGTAGGATTTCTGTATAAAACACTTCCCGCACTCAGCGCACGGGAACGGCCTCTCGCCAGTGTGGATTCTCTCGTGTCTGACAAGATCCGGTTTCCGGGTGAAGCATTTCCCGCACTCGGAGCAGGGGAACGGCTTCTCGCCGGTATGGATCCTGTGGTGTCTGACAAAATCGGATTTCTGTATAAACCATTTCCCGCAATCCGGGCATGGAAAGAGCTTCTCGCCGGTGTGACTTCGCCGGTGTATAATAAGATCAGTCGCTTGGGAAAAACACTTCTTGCATTCTGAACATGGATATACTTCGCCAACACTGCTATGGGCAGTGCTAGGGGTAATAGAATCTGCTTTATAAGTAGAACACTCCTCCTGATTATGTGGGACAGATGATATATCTTCGCCATGAAGAAACTGATGTATATTTGGTCTTTCTCCTGGAGAATCCTGTGTGATCTCATTATCTTCTATCTCACAGGCTGGAGACAAGACAAGATGTTGCCCCAAGGTATTCCTGCCGCTGTGTCCATCTGCTGAGAATAAAAAAAAAAATGCATGAAAAATAGGACGATTCATCAATGAGGAGGAATGACCAGACAGACACTCAGTATGTCCAAAGCGAATATATCGACATGACACTGCCGGCACTGGGATCCCAACACGAATGTGATGCTACTCAACAGCGTTTTAATTGTATTGGTTGATATTTCTTTAAACATGCCGGTTACTCTAACGTCATAGCACATGCAGGGATTTACTGCATAAACAATGGGTATGCCCAATTCTTCACGCAGTATCGTAATCACGGTTGAGTGTTAAACCGCATAAAGTAGTTTTATTCATAGGTGTTCAAAGCAGCCGTTCCATTTTAACAGGCTGCCATTGGCTGGTGTTTAAGACTAGGCGCACTCGGCGACTGTCCATGTGAAAGACAGTGTCTTTCATAGATGGCATGATAAAGGGGCATCCCCACATCATTCGCCACAAAGAACCCTTCAGAGCCGTATTAGGGTTTGGAGCTTTGGTCGATTTAAAGCTGATGGCCAACGCACAGAGTCCTGGTACTTAGCGTAAGATTGCTGTAGTGACAGAGGAGGGTGTAGGATAAGAGATTGCTGTAGTGATAGAGGAGAGTGTAGGATAAGAGATGGCTGTAGTGACAGAGGAAGGTGTAGGATAAGAGATGGCTGTAGTGACAGAGGAAGGTGTAGGATAAGAGATGGCTGTAGTGACAGAGGAAGGTGTAGGATAAGAGATTGCTGTAGTGGCAGAGGAAGGTGTAGGATAAGAGAGTGCTGTAGTGACAGAGGAGGGTGTAGGATAAGAGAGTGCTGTAGTGACAGAGGAGGGTGTAGGATAAGAGATTGCTGTAGTGACAGAGGAGGGTGTAGGATAAGAGATTGCTGTAGTGACAGAGGAAGGTGTAGGATAAGAGATGGCTGTAGTGACAGAGGAAGGTGTAGGATAAGAGATGGCTGTAGTGGCAGAGGAAGGTGTAGGATAAGAGAGTGCTGTAGTGACAGAGGAGGGTGTAGGATAAGAGATTGCTGTAGTGACAGAGGAGGGTGTAGGATAAGAGATTGCTGTAGTGGCAGAGGAAGGTGTAGGATAAGAGAGTGCTGTAGTGACAGAGGAGGGTGTAGGATAAGAGAGTGCTGTAGTGACAGAGGAGGGTGTAGGATAAGAGATGGCTGTAGTGACAGAGGAGGGTGTAGGATAAGAGATTGCTGTAGTGACAGGGGAGGGTGTAGGATAAGATATTACTGTAGTGACAGAGGAGGGTGTAGGATAAGAGATTGCTGTAGTGATAGAGGAAGGTGTAGGATAAGAGATGGCTGTAGTGACAGAGGAAGGTATAGGATAAGAGATGGCTGTAGTGACAGAGGAAGGTATAGGATAAGAGATGTCTGTAGTGACAGAGGAAGGTATAGGATAAGAGATGGCTGTAGTGACAGAGGAGGGTGTAGGATAAGAGATGGCTGTAGTGACAGAGGAGGGTGTAGGATAAGAGATGGCTGTAGTGACAGAGGAAGGTATAGGATAAGAGATGTCTGTAGTGACAGAGGAAGGTGTAGGATAAGAGATGGCTGTAGTGACAGAGGAGGGTGTAGGATAAGAGATTGCTGTAGTGATAGAGGAGGGTGTAGGATAAGAGATTGCTGTAGTGACAGAGGAAGGTGTAGGATAAGAGATGGCTGTAGTGACAGAGGAAGGTATAGGATAAGAGATGGCTGTAGTGACAGAGGAGGGTGTAGGATAAGAGAGTGCTGTAGTGACAGAGGAGGGTGTAGGATAAGAGAGTGCTGTAGTGACAGAGGAGGGTGTAGGATAAGAGATGGCTGTAGTAGTGACAGAGGAGGGTGTAGGATAAGAGATGGCTGTAGTGACAGAGGAGGGTGTAGGATAAGAGATTGCTGTAGTGACAGAGGAAGGTGTAGGATAAGAGATGGCTGTAGTGACAGAGGAAGGTATAGGATAAGAGATGTCTGTAGTGACAGAGGAAGGTATAGGATAAGAGATGGCTGTAGTGACAGAGGAGGGTGTAGGATAAGAGATGGCTGTAGTGACAGAGGAGGGTGTAGGATAAGAGATGGCTGTAGTGACAGAGGAAGGTATAGGATAAGAGATGGCTGTAGTGACAGAGGAGGGTGTAGGATAAGAGATGGCTGTAGTGACAGAGGAGGGTGTAGGATAAGAGAGTGCTGTAGTGACAGAGGAGGGTGTAGGATAAGAGATTGCTGTAGTGACAGAGGAAGGTGTAGGATAAGAGATGGCTGTAGTGACAGAGGAGGGTGTAGGATAAGAGATTGCTGTAGTGATAGAGGAGGGTGTAGGATAAGAGATTGCTGTAGTGACAGAGGAAGGTGTAGGATAAGAGATGGCTGTAGTGACAGAGGAAGGTATAGGATAAGAGATGGCTGTAGTGACAGAGGAGGGTGTAGGATAAGAGAGTGCTGTAGTGACAGAGGAGGGTGTAGGATAAGAGATGGCTGTAGTAGTGACAGAGGAGGGTGTAGGATAAGAGATGGCTGTAGTGACAGAGGAGGGTGTAGGATAAGAGAGTGCTGTAGTGACAGAGGAGGGTGTAGGATAACAGAGTGCTGTAGTGACAGAGGAGGGTGTAGGATAAGAGATGGCTGTAGTAGTGACAGAGGAGGGTGTAGGATAAGAGATGGCTGTAGTAGTGACAGAGGAGGGTGTAGGATAAGAGAGTGCTGTAGTAGTGACAGAGGAGGGTGTAGGATAAGAGATGCTGTAGTGACAGAGGAGGGTGTAGGATAAGAGATGACTGTAGTGACAGAGGAAGGTGTAGGATAAGAGATGGCTGTAGTGACAGAGGAAGGTATAGGATAAGAGATGGCTGTAGTGACAGAGGAGGGTGTAGGATAAGAGAGTGCTGTAGTGACAGAGGAGGGTGTAGGATAAGAGAGTGCTGTAGTGACAGAGGAGGGTGTAGGATAAGAGAGTGCTGTAGTGACAGAGGAGGGTGTAGGATAAGAGATGGCTGTAGTAGTGACAGAGGAGGGTGTAGGATAAGAGATGGCTGTAGTGACAGAGGAGGGTGTAGGATAAGAGAGTGCTGTAGTGACAGAGGAGGGTGTAGGATAACAGAGTGCTGTAGTGACAGAGGAGGGTGTAGGATAAGAGAGTGCTGTAGTGACAGAGGAAGGTGTAGGATAAGAGATGGCTGTAGTGACAGAGGAGGGTGTAGGATAAGAGAGTGCTGTAGTGACAGAGGAGGGTGTAGGATAAGAGATTGCTGTAGTGACAGAGGAGGGTGTAGGATAAGAGATGGCTGTAGTGACAGAGGAGGGTGTGGGATAAGAGATGGCTGTAGTGACAGAGGAGGGTGTAGGATAAGAGATGGCTGTAGTGACAGAGGAGGGTGTAGGATAAGAGATTGCTGTAGTGACAGAGGAAGGTGTAGGATAAGAGATGGCTGTAGTGACAGAGGAAGGTATAGGATAAGAGATGGCTGTAGTGACAGAGGAGGGTGTAGGATAAGAGATTGCTGTAGTGACAGAGGAAGGTGTAGGATAAGAGACTGCTGTAGTGACAGAGGAGGGTGTAGGATAAGAGAGTGCTGTAGTGACAGAGGAGGGTGTAGGATAAGAGAGTGCTGTAGTAACAGAGGAGGGTGTAGGATAAGAGAGTGCTGTAGTGACAGAGGAGCGTGCAGGATAAGAGAGTGCTGTAGTGACAGAGGAGGGTGTAGGATAAGAGATGGCTGTAGTAGTGACAGAGGAGGGTGTAGGATAAGAGATGGCTGTAGTAGTGACAGAGGAGGGTGTAGGATAAGAGATGGCTGTAGTGACAGAGGAGGGTGTAGGATAAGAGAGTGCTGTAGTGACAGAGGAGGGTGTAGGATAACAGAGTGCTGTAGTGACAGAGGAGGGTGTAGGATAAGAGAGTGCTGTAGTGACAGAGGAAGGTGTAGGATAAGAGATGGCTGTAGTGACAGAGGAGGGTGTAGGATAAGAGAGTGCTGTAGTGACAGAGGAGGGTGTAGGATAAGAGATTGCTGTAGTGACAGAGGAGGGTGTAGGATAAGAGATGGCTGTAGTGACAGAGGAGGGTGTGGGATAAGAGAGTGCTGTAGTGACAGAGGAGGGTGTAGGATAACAGAGTGCTGTAGTGACAGAGGAAGGTGTAGGATAAGAGATTGCTGTAGTGATAGAGGAAGGTGTAGGATAAGAGATGGCTGTAGTGACAGAGGAAGGTATAGGATAAGAGATGGCTGTAGTGACAGAGGAAGGTGTAGGATAAGAGATGTCTGTAGTGACAGAGGAGGGTGTAGGATAAGAGAGTGCTGTAGTGACAGAGGAGGGTGTAGGATAAGAGAGTGCTGTAGTGACAGAGGAGGGTGTAGGATAAGAGATGGCTGTAGTGACAGAGGAGGGTGTAGGATAAGAGATTGCTGTAGTGATAGAGGAGGGTGTAGGATAAGAGATTGCTGTAGTGACAGAGGAAGGTGTAGGATAAGAGATGGCTGTAGTGACAGAGGAAGGTATAGGATAAGAGATGGCTGTAGTGACAGAGGAGGGTGTAGGATAAGAGAGTGCTGTAGTGACAGAGGAGGGTGTAGGATAAGAGAGTGCTGTAGTGACAGAGGAGGGTGTAGGATAAGAGATGGCTGTAGTGACAGAGGAGGGTGTAGGATAAGAGAGTGCTGTAGTGACAGAGGAGGGTGTAGGATAAGAGATGGCTGTAGTAGTGACAGAGGAGGGTGTAGGATAAGAGATGGCTGTAGTGACAGAGGAGGGTGTAGGATAAGAGAGTGCTGTAGTGACAGAGGAGGGTGTAGGATAACAGAGTGCTGTAGTGACAGAGGAGGGTGTAGGATAAGAGATGGCTGTAGTAGTGACAGAGGAGGGTGTAGGATAAGAGATGGCTGTAGTGACAGAGGAGGGTGTAGGATAAGAGATGGCTGTAGTGACAGAGGAGGGTGTAGGATAAGAGATTGCTGTAGTGACAGAGGAAGGTGTAGGATAAGAGATGGCTGTAGTGACAGAGGAGGGTGTAGGATAAGAGAGTGCTGTAGTGACAGAGGAGGGTGTAGGATAAGAGAGTGCTGTAGTGACAGAGGAAGGTGTAGGATAAGAGATGGCTGTAGTGACAGAGGAGGGTGTAGGATAAGAGAGTGCTGTAGTGACAGAGGAGGGTGTAGGATAAGAGATTGCTGTAGTGACAGAGGAGGGTGTAGGATAAGAGATGGCTGTAGTGACAGAGGAGGGTGTGGGATAAGAGATGGCTGTAGTGACAGAGGAGGGTGTAGGATAAGAGATGGCTGTAGTGACAGAGGAAGGTGTAGGATAAGAGATTGCTGTAGTGATAGAGGAAGGTGTAGGATAAGAGATGGCTGTAGTGACAGAGGAAGGTATAGGATAAGAGATGGCTGTAGTGACAGAGGAGGGTGTAGGATAAGAGATTGCTGTAGTGACAGAGGAAGGTGTAGGATAAGAGATGGCTGTAGTGACAGAGGAGGGTGTAGGATAAGAGATTGCTGTAGTGACAGAGGAAGATATAGGATAAGAGATGGCTGTAGTGACAGAGGAGGGTGTAGGATAAGAGAGTGCTGTAGTGACAGAGGAGGGTGTAGGATAAGAGAGTGCTGTAGTGACAGAGGAGGGTGTAGGATAAGAGATGGCTGTAGTAGTGACAGAGGAGGGTGTAGGATAAGAGATGGCTGTAGTGACAGAGGAGGGTGTAGGATAAGAGAGTGCTGTAGTGACAGAGGAGGGTGTAGGATAAGAGAGTGCTGTAGTGACAGAGGAGGGTGTAGGATAAGAGAGTGCTGTAGTGACAGAGGAGGGTGTAGGATAAGAGATGGCTGTAGTGACAGAGGAGGGTGTAGGATAAGAGAGTGCTGTAGTGACAGAGGAGGGTGTAGGATAAGAGAGTGCTGTAGTGACAGAGGAGGGTGTAGGATAAGAGATGGCTGTAGTAGTGACAGAGGAGGGTGTAGGATAAGAGATGGCTGTAGTGACAGAGGAGGGTGTAGGATAAGAGATGGCTGTAGTGACAGAGGAGGGTGTAGGATAAGAGAGTGCTGTAGTGACAGAGGAGGGTGTAGGATAAGAGAGTGCTGTAGTGACAGAGGAGGGTGTAGGATAAGAGATGGCTGTAGTGACAGAGGAGGGTGTAGGATAAGAGAGTGCTGTAGTGACAGAGGAAGGTGTAGGATAAGAGATGGCTGTAGTGACAGAGGAAGGTGTAGGATAAGAGATGGCTGTAGTGACAGAGGAAGGTATAGGATAAGAGATGGCTGTAGTGACAGAGGAGGGTGTAGGATAAGAGAGTGCTGTAGTGACAGAGGAGGGTGTAGGATAAGAGAGTGCTGTAGTGACAGAGGAGGGTGTAGGATAAGAGATGGCTGTAGTGACAGAGGAGGGTGTAGGATAAGAGATGGCTGTAGTGACAGAGGAGGGTGTAGGATAAGAGAGTGCTGTAGTGACAGAGGAGGGTGTAGGATAAGAGATGGCTGTAGTAGTGACAGAGGAGGGTGTAGGATAAGAGATGGCTGTAGTGACAGAGGAGGGTGTAGGATAAGAGAGTGCTGTAGTGACAGAGGAGGGTGTAGGATAACAGAGTGCTGTAGTGACAGAGGAGGGTGTAGGATAAGAGATGGCTGTAGTAGTGACAGAGGAGGGTGTAGGATAAGAGATGGCTGTAGTAGTGACAGAGGAGGGTGTAGGATAAGAGATGGCTGTAGTGACAGAGGAGGGTGTAGGATAAGAGAGTGCTGTAGTGACAGAGGAGGGTGTAGGATAAGAGATGGCTGTAGTGACAGAGGAAGGTGTAGGATAAGAGATGGCTGTAGTGACAGAGGAAGGTATAGGATAAGAGATGGCTGTAGTGACAGAGGAGGGTGTAGGATAAGAGAGTGCTGTAGTGACAGAGGAGGGTGTAGGATAAGAGAGTGCTGTAGTGACAGAGGAGGGTGTAGGATAAGAGATGGCTGTAGTAGTGACAGAGGAGGGTGTAGGATAAGAGATGGCTGTAGTGACAGAGGAGGGTGTAGGATAAGAGAGTGCTGTAGTGACAGAGGAGGGTGTAGGATAACAGAGTGCTGTAGTGACAGAGGAGGGTGTAGGATAAGAGAGTGCTGTAGTGACAGAGGAAGGTGTAGGATAAGAGATGGCTGTAGTGACAGAGGAGGGTGTAGGATAAGAGAGTGCTGTAGTGACAGAGGAGGGTGTAGGATAAGAGATTGCTGTAGTGACAGAGGAGGGTGTAGGATAAGAGAGTGCTGTAGTGACAGAGGAAGGTGTAGGATAAGAGATGGCTGTAGTGACAGAGGAGGGTGTAGGATAAGAGATTGCTGTAGTGACAGAGGAGGGTGTAGGATAAGAGATTGCTGTAGTGACAGAGGAGGGTGTAGGATAAGAGAGTGCTGTAGTGACAGAGGAGGGTGTAGGATAAGAGATTGCTGTAGTGACAGAGGAGGGTGTAGGATAAGAGAGTGCTGTAGTGACAGAGGAGGGTGTAGGATAAGAGAGTGCTGTAGTGACAGAGGAGGGTGTAGGATAAGAGAGTGCTGTAGTGACAGAGGAGGGTGTAGGATAAGAGATTGCTGTAGTGACAGAGGAGGGTGTAGGATAAGAGATTGCTGTAGTGACAGAGGAGGGTGTAGGATAAGAGAGTGCTGTAGTGACAGAGGAGGGTGTAGGATAAGAGATGGCTGTAGTGACAGAGGAGGGTGTAGGATAAGAGAGTGCTGTAGTGACAGAGGAAGGTGTAGGATAAGAGATGGCTGTAGTGACAGAGGAAGGTATAGGATAAGAGATGGCTGTAGTGACAGAGGAGGGTGTAGGATAAGAGAGTGCTGTAGTGACAGAGGAGGGTGTAGGATAAGAGAGTGCTGTAATGACAGAGGAGGGTGTAGGATAAGAGATGGCTGTAGTAGTGACAGAGGAGGGTGTAGGATAAGAGAGTGCTGTAGTGACAGAGGAGGGTGTAGGATAAGAGAGTGCTGTAGTGACAGAGGAGGGTGTAGGATAAGAGATGGCTGTAGTAGTGACAGAGGAGGGTGTAGGATAAGAGATGGCTGTAGTGACAGAGGAGGGTGTAGGATAAGAGAGTGCTGTAGTGACAGAGGAGGGTGTAGGATAACAGAGTGCTGTAGTGACAGAGGAGGGTGTAGGATAAGAGAGTGCTGTAGTAGTGACAGAGGAGGGTGTAGGATAAGAGATGGCTGTAGTGACAGAGGAGGGTGTAGGATAAGAGATGACTGTAGTGACAGAGGAAGGTGTAGGATAAGAGATGGCTGTAGTGACAGAGGAAGGTATAGGATAAGAGATGGCTGTAGTGACAGAGGAGGGTGTAGGATAAGAGAGTGCTGTAGTGACAGAGGAGGGTGTAGGATAAGAGAGTGCTGTAGTGACAGAGGAGGGTGTAGGATAAGAGAGTGCTGTAGTGACAGAGGAGGGTGTAGGATAAGAGATGGCTGTAGTGACAGAGGAGGGTGTAGGATAAGAGAGTGCTGTAGTGACAGAGGAGGGTGTAGGATAACAGAGTGCTGTAGTGACAGAGGAGGGTGTAGGATAAGAGAGTGCTGTAGTGACAGAGGAAGGTGTAGGATAAGAGATGGCTGTAGTGACAGAGGAGGGTGTAGGATAAGAGAGTGCTGTAGTGACAGAGGAGGGTGTAGGATAAGAGAGTGCTGTAGTGACAGAGGAGGGTGTGGGATAAGAGATGGCTGTAGTGACAGAGGAGGGTGTAGGATAAGAGATGGCTGTAGTGACAGAGGAAGGTGTAGGATAAGAGATTGCTGTAGTGATAGAGGAAGGTGTAGGATAAGAGATGGCTGTAGTGACAGAGGAAGGTATAGGATAAGAGATGACTGTAGTGACAGAGGAGGGTGTAGGATAAGAGATGGCTGTAGTGACAGAGGAAGGTATAGGATAAGAGATGGCTGTAGTGACAGAGGAGGGTGTAGGATAAGAGATTGCTGTAGTGACAGAGGAAGGTGTAGGATAAGAGATGGCTGTAGTGACAGAGGAAGGTATAGGATAAGAGATGGCTGTAGTGACAGAGGAGGGTGTAGGATAAGAGAGTGCTGTAGTGACAGAGGAGGGTGTAGGATAAGAGAGTGCTGTAGTGACAGAGGAGGGTGTAGGATAAGAGATGGCTGTAGTGACAGAGGAGGGTGTAGGATAAGAGATTGCTGTAGTGACAGAGGAAGGTGTAGGATAAGAGATGGCTGTAGTGACAGAGGAGGGTGTAGGATAAGAGATTGCTGTAGTGATAGAGGAGGGTGTAGGATAAGAGATTGCTGTAGTGACAGAGGAAGGTGTAGGATAAGAGATGGCTGTAGTGACAGAGGAAGGTGTAGGATAAGAGATGGCTGTAGTAGTGACAGAGGAGGGTGTAGGATAAGAGATGGCTGTAGTGACAGAGGAGGGTGTAGGATAAGAGAGTGCTGTAGTGACAGAGGAGGGTGTAGGATAAGAGAGTGCTGTAGTGACAGAGGAGGGTGTAGGATAAGAGATGGCTGTAGTAGTGACAGAGGAGGGTGTAGGATAAGAGATGGCTGTAGTGACAGAAGAGGGTGTAGGATAAGAGAGTGCTGTAGTGACAGAGGAGGGTGTAGGATAAGAGATGGCTGTAGTAGTGACAGAGGAGGGTGTAGGATAAGAGATGGCTGTAGTGACAGAGGAGGGTGTAGGATAAGAGAGTGCTGTAGTGACAGAGGAGGGTGTAGGATAACAGAGTGCTGTAGTGACAGAGGAGGGTGTAGGATAAGAGATGGCTGTAGTAGTGACAGAGGAGGGTGTAGGATAAGAGATGGCTGTAGTAGTGACAGAGGAGGGTGTAGGATAAGAGATGGCTGTAGTGACAGAGGAGGGTGTAGGATAAGAGAGTGCTGTAGTGACAGAGGAGGGTGTAGGATAAGAGAGTGCTGTAGTGACAGAGGAGGGTGTAGGATAAGAGATGGCTGTAGTGACAGAGGAGGGTGTAGGATAAGAGAGTGCTGTAGTGACAGAGGAGGGTGTAGGATAAGAGAGTGCTGTAGTGACAGAGGAGGGTGTAGGATAAGAGATGGCTGTAGTGACAGAGGAGGGTGTAGGATAAGAGAGTGCTGTAGTGACAGAGGAAGGTGTAGGATAAGAGAGTGCTGTAGTGACAGAGGAGGGTGTAGGATAAGAGAGTGCTGTAGTGACAGAGGAGGGTGTAGGATAAGAGATTGCTGTAGTGGCAGAGGAGGGTGTAGGATAAGAGATTGCTGTAGTGGCAGAGGAGGGTGTAGGATAAGAGAGTGCTGTAGTGACAGAGGAGGGTGTAGGATAAGAGAGTGCTGTAGTGACAGAGGAGGGTGTAGGATAAGAGAGTGCTGTAGTGACAGAGGAGGGTGTAGGATAAGAGAGTGCTGTAGTGACAGAGGAGGGTGTAGGATAAGAGAGTGCTGTAGTGACAGAGGAGGGTGTAGGATAAGAGATGGCTGTAGTGACAGAGGAGGGTGTAGGATAAGAGAGTGCTGTAGTGACAGAGGAAGGTGTAGGATAAGAGAGTGCTGTAGTGACAGAGGAGGGTGTAGGAAAAGAGAGTGCTGTAGTGACAGAGGAGGGTGTAGGATAAGAGATTGCTGTAGTGACAGAGGAGGGTGTAGGATAAGAGAGTGCTGTAGTGGCAGAGGAGGGTGTAGGATAAGAGAGTGCTGTAGTGACAGAGGAAGGTGTAGGATAAGAGAGTGCTGTAGTGACAGAGGAGGGTGTAGGATAAGAGAGTGCTGTAGTGACAGAGGAGGGTGTAGGATAAGAGAGTGCTGTAGTGACAGAGGAGGGTGTAGGATAAGAGATGGCTGTAGTGACAGAGGAGGGTGTAGGATAAGAGAGTGCTGTAGTGACAGAGGAGGGTGTAGGATAAGAGAGTGCTGTAGTGACAGAGGAGGGTGTAGGATAAGAGATTGCTGTAGTGACAGAGGAGGGTGTAGGATAAGAGAGTGCTGTAGTGACAGAGGAGGGTGTAGGATAAGAGAGTGCTGTAGTGACAGAGGAAGGTGTAGGATAAGAGATGGCTGTAGTGACAGAGGAGGGTGTAGGATAAGAGATGGCTGTAGTAGTGACAGAGGAGGGTGTAGGATAAGAGAGTGCTGTAGTGACAGAGGAGGGTGTAGGATAAGAGAATGCTGTAGTGACAGAGGAGGGTGTAGGATAAGAGATTGCTGTAGTGACAGAGGAGGGTGTAGGATAAGAGAGTGCTGTAGTGACAGAGGAAGGTGTAGGATAAGAGATGGCTGTAGTGACAGAGGAGGGTGTAGGATAAGAGAGTGCTGTAGTGACAGAGGAAGGTGTAGGATAAGAGATGGCTGTAGTGACAGAGGAGGGTGTAGGATAAGAGATGGCTGTAGTAGTGACAGAGGAGGGTGTAGGATAAGAGAGTGCTGTAGTGACAGAGGAGGGTGTAGGATAAGAGAGTGCTGTAGTGACAGAGGAGGGTGTAGGATAAGAGATGGCTGTAGTGACAGAGGAGGGTGTAGGATAAGAGAGTGCTGTAGTGACAGAGGAAGGTGTAGGATAAGAGAGTGCTGTAGTGACAGAGGAGGGTGTAGGATAAGAGATTGCTGTAGTGACAGAGGAGGGTGTAGGATAAGAGATTGCTGTAGTGACAGAGGAGGGTGTAGGATAAGAGAGTGCTGTAGTGACAGAGGAGGGTGTAGGATAAGAGAGTGCTGTAGTGACAGAGGAGGGTGTAGGATAAGAGAGTGCTGTAGTGACAGAGGAGGGTGTAGGATAAGAGATGGCTGTAGTGACAGAGGAGGGTGTAGGATAAGAGAGTGCTGTAGTGACAGAGGAAGGTGTAGGATAAGAGAGTGCTGTAGTGACAGAGGAGGGTGTAGGATAAGAGAGTGCTGTAGTGACAGAGGAGGGTGTAGGATAAGAGATTACTGTAGTGACAGAGGAGGGTGTAGGATAAGAGAGTGCTGTAGTGACAGAGGAGGGTGTAGGATAAGAGAGTGCTGTAGTGACAGAGGAAGGTGTAGGATAAGAGATGTCTGTATTGACAGAGGAGGGTGTAGGATAAGAGAGTGCTGTAGTGACAGAGGAAGGTGTAGGATAAGAGATGGCTGTAGTGACAGAGGAGGGTGTAGGATAAGAGAGTGCTGTAGTGACAGAGGAGGGTGTAGGATAAGAGAGTGCTGTAGTGACAGAGGAAGGTGTAGGATAAGAGATGGCTGTAGTGACAGAGGAGGGTGTAGGATAAGAGAGTGCTGTAGTGACAGAGGAAGGTGTAGGATAAGAGATGGCTGTAGTGACAGAGGAGGGTGTAGGATAAGAGAGTGCTGTAGTGACAGAGGAGGGTGTAGGATAAGAGATTGCTGTAGTGACAGAGGAGGGTGTAGGATAAGAGATGGCTGTAGTAGTGACAGAGGAGGGTGTAGGATAAGAGAGTGCTGTAGTGACAGAGGAGGGTGTAGGATAAGAGAGTGCTGTAGTGACAGAGGAGGGTGTAGGATAAGAGATGGCTGTAGTGACAGAGGAGGGTGTAGGATAAGAGAGTGCTGTAGTGACAGAGGAAGGTGTAGGATAAGAGAGTGCTGTAGTGACAGAGGAGGGTGTAGGATAAGAGAGTGCTGTAGTGACAGAGGAGGGTGTAGGATAAGAGATTACTGTAGTGACAGAGGAGGGTGTAGGATAAGAGATTGCTGTAGTGACAGAGGAGGGTGTAGGATAAGAGATTGCTGTAGTGGCAGAGGAGGGTGTAGGATAAGAGATTGCTGTAGTGACAGAGGAGGGTGTAGGATAAGAGAGTGCTGTAGTGACAGAGGAGGGTGTAGGATAAGAGAGTGCTGTAGTGACAGAGGAAGGTGTAGGATAAGAGATGGCTGTAGTGACAGAGGAGGGTGTAGGATAAGAGAGTGCTGTAGTGACAGAGGAGGGTGTAGGATAAGAGATTGCTGTAGTGACAGAGGAGGGTGTAGGATAAGAGATTGCTGTAGTGACAGAGGAGGGTGTAGGATAAGAGATTGCTGTAGTGGCAGAGGAGGGTGTAGGATAAGAGATTGCTGTAGTGACAGAGGAGGGTGTAGGATAAGAGAGTGCTGTAGTGACAGAGGAAGGTGTAGGATAAGAGACTGCTGTAGTGACAGAACAAGGAGAATATGTGACTGTTCTGTACTTAGTGATTATTACTCACCTGTGCTGATACCTGTAGGGATTGTCTCCTCCTTACACTGCTGATCATCCCTCACATACCTTTCCTCTTCTCCATCTATATCTTCTGGTTTAATACACATCAGGCCTTCACACTAAATAAGCAAAACATTACAAAAAAAAGGTTTTGATAGGCACAATTTTAAACCGTGGTCCTGCGGTGGTTGCAAAATGCAACGTAGATCTGGATACCTTTGGGTCACTCCATAGATGGGGGAAAACACATATGACAAGCTTCCATTAGTGCAAATCAGTAAATCCAATACAAGGTCCTACAGGGTTAAGTAGTATACTCATCTTGAATAGGGTGTGATGGAAGCCTTGGACATTTATATTTTAAAACCATCGGATTAATATAGAGTTTGTTGAGCTTTGTGTTGATATTCAAATCCAAAGGAATTTGCTTACAAAAATCCAGTAATCAAATAATTTATAAGTCTATAATGGTGTTATCTAATTACACCAGATGATAATAAAAATAAATTTCATTGTGAGTAGATATGTGGAAAAATTTACTATTATAATAATAATAATAATAATAATAATAATAATAATAATAAAATAGAATAAAAAAATTATTTAAAATCAAAAAAATACATAGTTCAGAAATGAGGAAGCAGATGTTGAATAAGTAAATAAATATACATATAAAAATAGAAATAAAAATAAAATTGAAAATAAAAATAGACAATACTAAATAAGTAAAAATATGAGAATAAGTAATAGATAATATAAATAACACAAACAAAAATGGATGGTGAATGTGTCAATGTATAAGTAAAATATTCCTTAAAAATTGTGTTTATAGGAAGTTCTTGAGTTCTATATCTATATTGAAGCCTTTAGGTTCAAGTGTTCTTAATTGATATATCTATCTTGTTTCGTTCTTTTTTAGGGTTGTTATTAAGTCTTCTCCCTTCCAATGTGGTGAAATGTTCTGGATTCCAATAAATTTAAGTCCTGTTTGTTTAATAGTGTTATTTTTATTCTCTATTACTTATTCTCATATTTTTACTTATTTAGTGTCTATTTTTATTTAAAATTTTATTTTTATTTTTATTATGTATATTTATTTTAAATGTTTTACTTATTCACAATATTCCCTTCTTTACATCCCCTCCCCCATCCCCCTTTTTTAATTTCTTGGTAAGTATAGCTGTTTTTATATTTTTAAATTATACTGTATTTTATATATGGCACAAAGAGAACACATGGTTGCCTCCATTTTTAAGGAACTTCCTGTTTTCCGGCCATGACTTCCTGAATAAAGTTTTGCTATTTAAAGACACAGTTCTATCCATGAAACCACTTTGAAAAAGCGTCCGCAGTGGCGCGAAACGTTGGTGTTTACATGGAGCAACAAAAGTCCACATCTCCACTACAGACGGGACCAGAAGAAACCGCCGACCTCTGCCGTTATCAGGAGCCGCAGCGAGTCACTAACGCTACAGTCCCCGTGAATAAGGAGAAGGCACAGTGTGGCAGACACAGTTCGGCAAGAGCCGCGAAGGTAGGGTAATAATAGGGACAGTGAGTCACCAATAAGAACGGCCAATACCTTATGCGCTAGGCACCGGACAAGTTTTCCCACACTCCAACTTTGCCCAAAAGAGCTATACATTGGCTATTTGTGTTTTTTACTGCTTTCCTTACCCAAACCCCATCTCACTTCACTTCCCTTCCCCATTTCCCCTCCTCTATTTCTTCATACATCTTTTAGCGATTTACTGTTTTTTATATTGTGGTTTGTCTGTGTTTTTTTTGTTACTTTGTTTTTTTTTATTTTTGCTTACCCAAACCCCACCTCACTTCACTTCCCTATCCCTTACCCATCTCCCTCTATTTCTTCATACATCTTTTTAGCGATTTATTGTTTTATTATATTGGTGTCTGTTTGTTTGTTTTTTTATTTATGCAAATACATCCACCCTGTGTCATACACTAATACGTTCAATTAGCACTTAATGTGGTAACATTTACCTATATACCAGTGGTTAGCTGTAGATGGCTTTGAAGCACCTCTGGGGATCCTGCTAAGAGCAGGAGGTCATCCAGATATGGTAGCAGTCGGATACCCTGACCACGCAGGTGGGCCGCCGTGATAGCCATAATTTTGGTAAACACCCGTGGAGCTGTGGACAGTCCAAAAGGGCATAGCCCGAAATTGGAAGTGTTGCTGAGTATAGCAAACGGAGATATCGCTGATGAGAGGGCACTATAGGGTAGGTACGCGTCCTGAATATCCAGCGATACAATAAAGTTCCCAGGCTCTATAGCTAGGATGATGGAGCGTAAAGTTTCCATCCTGAACCTTGGCACCGTTAGGAATTTGTTCAGGGATTTCAGGTTGAGGATAGGCCGATGAGACCCATTCAGCTTCTGAACTAGAAAGAGTAGAATAATAACCAGTCCATCACTGAGATGGTGGGACTGGTACGATTACCCCTGCTTGCAGCAAGGACTGTATGGCATTCTGGATATGTAAGGTCTTGTTCGGGTCTGAAAGAGGGCCTGTGTAGAAAAAAACTGGTGGGGCGGCAGTCTGAGAAATGAGAGGGCGTACTCGTGAGAGACCACTTCTCTTACCCAAGCATCCGTTGTGGTTTGACACCAGCCCTGGGCAAACTGAAGAAGTCGCCATCCCACTCTGGGATCCCTAAGAGGGAGGCCCATCCCATCAGGCTGAGGGATATCCTTGGGTTTTGAAGCAGGGTGTGTTCTAGGTCTGCTTGGTCCTGGGTTCGGCTGCCCACATGGAGGCTGACTGCCTAGGAAAGTACTGGCCTTTAGGCTTTCCTTGAGGATAAAAGGACTTAAATTACGTAGTCCGAGGCCTTGTAGTAGAAGTAGCTGAAGGCAGAAATGCCGTTTTTGATGCTGCCAACATGGTTACAATCTTGTCAAGGCCTGGGCCAAACAAGATCTCCCCTTTATACGGTAATCCTTCAAGGCCTTTCTTGGAATGCGCATCTGCCTTACATGACCGCAGCCACAGAGTACGGCGGGCAGACACAGCCGAAACTCTGGAGGTTAGGAGACTGGCATCCAATGTTGCTTCTCCAATATAAGAAGCTGCATATCGAATATGAGCAACAAAAGACATCTGATCCCTAGAAGGAGGGAAAAGAGTCTTCAAGTGCCTCAGCCCAGCTCTCTATAGCTTTAGCCACCCATGCAATAGCCATGGTCAGATGGGCAACAGCCCCTGAAAGAGAGTATATCGATTTCAGGCAAACTTCTACCTTCCTATCCGTAGGATCCTTAAAGGAAGTAACTGTAGGAATAGGCAACGTAGCGCTTTTAATTAAATGCATAACATGGTAATCCACCGCAGGGGATGTTTCCCATTTTGCACAAAGAGCCACAGGAAAAGGGTAACATGAGGTCAGATTTTTTTGTGGTTGAAACCTCTTACCAGGCGACTGCTAGGCTGCAGCCATGTGTTCAGCTAGTTGATCCGATAGAGGAAATTCTGCTGAAGCCACTTTCTGTCGTTTGAACAGAGGGTGCTTGGATTTAGGGGCTGGCTCGTCATCTATTAATAAGATGGATCTGACAGCTCGCACTAAGGCAGGAATATTAATTTTTTACCAACTCTCATGCTCCTCCAGAGGGGAGTCAGGGTTAGAGAGATCAGCATCTTCTGTCGGAAGATACCTCAGAATCTGAGAATTGCGTGGACTGTGACGATAAAACAGGACTCTTAAAGGGCTTACTGAGTAGGGGCTTCTCACCTTGCAACATGCAGACTCTGCACCGAGTTAGAGAGTACTTCTACCCATGGTGGGGGTACAGGAGGTACCTGTATCGCCTGACCCTGTTGTGGCAACCAAAAGGTGGCATTATGGCCTGCTGCGATAACCCCATAGGAGGAATTACAACCGGAACCGCTGGGCAGTCCGCAATAGTGGCCAGTATCTGAGAAAATGAAGCCATGGGGGGCTCTTGTCTGATGGGCCTGTGGAGTATAATACTTACTACATAACCCATCTTGTATCAATTCTTCCACACTTAAGCCTGCAGTACATAACTTGCATGATTGCAGTATGGGAGCAGATGCCTGCTTGTTACTCTTGCCTTTGCTGGACATAGCTGCAGAGTAATATGGCACACAATATGGCACTGGGTATAATGCAACCACTTGTATGATACTAGTAGGAATTCAATATACTGGTCCTGTCTTATGCTTGGGAGCTGCAGGAGCACACAGCTCAAATATGGCACAGTGCAACGATCAACTGTATGTGACTAACCTCTCAAATACTTAGTTCTATAGATGTGAGGCACAGGAAAACCCCTGAATACACCTGTATGTTAGGGCAATAGTCAGAGAATAAAGGGAAAGATATATGCTGACAGTAGATGAGATACAGACAGGCAGCGCTAGCATAGAGTGCATCCAGAAAGTATTCACAGCGCTTCACTTTTTCCACATTTTGTTATGTTACAGCCTTATTCCAAAATGGAATAAATTCATTTTTGTCTTCAAAATTCTACACACAATACCCCATAATAACGTGTAAAAGGTTTGAGATTTTTGCAAATTTAATAAAAAAAAAAAAAAAAGAAATCACATGTACATAAGTATTCACAGCCTTTGTCAAGAAGCTCAAAATTGAGCTCATGTGCATCCTGTTACCACTGATCATCCTTGAGATGTTCCTACAGCTTAATTGGAGTCCACCTGTGGTAAATTCAGTTGATTGGACATGATTTTGAAAGGCATATACCTGTCTATATAAAGGTCCCACACTTGACAGTGCATGTCAGAGCACAAACCAAGCATGAAGTCCAAGGAATTGTCTGTAGACCTTCGAGACAGGATTGTCTCGAGTCACAAATCTGAGGAAGGGTACAGAAAAATATCTGCTCCTTTGAAGGTCCCAATGAGCACAGTGGTCTCCATCATCCGTAAATGGAAGAAGTTCGGAACCACCAGGACTCTTTCTAGAGTTGGCCCGGCCGTCTAAACTGAGCTATCGGGGAAGAAGGGTCCTAGTCAGGGAGGTGATCAAGAACCCGATGGTCACACTGTCAGAGCTACAGAATTCCTCTGTGGAGAGAGGAGAACCTTCCAGAAGGACAACCATCTCTGCAGCAATCCACCAATCACGCTTTTATGGTAGAGTGGCCAGATGGAAGCCACTCCTTAGTAAAAAGCACATGGCAGCCCGCCTGGAGTTTGCCAAAATGCACCTGAAGGACTCTCAGACCATGAGAAACAAGTCTCTGGTCCGAGGAGACAAAGATTGAACTCTTTGGTGTGAATGCCAGGCGTTAAGTACATGTGAATTCTTAGGGTTTTTTTGTTTTTTTTAATAATTTGCAAAAATCTCAAAAAAACTTATTACACGTCATTATGGGGTATTGTGTGTAGAATTTTGAGGACAAAAATGTATTTATTCCATTTTGGAATAAGGCTGTAACATAACAAAATGTGGAAAAAGTGAAGCGCTGTGAATACTTTCCTGAGGCACTGTAAGTCACATACAATGCAGAAAAATAGAGATATGGTAATAACTTACCCTTGTTATCTCTTTTTATACGAGGTCCATAGGGTCCACATGGTGACCTTGGGTTATAGGTAATGCATAGTCATCCAGGCACCTTACGCAGTAAATTCTGCTCCCAGGATGCAACGGGTCTCCCTCTATACCCCGCCAGCGGGCCGGAGGCTCCTCACTTACATAGCAAGCCAAAGGCCGGAGGAGGATAAGAGAGAGAAGAAAATCTGGAACACACTAGAATCACATTCTTACACAGAAGGAGACGGAAAATCCAACTGAAGCACAGGTGCTTCAGGGCGAGTGCCCTGTGGACCCTATGGACCTTGTAGAAAAAGAGATAACAAGGGTAAGTTCTTACCATAACTCTACTTTTCTACTTCAGGATCCATAGAAGGTCCACAAGGTGACCTTGGGGATGTCCCAAAGCAGTACCTTCAAGGGTGGGGACGCTCCTGTGCAGAAAGGAGCCGCCCGAAGAAAGCATCTTGAGTGGCAAATGTATCAAAAGCATAATACTTCAAAAAGGTCTGGACAGAAGACCACGTGGCCGCCTTACAAAGCTGAACAGCTGAGGCGCCACGGCGAGCTGCCCACGAAGGACCCACAGAGCGAGCAGAATGAGCAGCAACAGGGGGCGGCACTGGAAGGCACTCGTGAATGTAAGCCTCAGAAATCGCCATGCAAAGCCATCTGGCCAAAGTTTGTTTATTGGCTGGCCATCACCTCTTGTGGAAACCATAGGAGTACAAACAAGGAGTCCGACTTCCGAAGGGAACTGGTACGGTCCACATAAATCCTGAGGGCACGTACAACATCCAATGAGGCCTCACCGGCTGAGAGGTCTGGAGAGTTAAAGGCCGGCACAATAATCTCCTCATTAATGTGGAAACTAGAGACCATCTTAGGAAGGAACCCAGGGCGAGTTCGAAGCGCTACCCTGTCCCTGTGAAAAACTAGAAATGGGGAACGACGAGAGAGATCCCAAATCGGAAACTCTTCTGGCAGAAGCAATGGCCAGAAGAAAAACAGTATTGGCAGTAAGCCATTTGAGGTCCACTTAGCCCAGTGGTAGAAAGGGAGAGCCCTGGAGGGCCCTAAGGAGAACAGCCAAATCCCAAGGCGCTACAGGAGGGAAAAAGGGAGGCTGTATACGAAGGACCCCTTGCAGAAAGGTACGGATGTCAGGAAGAGGAGCAATCCTTCGCTGGAACCACACTGAAAAGGCTGAGATATGGACCTTCAGTGTAGCCAGGCGGAGACCAAGGTCCAAACCCGCCTGCAAGAAAGCCAACACTCTGGCTATCCTAAACACCTGGGGGTCATAACTTCTATGATGACACCATTCAAAGTAGGTATGCCACACCCTGTGGCAAATCCTGGCAGAGGCAGGTTTTCTTGCTCTGAGCATGGTATTAACCACAGAGCTGGAAAACCCCTTGGACCATAGGAGGGATCAAAGACAGACTACCTAGATCCGGGTGGAGGCAAGGACCTTGATACAACAGGTCCGGACGTTGAGGCAACAACAACGGAGTGTCGATGAAGAGACTCTGAAGATCTGAGCGCCAGGGCCCTGTTGGAGCCACCAGCAGGACCATACCTCCCTCTTGTTTGACCTTTCGAAGAACGCGAGGAAGAAGGGATAACGGGTGAAACAGGTACACAAACCGGAAGGACCACTTGACTGACAGAGCGTCCACCAGGAAAGCCTTGGCGTCCCTTGTCTGGGACCCGTACAGTGGCAGTTGGTGATTTTGTCGAGAGGGCATGAGATCCACGTCTGGAAGGCCCCACTTGTCCACTAGGAGCTGAAACACTTCTTGGTGAAGAGACCATTCCCCGGGATGTAGATCGTGACGGCTGAGGAAGTCCGCTTCCCAATTTAGCACTCCTGGAATGAATACCGCCGATATTGCTGGTAGATGGCCTTCCATGTCAAGATGCGTGACACCTCTGTCATAACCGCCTGACTTCGAGTTCTCCCTTGACTGTTTAGTTAAGCCACCGTCATGGCATTGTCTGACTGCACCTGCACAGGTTTTCCGTGAAGCAGCAGCCCAGCTTGCTGCAGGGCCCTGAAAACTGCCCGCAGTTCCAATATATTGATTGGTAGCGCAGATTCCTCTGCGGTCCACCTTCCCTGAAAGGAGTGTGGACCTGTCACTGCGTCCCGACCCCGAAAACTGGCATCCGTTGTCAGAAGAACCCAGTCCAGGAAATCCAATAGGAACGCCCCTTGGTGAGGTGGACAGTCTGTAGCCACCAAGTTAGAGACAGGCGCACCTCCAGAGAGAGCACCATCATTTGAGTCCGTATATGATGGGGTAATCTGTCCCACTTGGAGAGGATCGATGCCTGCAGAGGCTGGGAATGAAACTGGGCATACTCCACCATGTCGAACACCGGACACTATAGATCCCAGTAACTGCATCGCTGAGTGGACTGATACTCGGCGACTGTGAACGCATCTGCGTACCCACGTCTGCAAAGGAAGATCTTTTCTGCTGTCAGAAAAATCCTTTGCTGTTGTGAATCGAACAGAGCTCCCAGATGGAGCATCCTTTGAGACGGAATCAGTGAGGACTTCTTCCAATTGACCAACCACCCGTGTACCTGGAGAACAAATATCGTTAGCTGCAGGTGGTGGTGAAGGACCTCTGGGGACCCTGCTAACAGTAAGAGGTCATCTAGCTATGGTAACAGGCGGATCCCCTGCAGCCACAGATGGGCTGCCATTACCTTTGTAAATACCCGAGGTGCAGTTGCAAGGCCAAACGGCAGAGCCTGAAACTGGAAATGTGACACAGCAAATCTGAGAAAACGTTGGCGAGTTGAAGTAATCAGAATATGCAGGTACGCATCCTGGATATCCAGAGACACCATAAAATCCCCAGGTTCCATAGCCAGTATAACTGAGCATAGGGTTTCCATCCTGAACCTGGGTACCCCGAGGAATTTGTTCAGGGACCTGAGATTGAGAATAGGACGGTAAGAACCGTTTGGTTTCTGGACTAGAAAAAGGCTGGAATAATAACCCGTTCCCCATCGGGACCGGTACAATGACTCCTGCCTGCAGCATGGATTGTACCACCTGTTGAATAGCTATAGCCTTGTCCGCGTTTTTCAGAAGTCCTGTGCAAAAGAATCGAAGGGGAGGCCTTCTGCGGAAGGAGGGCGTACCCCAGAGAGACCACTTCCCTCACCCAGGAATCCGTGGTTGTCTGACAACAGTACTGGGCGAACGAAAGAAGTCGGCCTCCCACCCTGGGGTCCCCCAGGAAGAGGCCCGTCCCATCAAACGGATGGCTTGCCATCAGGCTTGGCACCCGGACGTCTGGTACTCCAAGGCTGCTTTTTAGGCCTGGCAGATTTCTTGGCGGTTGATGGACTGGGAAAGGACTGAGTTCTAGCCTTACCTGGGGCCCGATAGGTCCGAAAGGACGGAGTCCGAGCCCCCGAAAAGGCTGGAGCCGAAGGCAGACAAGCCGACTTAGCTGCTGCTAAGGTATTCACAATCTTGTCCAAATCAGGGACAAACAAGACCTTACTGTCATAAGGCAAACATTCCAACCTCTTCTTGGATTCTGCATCAGCCCTCCAAGACCGGAGCCAAAGAGAGTGGCGAGCCGCAATGGCCGCCGAAGAAATCCTGGCATTTAGTAAGCCAATATCCAATGCTGCCTCATTTATGTATGTAGCAGAATCTCTGCTAGCCAAGACCCCAGAGGCTCGCCGAGATCTCCGAATCAGTACCGGAATTTCAGCACCAGCAGGGTGATGACGCGGCAGTGCGAACTTCCACTGAACTGTCCATGCTGACCACACTTAGAAGAATCTTCAATACAGTGAATGGCCGGGCACCCAATGAAACGGAGGAGCCTCCGGCCCGGGAGCAGGATATAGAGGGAGACCCGTTGCATCCTGGGAGAAGAATTTACTACGTAAGGTGCCCAGATGACTCTGCATCACCTATACCCCAAGGTCACCCTAAGTTCACCCTGTGGCCCTTCTATGGATCCTGAAGTAGAAGTAACAAGCTGCAAAATGGCACTACAGTCAACTACACAGACTCAGTGTCTGGTAGGCTACATATGCTGACTCCAGGGAGATGTATGTAGAGGGACCGGACCCTGCATATCCCTGAGAGAGCTGCGGCTGTGCCCTTGAGAGAAAATGGCCGCCGAAGACCTCAGAGGGGGCGTGGTCGGGGAAGAACAACTTAGGGAAGCAAGACCTCAGTGGAACGGCGCCCTGAGCTGAGGGGCCACTATAACAGGGAAGCTGACCTTGCCTTGCTGACTGTTTAACCCCCGGGTCGCTGGTTCCCGCTCCGTATGTACCCTGGTGGTCTAGTGGATCACGGTGGCTAGAGCCTGTGTCCACACTCAGCGCCTCTAATCTGTCCCCAGAGACCGGAGGTATGACTGCTAAAGCGCCGGATCACCACAAACGGCTTGCAATCTGGGTCCGTCCACGGGGCCAGCTAGCAAGGAACCCGAGATGCCCGCCGAAATCCCCAGCCTGAACTGCCGTAGCGGCGCTGGTGGGGTGACGGAGCGGCAGCACAGACGTCCTATGGACAGTCTGCTGCGCGCTCTTAATAGAAAAACATAAAAACAAAATCATAAAATAAAAAGCTT
Organism: Taudactylus pleione; assembly: GCA_031769625.1. NCBI lineage: Eukaryota > Metazoa > Chordata > Amphibia > Anura > Myobatrachidae > Taudactylus > Taudactylus pleione. The sequence goes on from JAUIMM010002417.1 coordinate 113,693, forward strand.
ATAGAGCCCCCGCGTAATGGTGACCCGTGTCCGGATGGGCACTAACGAAACTGAGGTGCCTCTGGCTTGGGGGCGGGGTATAGGGAGAGTGAACCAGTGCATCCTGGGAGCATTCCTCATCCACCACCTACACCCCATGGTCTCCCTGTGGAGCCCTATGGACCCTGAAGAAGAAATTACACAATTCATAATATCTCAGTTAATTAAGTGAGATAAACAGAAGAATATTAGTGTACAGGATGCACAGAGCTCCTCTACAGATCATGTAATATGGAGTCTCTTTGGTAACACAGCATTTGGCGAAATCCTCAATTCCATTTACCTGATTATCTTGGGACATATTCTCCTCTGTACAATCCTGCGCATAAGAAGGGCACTGAGGTCTCTCTGGTGTATTTCCATTACTGAATCCATCTGTAGAAGACACACACAGGGAAGTAGCATGGTGTGTACACGTTGCAGTGAAAATACACTGTAAGCTCCGCTGGTGCAGGGACTGATGTGAAAGGCCAAATATCTGTAAAAGTGCTGCAGAATATTTGTGCGCAATATAATAATTGGTAATAAATAATGGAGGATAGGGAATGTCACACAGAGTCCCTTCCCATTGGTCAGTGAATGACTCTCAATAATGAGTTCAGTGCCGATGAATGAAACACATCAGAGACTTGTCTGGTCATTTGACTTGTAGATCAATGACAGGATGTGAGGAGGAGAACAGGAGTATAATAGGGGTTGATGACTTCTGATGTATGAGATACACCCACCAGAGCGTGTGGGGAGGAGACTGGTCAGATCTCTGGGCTGGTAACACACAGTGACATGATGTGAGGGGGAGAGCAGGAGTATAATAAGGGCTAATGGCTCCTGATGTATAAGATACACCAGAGAGTGTGGGGAGGAGACTGGTCAGATCTCTGGGCTGGTAACACACAATGACATGATGTGAGGAGGAGAGCAGGAGTATAATAGGGGGTGATGGCTCCTGATGTATGAGATACACCAGAGAGTGTGGGTAGGAGACTGGTCAGATCTCTGGGCTGGTAACACACAATGACATGATGTGAGGAGGAGAGCAGGAGTATAATAGGGTCTGATGGCTCCTGATGTATGAGATACACCAGAGAGTGTGGGGAGGAGACTGGTCAGATCTCTGGGCTGGTAACACACAGTGACATGATGTGATGGGGAGAGCAGGAGTATAATAGGGGCTGATGGCTCCTGATGTATGAGATACACCAGAGAGTGTGGAGAGGAGACTGGTCAGATATCTGGGCTGGTAACACACAGTGACATGATGTGAGGGGGAGAGCAGAAGTATAACACTGCGCAGATAGTTTCCCTCATTTGTCTGCAGTGACTGAACAAGGAGAATATGATCTGTACTTAGTGATTATTACTCACCTGTGCGGATATCTGTAGGAAGTTCCTCCTCCTTGCACGTCTGATCACCCATCTCATACGTCTCTTCCTCTTCATCTATAACTTCAACTTTAATATCAATTAAATCTTCCTCCTAAAAAGCTCACAAAATAATAAAAAACAACTTTTGATTGTGTTTAAATAAAATAAATTAGATTAAAAAAGTTTACAAGATCCACAAAACTAGAGATTATGGGCCTGATTCAGACCCTCTCGCGAGCGGCTGTCCGCTCGCAAGTGGGTCGATGTTATGGACTGAGCATGCGCACGACGGAGGGAGCTCCGTCGTGCGCATGCGCCAGACGCGACGAGCGAAGGAAAGTCCTTCGCTCGTTGTGTCCGATCAAAGGGGGCGTGCTGTCAATGTTGATTGACAGCACGCCCCCTTTGGTGGGCGTGCCGGGGGCGTGCCTCCCTGACGGGGGCGTTCCCACGGGAACGCCTCCCGTCAGAAGCCGGCCCACTGACATCACTAGTGATGTCAGTGGGAGTGATTTTGGCTCTGACAGAAAACCTCAACCGCAGGCTCCGGCTCGCAAATTCGATGGTCTCGACCATCGCGACCATCACAATGCACGCTCGTATAGCCTGTGGGTGGTGACCCACAGCTATATGAGCGTCCAGGAGGACGCTCCATGAAAATGGAGCCCGGCCCTCATTCAGAGCGTGCGCTCTGCTCAGAGCGTACGGCTCTGAATGAGGGCCTATATAGCTTATTTTGTGAGACCTTTAGTTCTATCTACCTGATAATCCTGTTGGATATTCTGATTTTCCGATGTACAGTCGTAGGAGTAAAGCATACAGGGACCCCTCTCTGGGGTATTCCTGTTACTGGCTCCATCTGTAGGAGACACACAGTGACCGATTACATTGTATATATGTGTCAGATATAGATATAATGAGAGTTATGGTAAAACTTACCTTTGTTAATTCTCTTCGAAATCCATAGGGTCCACAGGGAGACCTTGGGGTGTAGGTGGTGGATGAGGACACCGGGCACCATGCAGTTAAAGCTTTAGCTCCCGGGATGCATCGGTCCATCCCCCTATACCCCGCCCCTGAGCCAGAGACAACTTAGTTTGTGACTAGCCAAAGGCAGAAGGAGGAGAAGAAGAGAGAAGGAAGACTGGTACACACGAGAATCACACTCTCACAGAGGAGACAAGAAACCAGTGACCAGAAACATAGCCCATATGAAGCCAGGTGGGTCAGGGTGGGTGCCCTGTGGACTCTATGGACTTCGAAGAAAGAGTTAACAAAAGGTAAGGTTTAACATAACTAATTTTCTTCTTCAGGGTCCATAGGGCTCTACAGGGAAACCTTGGGGATGTCCCAAAGCAGTCGTTTAAGGATGAGAATGCTCCTGCGCTGAGAGGAGAATCCGGCACCCAAAGGAAGCATCCTGAGAGGCGAAGGTATCAAAGACATAGAACCTCAGAAAGGTATGGACAGAGAACCACGAGGCTGCCTTTCAAAGCTATTTAGCTTGGGCGCCAAGGCGAGCTGCCCACGAAGGACCCACAGAGCGAGTAGAATGAGCAGTAACAGTAGCCGGTACAGGAAGGCCTGCCTGCGTGTAAGCCTGTGAGATAGTCTGCAAAGCTATCTAGCCAATGTTTGTTTGTTGGCTAGCCATCCCTTCTTGTGAAATCCATATAGCACAAATAAGGAGCCTGATTTCCGAAGGGAACTGGTACAGTCCACATATATCCTTAGGGCACGGACCACATGCAAGGAGGCCTCACTTGTCGGGAGGTCTGGTGATTGAAAGGTTGGGACTACAATTTCCTCATTAATGTGGAAACTAGTAACAACTTTAGGAAGGAAACCAGGGCGAATCCGAAGCACAGCCCTGTCCTGGTGGAATATTAGAAAAGGGGAGCGACAGGAGTGCGCCCCTAAATCTGACACTCTTCTGGCGGACGCTATAGCCAGAAGAAAAAGAGTCTTTGCTGTTAGCCACTTGAGTTCCACAGAAGCCAGGGGTTCGAATGGAGGACCCTGGAGGGCACGAAGAACGACTGACAAATCTCAAGGAGCCACTAGAGGGTCAAAGGGAAGTTGAATCCAGAGGACACCCTGGAGGAAGGTGTGGCTATCCGATAGTGGAGCAAGTCAACGCTGGAACCAAATGGATAGAGCAGAGACATGCACTTTCAGTGAGGCCACGCGGAGTCCAAGGTCCAATCCGGCTTGAAGGAAGGCCAGGACTCTAGAAATTCTAAACACCTGGGGGTCGTAGCTTCTGGTACGACACCATTGGAAATATGTATGCCACACTATGTGGTAGATCCGAGCAGAGGCTGGCTTATGCGCTCTAAGCATAGTTTTGACTACAGAGCTAGAGAACCCTTTGGACCTCAGGAGGGATGTCTGGAGAGCCACGTTGTCAAAGACAGACGACCCAGGTCCGGGTAAAGGCAAGGACCCTGAGACAACAGGTCCGGTCGTTGAGGCAGCAGGAACGGAGTGTCGATGGAGAGACTCCGAAGATCTGAGTACCAATGACGTCTGGGCCAAGCTGGAGCCACCAGCTGGAAAGTGCCTCCTTCTTGTTTGAACTTCCGAAGAACTCGAGGAAGAAGTGAGACTGGAGGGAATAGGTACGCAAACTGGAAGGTCCACTTAACTGATAATGCGTCCACAAAGGTTGCCTCGGCATCTCTTGTTCTGGACCCGTACACTGGTAGTCTGTGATTGTGTTGGAAGGCCATGTGTTCCCCCTCTGGGAGGCCCCATCTGTTCACTAGGAGTTGAACCCCTTGGTGAAGAGACCATTCCCTGGGATGCACGTCATGACTGCTGAGGAAGTCTACTTCCCAATTGAGAACTCCCGAATGAACACTGCGGAGATGGCTGGGAGGTGACCCTCGGCCCATGTCAGAATGAGTGACATTTCTGTCATTGCTGCCCGACTGCGAGTGCATCCTTCAAGATTCATGTAAGCCACTGTTGTGGCATTGTTGGACTGAACCTGCACAGGTTTTCCGTGAAGTATGTGCTGGCCCAGTGTGAGGGCACTGTACACAGCTCGAAGTTCCAATATGTTGATTGGCAGGGTTGATTCGAGCAATGTCCAACGGCCTTGAAAGGAATGCGAACCGGTCACTGCTCCCCAGCCCCGGAGACTGGTGTCTGTTGTTAGGATTACCCAGTCCGGGGTCCAAAAGGGGCGACCCTTGGTTAGATGAGATGTCTGTAGCTAACAAGATAGAGACAGGCGCACCTCCGGAGACAGCACCATCATCTGAGCTTTGATCCGTTGGGTTAACCCATTCCATCTGAAGAGGATTAGCTTTTGCAAAGGCCTGGAATGGAACAGAGCATATTCCACCATGTCGAAGGTGGACACCATGGATCCCAGAACCTGCATTACAGAGTGGATCGAAACTCGGCGACTGTGGAAACATCTGCGCGCTTGTATTAGAACTGTGGAGATCTTGCCTGATGTCAGAAAGATTCTCTGATCCCAAGAATCCAGCAGGGCTCCCAGATGAATCACTCTCTGTGAGGGATTCAGGGAGGACTTTTTCCAGTTGATTAACCATCCATGCTTGTGAAGGAACACATAGTTAGCTGTAGAAGGCTTTGAAGCACCTCTGGGGATCCTGCTAAGAGCAGGAGGTTGCCCAGATATGGTAGCAGTCGGATACCCTGACCACGCAGGTGGGCCTCCATGATATCCATAATTTTGGTAAACACCCATGGAGCTGTGGACAGTCCAAAGGGCATAGCCTGAAATTGGAAGTGTTGTTGTAGTATAGCACACAGAGATATCGCTGTTTAGAGGGCGCTATAGGTACATGTAGGTACGCGTCCTGAATATCCAGAGATACCATAAAGTCCCCAGTCTCCATAGCTAGTATGATGGAGAGTAGGGTTTCTATCCTGAACCTTGGCTCCCTCAGGAATTTATTCAGGGATTTGAGGATAGGCTGATTAGACCCTTTCAGCTTCTGAACCAGAAAGAGTAGAATAATAACCAGTCCCTCACTGAGATAGTGGGACTGGCACAATTACCCCTGCTTGCAGCAAGGACTTTGTAAGGCGTTGTTCGGGTCTGAAGGAGAGCCTGTGTAGAAAAACTGATGGGAAGGCCGTCTGACACCAGCACTGGGCGAACTGAAGAAGTCTGCCTCCCACTCTGGGATCCCCCAGAGGGAGGCCCGTCCCGTCACGCTGAGGGATATCCTCGGGTTTGGAAGCAGGGCGTCTCGTGTTCCAGGTCTGCTTGGTCCTTGGTTTGGTGGCCCTCATGGAGGCCGACTGACTAGGAAAAGGACTGACCTTTCGGCTTTCCTTGATGACAAAAGGACTTGAAAGATGTAGTCCGAGGCTTGTAGTAGAAGTAGCTGAAGGCAGAAATGCTGTTTTTTTGATGCCGCTAACGTGGTTACAATCTTGTCAAGGTCTGGGCCAAACAAGATCTCCCCATTATAGGGTAATCCTTCAAGGTCTTTCTTGGAATCCGCATCTGCCTTCCATGAGAGCAGCCACAGGGTACGGCGGGCAGATACAGCCACTGCTGAAACTCTGGTGGTTAGGAGACTGGTATCCAATGTTGCTTCTCCAATATAGGAAACTGCATATCGAATGTGAGCCACAAAAGACATCTGATCCCCAGAAGGAGGGAAAAGAGTCTTCAAGTGCCTCAGCCCAGCTCTCTATAGCTTTAGCCACCCATGCAATAGCCATGGTTGGACAGGCAACAGCCCTGAAAGAGAGTATATCGATTTCAGGCAAGCTTCCACCTTCCTATCTGTAGGATCCTTCAAGGAAGTAACTGTAGGAATAGGCAACGTAGCATGGGAATCCACCGCAGGGGGTGTCTCCCATTTTGCACAATGAGCCAGAGAACAACGGTAACATGAGTTCAGATGGTTGAAACCTCTTACCAGGCGATTGTTAGGCTGCAGCGATGTGTTCCGCTAGTTGATCCGACAGAGGAAATTCTGCTAAAGCCACTTTCTGTCGTTTGAACAGAGGGTGCTTGGATTTAGGGGCTGGCTCGTCATCTTCTATTAATAAGATGGATCTGACAGCTCGCACTAAGGCAGGAATATTAATTTTTGACCGACTCTCATACTCCTCCAGAGGGAAGTCAGGGTTAGAGAGATCGGGATCTTCTGCCTCCTCGGATGATACCTCAGAATCTGAGAATTGTGTGGACTGTGACGATAACACAGGACGCTTAAAGGGCTTACTGAGTAGGGGCTTCCCACCTTGCAACATGCAGACTCTGCACCGAGTTAGAGAGTATGTCTACCCATGGTGGGGGTACAGGAGGTACCTGTATCGCCTGACCCTGTTGTGGCAACCAAAAGGGGGCATTACGGCCTGCTGCGATAATCCCATAGGGGGAAATACAGATGGAACCGCTGGGCAGTCCGCAATAGTGGCCAGTACCTGAGAAAATGAAGCCATGGGGGGGCTCTTGTCTGATGGGCCTGGTGGAGTATAACACTTACTACATAACCCATCTTGTATCAAATCCTCCTCACTTAAGCCTGCAGCACATAACTTGCATGATAGCAGAATGGGAGCAGATGCCTATTGTTACTCTTGCCTTTGCTAGACATAGCTGCAGAGTAACATGGCACACAATATGGCACTGGGTATAATGCAACCACTGTGTATGTCTGATACTAGTAGGAATGCAATATACTGGACCTGTCTTATGATGGGGAGATGCAGGAGCACACAGCCCAAATATAGCACAGTGCAATGAACAGCTGTATGTGACAAACCTCACAAATACTTAGGGCCTGATTCAGACCCGCTCGCGAGTGCGTCGATGGTCGGGCAGTGCGCACGCGCAAGCCCCGGAGCGAGTGAGAACTTAATTCGCTCGGGGCTTGCAGCAAAACGGGGCGGTTGTCGATGTTGTTCGACAGCTCGCCCCGTTTTTTAGGCGGGTCGGGGGAGGAGGCTGCACAAACAGAGGCGTTCCCTTAGGAACGCCTGCCGTTTGTGGGCAGCCCTACTGACATCACACGTGTTGTCAGTAGCGAACTTCCTGCTCTATTAGAGCAGGAAGTTCACTGGGGCTTGCGGTGGATGAGACCCTACCACAAGGGTCTCGTCGCAAGCCCGATGGTCGCGATAATCGCGACCATCGCCAGGCCGCCCGCACAAGCTGTGGGTGGTCACCCACAGCTATGCGAACGGCCTGGAGGCGGATTTTTTTTTTTTTTTTTAAATCCGCCCTGATTCAGAGCGAGCACTCGCAAATAGCGAGCGCCTCTAAATCAGGACCCTAGTTCTATAGATGTGAGGCACAGGAAAACCCCTGAATACACCTGTATGTTAGGGCAATAGTCGGAGAATAAAAGGAAAGATATATTATGACAGTAGATGAGAGAAACAGACAGACAGCGCTAGCATAAGTCACATACAATGCAGAAATAACAAATAAACTGCAAACTGGCACTACAATCAACTATACAGTGTCTGGTAGGCTATAGTGCTACATGCGCTGACTCCAGGGAGAGGTATGTAGGGGGACCGGACCCTGCGTATCCCTGAGAGCGTTGTAGCTGTGCACTTGAGAGAAAATGGCCGGAGACCTCAGAGGGGGAGTGGTCGGAGAAGGAGAACAGCTCAGGGAAGCGAGACCTCAGTGGAATAGCGCCCTGAGCTGAGGGGAGGGGCCGCTTTAATTGGGAACCTGACCTCCCCATGCTGATTGTTTACCCACCGGGACGCTGGTTCCCGCACCATATGTACCCTGGTGGTGTAGTGGATCACGGTGGTCCACACTCAGCGCCTCCGGTCTGTCCCCTGAGACCGGAGGTATGACTGCTTATGCGTGGGACACCGCTAGCGATGACCCGCCTTACCTGTCCCCTCTATGTCCAGGTTGCAGTCTGGGTCTGTCCGCGGGGCCGGCTAGCTAAGACCCATGGATGCCCGCCAAGGGCACCAGCCAAAACTGGTGACTGAGCAGCAGCGCAGATGTCCTGTGGACAGTCTGCTGCTGCGCGCCCACAAGTAAATACTAAAAAATCATAAAAGTAAAAAGCTATCTGGGCTGCATAATTGTGACCAGACTCCGGCCGGGCGCCGACTAAACTGAGCCGGCTCGGGGGCGGGGTATAGGGGGGTGGACCGATGCATCCTGGCAGCTAAAGCTTTAACTGCGTGGTGCCCGGTGTCCTCATCCACCACCTACACCCAAAGGTCTCCCTGTGGAGCCCTATGGACCCTGAAGAAGAAATATGTGTTATCGATGATGTGTATCTAGGTGGCCCCCATAGCTGCTCTCCCCATTACAATACATGAAAGTCTCCTCTTACCCATTGATGTGAGGGGCCGGTGACTCTCTATCATCACATTAGTGTAGAGATCCTTGTGTCCTTCTATATACTCCCCCTCCTGCACAGAGAAATAGACAGTGACGAATCTGACACACACAATGATACAGTCATCACCCAGACACATCCCCTGGTGTTACTGTATAATGTCCCATTCCCAGCAGTCACCTCTCCAGTCATCACCCAGACACATCCCCTGGTGTTACTGTATAATGTCCCATTCCCAGCAGTCACCTCTCCAGTCATCAGCCAGACACATCCCCTGGTGTTACTGTATAATGTCCCATTCCCAGCAGTCACCTCTCCAGTCACCACCCAGACACATCCCCTGGTGTTACTGTATAATGTCCCATTCCCAGCAGTCACCTCTCCAGTCAGCAGCTGAATGATCTTGTTGGTGAGTTCCAGGATCTTCTGGTCATTGTGTCTCTCATGTATCAGTGAGTGAGGTGGAGGCACCGTGATGAGGCTCTGGGTCCTGCTCAGTCCTCCAGACACATGGGGACGGCTGCTGGGTGTCACACACTCCCCAGATGTCTTCTTCACCACTGTGTAATTCTGTATACACAATTAAACAATATGACAGTCCAGTGGTCACAATTTCATCTATTGTCAGCATCCATATGTCTATAGAAATAGTATTCATATATTTCACTATTTCCAGGTAAAGCTATTGGGCACTCAGATCACTGTGACACTCCCAGACTCCCTCACCTCCCCAGTCAGGTCCCTGTATTAGTAATAGAGATAAGAGTGATGTCACTGTGACACTCCCAGACTCCCTCACCTCCCCAGTCAGGTCCCTGTGTTAGTAATAGAGATAATAGTGATGTCACTGTGACACTCCCAAACTCCCTCACCTCCCCAGTGAGGTCCCTGTGTTAGTAATAGAGATAATAGTGATGTCACCATGACACTCCCAGACTCCTTCACCTCCCCAGTCAGGTCCCTGTGTTAGTAATAGAGATAAGAGTGATGTCACTGTGACACTCCCAGACTCCCTCACCTCCCCAATCAGGTCCCTGTGTTAGTAATAGAGATAATAGTGATGTCACTGTGACACTCCCAGAGTCCCTCACCTCCCCAGTCAGGTCCCCGTGTTAGTAATAGAGATAATAGTGATGTCACTGTGACACTCCCAAACTCCCTCACCTCCCCAGTCAGGTCCCTGTGTTAGTAATAGAGATAATAGTGATGTCACCATGACACTCCCAGACTCCTTCACCTCCCCAGTCAGGTCCCTGTGTTAGTAATAGAGATAAGAGTGATGTCACTGTGACACTCCCAGACTCCTTCACCTCCCCAGTCAGGTCCCTGTGTTAGTAATAGAGATAATAGTGATGTCACTGTGACACTCCCAGTGCCCCTCACCTCCCCAGTCAGCAGGTGGATGATCTCCAGGGTGAGACTTAATATCCGCTCGGTAAAGTGACCCCTGTCCTTGTCCATCATGACGCTTCTAATTATGGAGTTTAGTTTTAGTGAAAAATAATAAGAGTGAGGTGACCTAGGTAGATAGAGATATGGATTAAACAGTAACAGGGTGCTCTGTCGAGGACCAAATCAGTCATTCAGCATTTTCAATCCCCATCACACATACATGCACACACCAGCCTGCTCCCCCATCACACACACACATACACCAGTCTGCTCCCCCATCACACACACCAGTCTGCTCCCCCATCACACACACACCAACCTGCTCCCCCATCACATACGCCTGGTAATAATTATACATCAGAGTTACTTCTTCCATGACACACTCAGTATAATAATAACAATTACCGTAAAAAAAATCAGAGCCATTGCCTCCCCCAGGTAACACGACGCTCAGTTATACCACTGAGAGGACTTTTCTATTGATGAGGACTGCTGTCCCAATTCTAGGCCAGGTGGTATACTTGGGAGCGCTATAATAAAAAGTTACAAAATCATTTAATATGGCATAATTGTTTTGACTATATTTTATACCTTACATGTAATAAAACGACTTAATATGGGCAAAAATAATTGAAATAAATAAAAAACTAGTATAGAATAGTTCCCTATTCTATACTAGTTTTTTATTTATTTCAATTATTTTTGCCCATATTAAGTGGTTTTATGACATGTAAAGTGTTAAATACATTCTAACAATTATGCTCTATTAAATTAATTTGTAACTTTTTATTATAGTTGTATTTTTTCTGCTGTGTATTTAGGGCCTGATTCAGAGGCGCTCGCTATTTGCAAGTGCACGCTCTGAATCAGGGCGGGGAGTATTTTTTTATATTTTTCCTGTCCGCTCGCTAAGCTGTGGGTGCCCACCCACAGCTAGTGTGAGCGGGCAGGAGATGGTCGAGATTATCGTGACCATCGGCATTGCGAGGAGACCCTAAGGTAGGGTCTCAGCACTTGCAATGCCGAGTGGACTTCCAGCTCTAATACAGCCGGAAGACCACTACTGACATCACGAGTGATGTCAGTAGGGACGCCCACAAACGGTAGGTGTTCCTTCGGGAACGCCTCCGTTTGTTCAGCCACCCCCCCACCCGCCTACAAAATGGGGCGAGCTGTCGATCAACATCGACAGCCACCCCGTTTTGCTGCGAGCTCCGGAGCGAGTGACGGTCTCACTCGCTACTGGGCTCGCGTGTGTGCGCACTGGGCCACCATCGACTCGCTTGCGAGCGGGTCTGAATCAGGCCCTTAGTGTTTCCAGAATCTTTTTGTGGGAGCTGCAATACGGGTAACAACTGATTATTAATATAGACACATTTTTGCGCCTGATCTAGATATTTAGTTATATCAGTGTTGGAATTTCTTCAGGTGGTAATAATAATTCAGAGCTATTACCTATACAGGAAGACAGCTCTGTAACAAGAATAATAATATGAATAATACACCAGTTATTACCTCCTCTAGGAGCCACTCAGTATATTAGTGATTATAATAATAATATTACATTACACTTATTACCTCTGCCATGGGGTCACTCAGCTCAGGAACACAACAGACCATACTGCTCACCTGAAGTAGATTAAAGGAGTAATAGGAGCTGTACACACACACTGTACTTTTAGCAGGGGCTCCTGGGAATTGTAGTCATGCCTCAGGATGTGGGGTTACATTCTGGATTTAGGAGACAGGCTCTGCCAGACCACAACAAAATGGCCGCCGAATTGCTGTACCTCCTATTACTCGTAATGTCTCTATCTGAAGGTGCCAAGTGAGGTTGGTGATGTTGCCCCGGTGTAGAGAGATCTAGTGCACTGAGGAGTAGAGGGTGAGAGTTGGTATTTCAGCATCCCCAGCCCTGTCTGTGTAGGAGACTTAAGCCACGGGATCATGGCCGCCGCCTTCTTGCACTGAGGACATGGAGCTCTGTATGTGTAACAGTATCTCCCTGCAGTGGTCCAGCTGCCGATTACGTGTGTTATTAAAGTGCTAGTGACGGCAGACACTCTATTTGCGGGCATGGGGGGGGGGGGGCGCTCGTCGCTGCGTCAGTAGGTACATGCAGAGTGGGGGTAGGGAGTGGTAAGTGTACTGAGGAGGAGGGATGTATGCCCAATAGGTACACGCAGAGTGAGGTGGGGAGTGGTGTATGCCCAGTAGGTACATGCAGAGTTGGGAGTGGTAAGTGCCCAGTAGGTACATGCAGAGTGGAGATGGGGAATGGTAAGTGTGCCCAGTACGTACCCAGAGGTAAGTGTACCCAGTAGGTACATGAAGAGTGGGGGTAGGAAGTGGCACGTATGCCCAGTAGGGGGGAGAGGTGTATGCCCAGTAGGCACATGCAGAGTAGGGGTGGGGAGTGATAATTGTGCTTGGTAGGTGAGTGGTGTATGCCCAGTAGGGCAAGGGGTTTATTCCCCATATGTACAGTGTATGCCCAGTAGGTACATGCAGAGTGGGTTGGGGAGTGGATAGTGTACCCAGTAGGCACATGCAGAGGGGGTGGGGAGTGATAATTGTGCTTAGTAGGTGTCGAAGCTGGATTATTGGCTGAGACAAGATCAGTTTAAAATTGAATCGCAGCGACACCATCTTATTGATACCGTTTGAACAGCATCGATATTAGAGAGATTTGATTGCACAGACCAGATTGCCCACACCTCCCATTTCAATATAAAATAACTTTGTCACACAGAAACAGTTTGCGGTTCCAACACACACAAAGGTACTATATTGTAATAAGGGTATGATCAGCCTTAATCTATACAATGCAGCTATATACAGGATAAAGACAAAGATACAATTACCAACACTTCGCCATGTGGTCTGGATCCTAGACTAATCAGCTGTCCATCAGGATTGCTGTGTCTTTCTTTAGGGTCAGGCAGGGAGAAAGGTAGCAAAGGGAAGGGATCCAGACTGCATGGCAATTTATAGGTGTACAATTACCTTTGAACATAAGCTGAATACTCAGAGGGGTTCCCTATTGGCCCTTTATTACTGAGTCACAATGGTTGTTGCTATTCATTTGTTAGTAAATGGTTGACGTCACTGGAGGTTGAACTGTTAAAAAAATCCCTTTGTACTAACATTTGGCATGCAAATCTACAGGGGAGGTGTACAGTGATTTATACAGTATAGAGTATAATTCTTGGCAGGTCTTCATAACTCGATAGTGATCCCTTCCATATTCATTCTGTTGGTTTCATATTCCTGTTGAGACAGAGGGAAATCGGTAGATACTACTCATGACCCATTTATCTTATTCCTAATCCCAGATATCATATAACTGCTATTTAACATGTAACATTCACTGCATACTTTTAAAACACATAGCATTGTGCGTATCTCAGTCAGTTTAGGGTTAAAATGGGATATAAGTTTATTGTAAGGAAAGGCTGCTGTCCGTCGGGGTAAGGTTTCCGACAATAATACTTAAAAGCTGGCTATGCGATTGAAACGCAAAACAGTATTTAAACAGTATTGCTGTACAAACTTTATGTGTTTATGTAATGTAAAAATGGCGCTTAACTGTTGTGAGCACAGAAGCATGGCTCGCCATTCACAATATGGCGAGTTGCGGGGGCATGGGATGCGTGTGCATGTATAGCGAGCATGTGCAATTGCGCGTGCGCAAATGCGGCGGGAGCCTGTGTTCGCATAAGATGGCCGTGGACGATCAAATCGTCCAATGGATGTCGTGTTGCGATTCGTGCGCAATTAAGCGATTGCAACCAATTTATACGGTTTCGACAGTCCACCCTTTGATAGCAATTATACGCCATCACCATACACAAGCAACAATTAATAATTGGTTATCTGATTAGCCATACTATAAGACATTTGTTAATGTTATTGTTATGGGATGGCATGAGTTGTTAATTTACCCATCAATGAAGCGCTCTTGGGGGAAGGGACATAAAACTAGCCTTATGTGCACACCGCAGGCCAGACTGAAGAGGTCGTGACCATATGTTAGATGTGGGAATGCACCTAACCCATAAGGACACTTTTGAATTGTTTAGAGACTTCATTTTAAGATGTTTTGAAATAGCATTAATAACACTTTTATGCACTGCTAAACAAATCCAAATCACATCATTACAAGGTACGTGTTCTTATGGGACTTCTATCATTCGGATCTTATTTCATGTGGACACTGTATTATAAAGTATTGTTCAATGTTCTTAACGATATGACTCCGTGTGGTCATTTGAATCGTTGAATAATGCGCCCCTGGGGACATAAAGTAGCCCCTCGTATGCATACCACGTGGACTCTAAGTCGAGGACCAATGGGGAGCTAGTGTGGGAAAGCACCACTCCATGGAGAGGACAACCTTGGAAGAAAGGGGAGATGGAGACTACATTTAAACTAGGGTGTTCTAAAGAAACATTGACAATACTTTATTATACATGGCAATATGCAAGCAAACATTAGATCGTACTCTCTAATTCAGGGTTATAATGTAGGGTATTAGTTACATTAGTATTCACAGCATCATGGGTAACTACCATCATTATTTCATTTTCCTGGTTTCCATTGGAACAACCTTTTGCACACTTCATAGCCGCTGGAACACATCTGATACATATGCCAATTATTAGGATGACCACCAACACTAGGATCAGGAGTTTCCCTATACTCGCAATCAGCCCTTGGACCCACTCTCCTAGACCCGAGAACCATTTCATAGGGTTCAACCAGGAGAACCACTCTTCGACCTGTTCCTCCACTTCAGCGATTGAAGCATTATGGTTCTTCCGAAATTCCCATTTCAACTGCAGAATTTCATCCATTTTCAGGTCTATCACCTCCTTGGGGTCACTAGTGCTATTGGTGATATAAGTACAACATTTAACACCAAACTGGGTGGCTAGGGTTACGCAATACCCTCCAGTGACAGCAGTTAAATAATTCAGCACTAAACGATGTTGGACCAGCTCTTTCTTGTACACTTGCAACTCCTTACCAGTGTACCTAAAGGTGTCATCATATAGCTCGGTGATATTATCTATTTTGCGAGATCTTGAATATACCTAAAATTTAGAGATCCCCGAGCAATCCTGGTGGGATCAAGTGCAACTAAAATCTGGAAGCCAGTCGTCTCACTTATCATTTGAGTGGCTTTATGCACATCACCAGGAATCATGTTTCTCTTATTTCTGTGTTCATAATGCGTATGAAGGTATGGAGAAGGTATGTTCCTATGGACATCAATCATTTCATTATGTGCAAGAGTCATGACTTCAGGGAGTACCTTTCCCAAATAGCATAGTCCACTGGAACTTGGAGAGAGCCATTTATACGCATTTCTACCACAAATATAATATACATCATCTGGGAGGATGAATGGGATGGAATGTTTCATGATACCGGTACACATCTTTTCTATGAATGATCCCATCCCTATCTCCTCCATTTGGCTAATACAAGTATCAGGTTGTATGATCTTCGCACAGTACCCGGGTGGTTCTCTTCCAACCATCACTTTAACATTACTCCGCGTATACCTGTACCTATAGAATTTCCCACTTGTAACAATGTTGTATAAAAGTGCTGAGTCTATAGATACATTATCGGCTCTCAGTGAGAAGGTCATTGTCTGATTAATTCCTGTGACTTCCCAATTCCCAGGTTTGTTGGGATTGGTGAAGTTGAAACATAACAGGGATTTATCTACTTGATATTGGTGGAGCTTCAAATTAGGGGAATCGGATATGTTAAATTTTCTGTCCACTGGTTTGCCTCCCTGTAAGTCAATGACTTCAGAGACCTTTAAGGGGAATGGGACTAACCCTACATTATGCTGTCCTTGAGGAACCTGGGAGCATACCCAACATTCGGTTTGGTTCAAAACCTTGCCTACTAGGGAATGGTAGTCCTCTAACGGATGCTCGCCCAAGTATAAATTACTCTGGGTCTGACATTGTAGGATGCATTTATCATTGACTACAGGCCCACAATTTGCGCATATACAATACTTTTCAGACAATAAACCTTCACACTGCCTCCGAGATTCCAAGAGAGCAGATCTTTTAACCATTACAGTGCTAATATTGGTCAGGTACTGGCCTTGTTTTTGCAGCTCTTTCTCTCCCAGCTCCTCTCCACCGACACCACTACCGATCTCTCTCTCCATCCTCCGACCACCAGCACAGAACCAGGACATCCCGAGACACAACAGTATGATATGAACTCTGGGAGGATACACAAAAGCAGTTACAACCTGAAACCCCATCACCATACCAGGTCTTACCAGCCTTGTTCAAGTGCTACTGATACAATTAGTAGCTTTCACGGAACAGGCTTGCAATTGACAGGTCCAGGTTCTCTGTCTCTCCCCTGGTCTGGTTCTCCTCAGGATTTTTGACCTTCCGACAATGGCTGGAATGGACCCAGGTGTCTCTCTCAGCTACTTTCACGGATGTTGTACTTGTCAGTAGCACTTGGTATGGACCTTCCCAACGGTCAGTCAAACAACCTGAACGTAAAAATTTTCGGATCATAACATACTCTCCAGGTTCAACATCATGACAGTTCATTTCAGGCATATCAGGTGATAACAGTTTTAGTTTCTGCTGCTGCTGTTGGAGCTTCTTACTCATTCCTATAAGGTACCTCACAGTAACCTCGTTGTTACTTTTCAAATCTTCCTGAGGACATAATTAAATGAGGTTGCCTCCCGAACAGTATTTCGAATGGGGAAAGATTAAGAGGGGATCTAGGGGTGGTCCTGATACTATGGAGCACAAGAGGCAGAGCTTCTGGCCATCCCAAACCAGTTTCAGCCATGATTTTACTCAGCTTGTTTTTAATAGTACCATTTACCCTCTCCACCTTGGCACTGGCCTGCGGTCGATATGGGGTGTGAAGCTTACTATTAATACCCATCAACTTACACATACATTGAAAAACATCTCCGGTAAAATGGGTACCCCTATCACTTTCAATTACTCTAGGGATACCATACCTACATACAAACTCCTGAACTATTTTCTTTGCCGTGAATGCAGCAGTGTTGGTAACAGCTGGGTATGCCTCTACTCAATTAGAGAATACGTCTATGCAAACCAAAACATACTTCAAGTTCCTGCAGGGTGGTAACTGGATGAAGTCAATTTGTATGACCTGGAAAGGGCCGTCTGCTGGAGGGATGTGAGATGGTTCGGTGGGTACAGTTTTTCCTATATTCTTCCTTAAGCAGGTCAAACAGGACATTGCCCTCTTCTCTGCTTGGGAAGAAAAGCCAGGTGCATACCAGTATGCCTTCACTAACTTACACATACCCTGCTTACCCAGATGGGTCAGACCATGTGCTGCTTCTGCTAAACTTGGGTAGTATGCCTTAGGAGCTACTGGCTTCCCTTGTCCATTTCTCCAGAGCCCAGAGGACTCTTGCTCACATCCCTTGGATCTCCAGCTTGCCTTTTCCTGATGGGTAGACACACCTTGCATTTCAACCAGTTTCTGCATGTCAACCGTTTCAAATACCAACACTTTATCCATTTGATTAAGTTTTAAACCTGCTGCCCATTTGGCAGCTTCATCAGCCCTGTTGTTACCCAATGATACTGGATCATCTTCGCAGGTGTGGGCTTTACACTTAATGACAGCTACTGTCTTGGGTAGCTGTATTGCCGTCAACAGTCGTTTTATGTGATGTGCATGTGCGATTGGTGTGCCTGCTGCCGTTAGAAAATTTCTTAGACGCCATAGGGCCCCAAAATCGTGCACCACCCCAAAAGCGTACCTGGAGTCTGTGTAAATATTGGCCGTTTTTCCTTCGGCCAACTCACACGCTCTCCTTAGTGCCACGAGTTCCGCCACCTGCGCTGAATGGGGTGGACCGAGTGGTTCAGCCGCTATAACATCCTTGTCATCAACCACAGCATAACCTGTACATAACTCACCTGTATCAGTCTGTCTATGGCAACTCCCATCCGTGTAAAACGTTAAGTATGCATTTTCTAACGGTGTGTCATGAATGTCAGGCCTAGCTGTAAAATTTTGATTTAAATACTCCATACAGTCATGCCTATTAATTCCTGTACCAAACTCACCTTCTACCACTGGTAACGATTCACCTTTACCTTCCACCCTTTGTGCATCATGAGGCACACTTGGTAAATATGTAGCAGGGTTTAAAGTATTACACCTCTTTATAGTAATGTTGGTCGGTGCAATTAATGCTAGTTCCCATTTAGTGAACCTAGCGGAGGAAACGTGTCTGGTCTGGGCCGAATTTAACAGGGCAGAAACAGCATGTGGTGTATGTACAGTCATGTCATGGCCTAACACTACATCCTCACTCTTTTCCACTAAGAGTGCAGTTGCAGCTACGCTCCTTAAACACGTTGGGAGTGCTCTTGCCACAGCGTCCAACTGGGCACTGTAGTATGCTACTGGTCTATTGGCATCACCATGTTTTTGTGTGAGAACTCCTGCCGCACAACCAGCAGCCTCCGTACAAAATAAATCAAAGGGTTTCCCATAGTCTGGAATCCCCAATGCATGTGCTCTTATCAGACTGTCCTTAAGATTAAGGAAGGCTTGCTCTGACTCTTCAGAGTGCAAGACACGGTCTGGTTTTGTGGAAGATACTAACTCCTGCAGTGGTAAAGCCAGAATGGAAAAACCGGGTATCCATGACCTGCAATACCCACACATGCCCAAGAAGGTACGGATCTGGTGCTGGTTCTGCGGTAGTGTCATGGTCTGTATGGCGTGGATTCTGTCCGCTGTCAGATGTCGGAGGCCTTGGGTAAGACAGTGTCCCAAGTATTTAACCCTGGTCTGGCACGGCTGTAACTTGTCCTTAGCAACATTATGCCCTGTGTGCGAGAGGTGAAGCAACAAAAGTTTAGTATCATTTAAACATGACATAAACGAATCAGAGCATAACAACAAATCGTCTACATATTGGATTAGTACCGATCCATTGGCAGGTTGAAAAGACTAAACAATCATGTAAGGCCTGGGAGAAGATACTGGGGCTGTCAATGAAGCCCTGGGGTAGTCGTGTCCATGTGTACTGTACGTCTTTGTATGTGAAGGCAAATAGGTATTGGCAATCAGGATGAAGGGGGACGGAGAAGAAAGCGGAGCATAAATCTATTACCGTGAAATGGGTTGCGGTTGATGGGATTTGCATAAGGATGACAGCTGGGTTAGGCACTACGGGAAATTGACTTTCTACCACCTTATTATCCCCTCTAAGGTCCTGTACCAGCCTGTACCCCCTCCCACCACTCTTTTTCACAGGGAAGATGGGACTGTTGGCTACACTGGCTGTACGGACTAAAATTCCCTGTTGTAGTAAACGCTCAATTATGGGGTGAACCCCTAACTCCACGTCTGGCTTTAATGGGTATTGGGGAATTTTAGGAGCGTGTCTACCGTTTTTCAGGTTTACCATGACGGGAGCTACATTTGCCATTAACCCAGTGTCCTGTCCATCCTTAGTCCAAAGGAAACTAGGTATTTGTTCTAACATTTCATCTACCTGAGCTGAACCCTTGTCTGATGTTATGGTGTGCAGCATTAACCTTTGGGGAGTGTCTAGCACATCCCTTACCTCGTGTGCAAACCTTCCTGGGACATCCATAAATATCCCGTCAGGGGTACAATAGATAATACATCCCATTTTGCACAATAAATCTCTTCCCAGGAGATTAGTAGGGGCTGTTGCTGCCAGGAGGAAAGAATGCCTGGCATGCAAAGGCCCAATGGTAACCTCCGTGGGTTTGGTTAAAAGGGTAATGCTGTACGCTACCTGTTACACCCATTGCTGGTACTGTCTGGTTTGTTATCTGTAGATTTTCAAGAGATTTTAAAACAGACCTGGTCGCCCCTGTGTCTACTAGGAAGGAACGTTCAGTACCAGCTACATTAACCTTTATTACCGGCTCTTCCCTAGTACCTCCCGTTATCCTGACTGCCTGCAGACTACAGGTATGACCTAACCCCTATAGTTGGCTATCTTCCCCCAGCAAGGCATTTGCAGCAACTATGTGGGCAGGATTTATCTGGTAGTTCTTATGGTTACGAGATGCATCAATACGTTGCTGCATGTGGGGTTCCTGAATTATGACTCTACAGTCCTTCCTAACGTGTCCTACTTGGTTACAGTTAAAACATTTCTTAGCTGATCTGTTGGGGAAATTTTGTTGAAGTCCGGGAGGAGGGGATTTTGAGTGTGGGTATGATGGTTTTGAGTGTGTGTGAAGAGTGTGTTTGGTCTGGTGTGGTATGTGTGAGGGAATTGTATGGGTTGGGCCTGCGCAGGATGGTAAGTGTTTAAGACTTGTAACTGTGCAGGTGGATATGTGTCTGTTGGCTGTAAGTGCATATCTTCCAGAGCTCGAATGCTAACAGCCATCAATTTCTCGCTCTGAGCTTCACGTTTCCTGGTGATATTTTTGTCATGGTCTATTGCAGTTTCCCTGAGCGCGTCAACTGTTATCCCTCTCCAACCAGGGTGTGAGGTCTGAACTCTGTCTTTCAAACTGTCTTTTAGACCGTCCATTAGAACAGTGATGACCATTCCCCGGTAGTGCGTGCTATCCTTAATGTTTTCGATCCCAGTGTACTGAGTGATCGTCTGCAGCCCACGATTAAAGTAATCTTCTGCAGGTTCACTTTCCTTTTGTTTAATGAAGAAGATTTTACTCCAATTAACAACTAACGGGAAAAATATGGCTAGTTGGGCAACTATACGGGCAATGCAATCCTGATTACCTTGATCAGTTAAGGGGATGTCTGCATCCAGAGTACATGCTGTGATAAACTTTTTCACATCTGTACCTTCTGGGAGACATGCTCTTAACACCACTCGCCAATCCTTGTTGGTTGGCTCATGGGCATTGCCTAGATCCTTTATGAAACGCTGACATTTTGCCAGATGTTTCTTGGGGTCAGGAAATTCAGACATAATGGAATGTAGTTCCGCCCATGTCCAAGGACAGTGCATCGCTACTTCCCTTGTGGGTACGACACCATTCGCATCTGCGTTCCCATTAGGGACAATAATTGTCCTTACAGGGTGGATGCCTCCCACCTCTATACCTTTAAGCCTATTACTGCAGCGAACGGTATTAGTAACCTCCGCTATTGAAGCAGTTGGTTCTAATACTTCCTGCACCCTTATTAAAGGAGCCTCCCCCACCATGGGTTCTACTAGGGCCTCCCCCCATGAGCTAAGGATCCCTCCCCCCCTCTTGATGCCATAGGGGCAGCTACTTGTACTTGCTGGGAAGGGACATTTAATAACTGCACAGCATGGGATACAGCAGACATTGCTACAGGATCACTTTCTGCATCATAGACATTTTCCAAATATTCACTCAGGACCGGGTACAACTTACTTGGTTCAGTTACAACATTTTTATAGTTTTTGTTATGTGGTAATGTATCATCACCGCCCACCACATAAGGTGGTGGGGGTGCGCAAGCGTGATTCGCAATACCTTTGGCTGTGTAGAGTTGCGTGCACATCACCCCTAGGCATGCACGTGGCTCCACGCAGTGCCCCATGCACGCCATTAACCCATGTGCGACTCTCATTCAGCCAGAGTTTCAAAGAACCATCATACTCCACTCTTTTCTTTAGGGATTTCACTCTACATATGTGATCCCTAAGGTTATTTAAAATCTCCATATTAAAGCTTCCAATCTTTGGGAAAGGTTTCTCACTCTTACCCGTCATCTTAACCCACACAGTACAGTGCGTCGTTGCGTACGCACCATATTTAGTGTACATTATATGAAGAGCCGACCCGGTCGGACCTTGCATACACAGCGCATCGTCTACCATCCCTGTTGACTGTTTTGCGCCCATTTTGCGAAAAAAAACAACAACAATGATGAGACCGGTGGAAGAATTAACCGATAGGCTGCCTCCACACACCTATTCTACAGTTAGCTAATATCTAAAAATAGGGAACACAGCAATACCTACTAAGGCAAGCACAGTACCACCTATAATAGGGAACACAGGAGTTATCTAGCTATAGATAAAACCACAGTAACCACCTATTGTCCCTTTGTCCCCGCAACCAGCCTCAGTCAGAGATGCCACACTCATATGGTCCGGTCGCAACACTCAAAGGCCCTAACTGACCGATGAATTTTACAACTACACTGGAAGCTATATTTTATCGTTAACTCTCTTTAACGATAGGAAACCAGGAGGATCCCCTCTGCCAGTATACCTGTTATGTATACCCTATATTTATTACCTAAAATAGGGACCACGAAGGCACAACCTATTTAACAATCTCAATCATACACCTTACACACTTCTATATTGTGGCCAAATAACAAAAATAAAAAAAAATACCTTTCTTTTGATTAATAGCCTTTTGGAGATTACAGCCCTATCAATATGACGTATTTCAGTCTTGATGATTTATTTGAATTCTAACAGAAATGCTAGTCACATGCTTCACTTGCTATTGTGCGTACGGTTACAAACAATTAGATGTAATCACTACACATGGCAGGAAGTGGCCGTACATCCGGTCGCACGCACTATGCTGCGACTGTTTGCACGTGGTGTACACTAAAACCTTTGTGGCGTTATTGTGCGATCGGTTGCGCATGCAATGCGCGGCCGTTCTACAACAACGTGGGCAAGCACAAATCTCTCTCCACTATCCCAGATTCTAATCAGCCCTCTCTGAATTCGCAAACTGCGAGTCTCCGTCTCTGAACAAAAATAGGAACGCAGGAAAAAAATCTGCGGGCGCCTTTCCAGTCTTTTGTTCCAAGACGAGGGGAGCAGTTCAAAAACACAGTGATGGGTGATATCAAACTCGATGAGCCCCCATTTATTGATACCGTTTGAACAGCATCGATATTAGAGAGATTTGATTGCACAGACCAGATTGCCCACACCTCCCATTTCAATATAAAATAACTTTGTCACACAGAAACAGTTTGCGGTTCCAACACACACAAAGGTACTATATTGTAATAAGGGTATAATCAGCCTTAATCTATACAATGCAGCTATATACAGGATAAAGACAAAGATACAATTACCAACACTTCGCCATGTGGTCTGGATCCTAGACTAATCAGCTGTCCATCAGGATTGCTGTGTGTTTCTTTAGGGTCAGGCAGGGAGAAAGGTAGCAAAGGGAAGGGATCCAGACTGCATGGCAATTTATAGGTGTACAATTACCTTTGAACATAAGCTGAATACTCAGAGGGGTTCCCTATTGGCCCTTTATTACTGAGTCACAATGGTTGTTGCTATTCATTTGTTAGTAAATGGTTGACGTCACTGGAGGTTGAACTGTTAAAAAAATCCCTTTGTACTAACATTTGGCATGCAAATCTACAGGGGAGGTGTACAGTGATTTATACAGTATAGAGTATAATTCTTGGCAGGTCTTCATAACTCGATAGTGATCCCTTCCATATTCATTCTGTTGGTTTCATATTCCTGTTGAGACAGAGGGAAATCGGTAGATACTACTCATGACCCATTTATCTTATTCCTAATCCCAGATATCATATAACTGCTATTTAACATGTAACATTCACTGCATACCTTTAAAACACATAGCATTGTGCGTATCTCAGTCAGTTTAGGGTTAAAATGGGATATAAGTTTATTGTAAGGAAAGGCTGCTGTCCGTCGGGGTAAGGTTTCCGACAATAATACTTAAAAGCTGGCTATGCGATTGAAACGCAAAACAGTATTTAAACAGTATTGCTGTACTAACTTTATGTGTTTATGTAATGTAAAAATGGCGCTTAACTGTTGTGAGCACAGAAGCATGGCTCGCCATTCACAATATGGCGAGTTGCGGGGGCTTGGGATGCGTGTGCATGTATAGCGAGCATGTGCAATTGCGCGTGCGCAAATGCGGCGGGAGCCTGTGTTCGCATAAGATGGCCGTGGACGATCAAATCGTCCAATGGATGTCGTGTTGCGATTCGTGCGCAATTAAGCGATCGCAACCAATTTATACGGTTTCGACAATCTTGCGACCCGGCCGTAAAAGACGCCATCTTGGAAATGAGATCGCAAGACGCCATTTTGCGAATGGCCGCCTAAGCGCCATTTTAGATAAACTCACACTTTAATACATGTGGCGCTTATTACTATTAGCATCATGCGAATGCATCTGTGACCATCGCCATAAGTTACGGCGATTCACCAAAAGCCCATTTCATGACTTTACGTAGTTAGGGTGCTCTGGATAAAGTGTATATTATTATAATTCCCCTAAAGTATATATTTTCAAAATTGGATTGCATTAGCAACAACAGAGCAAATGGCCACGTGACAACTAGCCTGTGTAGACAAGCTTCCTGGATATAACATCTGCTCTCACTCCAGGTGGGCCTGCTCGAATACACACCTTACATTAGCAGGCTTCCTACAATAAAATACCTTCAAAGCCAAGAGTGTTATCTGAGGTTTGGGTCTTGTAGCTGTGCTAATTTGCATTTACACAAGAACCTGGGAGAACAAAGGACTTTACTTTTGAGCCTGGGAAGGGTGGGGGCTGCTGAGAGAGGGGGGCGTGTGGAACTATAAGGCTCAGCATTCCACACTGCTAGGTGTTCACTTAGTTTAAGTGAGATTTAAGTGCACCATTTCTCATACACACATTAATACGCACAGTTGCGCTGGTAACTAATCGCATATTAGCGAATGCATAAGATCTTGTATGAAAACGCTGTTTATTAGCTTCATGCGCACGCATCTGCCCCAAGTTAACTAGCGTTTAATAAGCTTTAAGGTATAAGATTGAAGTTTGTTCAGTTAGTATAAATGCTGTGAAATAAAGATTATTTGGTAATTAAGGTTTTATACATGATAAGTAAGCCGTGTTTGGTATTGTACTGATGCGTACTCTTTCAACAGAATTCCGGTATTATCGGTGTGGAGATCGCATCATGCATTCTCAACTTATGGACCGCAGAGACATCAAGCAACAAAATGTACATTATATGAACAACTGTTAGGATGTTGCATGAGGCGGGAAACCCGAGACCCCCAGTTGTTGGAGGCTGGGTTGTGTCTATTTGAGTTAACCTGTTAAATGCTCTGTAACAGATGCATCCCCCTTGAGGACCAATGACATCAGCAACAAACTTCTCTATTGTGTTGTCTATTTCTGGGGGGTATAAATATGTGTGCTCCAACACTGGGTCTTAGTCTTTGTGCTGAATGCTGATTGACGAGGGGTTTCTTGCTGATGCCTAACATTTGGACCAGAGAGCGCTGCGTATGTATAATTGTAGTTGGGTCTGTATAATCTCTTTGTGCTTAGATTATATGAGGATCATAGCGTGTAACTGCTGTACTTTTACTTGAATAATACTTTGTGCTTTGGAACCACAGATTCTAGGTCTGAAGTCTTTACTGTATGACTGCGTACGCAAATTAGTGTTATCCTTAGAGGTTTATAGGTAGGATATTAGAAGGTATAGGCAGGGGTGTATAGAGGTTCTAATTCAGTATCGTTAGTTGGGGGCTCATAGTGAAGTCACTTACCTACTCACACGGCACATATGGTTATCGATATCTCAGCAAAGGGTGGAGTGGCCACATGCAGGGTTTACCTGCAACCGCTTTGTGCTGAAAGATCGCTATCCATTTTTGTGTGAGCCAAGGAAGCTGACTAGAATCCAGGGACAAGAGAGGAAAAAGTTTGTTTTCCTTTGTTGATAGAACCTAACGTTTAAAGGGGTGCCGCAGTATTGAGCACGCGGCTGAGTCACAGTTTTGCGCACAGTTAAGACGCACTTTTGCGTACGCAGCTAAAAAGTTGTCATACGGTTGTGTGGTAGTCGCATTATTGTGTATGTGACTGGTCCCACAGTAGCGTATACGTACTTCCGGTTGTGCTGCCACGTGTTTAAAATAAAGCCGTTGAGGTTTACATTTTTCAATTGTTATCAATATCTGGGTTAACGTGTATTTTTCTGCGCAGGAAAAAGTGTGTAACAGTGAGTATTTGTTGTGAGTGTTTCTTGGTAGGGGTAACTTGTTCCCTACAGTTAGAGGTACCGTATGACCTTTAAGGGCTAGGTGCTAGCCGGTCGGTAAGCAGCTTACCGTTCAGTACACAGAGCAGGTGTATGGTTTGTTATTTTTGTTAGGGACCGGCTCTCAGTGTGACTGCAGTGTTCAATAATAAGGTTGGGTTATTTGAGCATTGTAGTTGAGCTGCACTAGGAAACTTGTGATTGTGAGCTGAGAGATAATAGGTGAGCGGGGGCATCTAGAAATTCTTCCGTAGGTGAGCGGGGGCATCTGGAAATTTCTTCCGTAGGTAAGTGAGTGTATCTAGATTGTCTTTCACCAATTTAAATCTTTATTGAAAAACTTAGGGTTCTCCCAGGATGAGGGCCAAGCGATCGGTAGAGATGTTAAATGATTTGCTGCTGTTGGAAGCACCACTTGGGTCGGCGTGGCATATTATGCATATTAAGTACGGTGCCAATGCAACCAGGTATTGTGATTTATGGTTTCATATGACAAGGAAGAGTGTTAAACCGTTTCCTAGAATTGGTAGTTTTGATAAAAATGTATTAGATAATGTCTGGGACCACATCAGTCTGATGCGCTCTCGAGGTAAAAAGGTAAAATATTATGAATGTTTAAATTGTGGCAGCATGAAGGGGATGCGTGGCTTAAAAATGTGCAAGTGACGCAAACTAGCGTTGCGAGCGCAATGCCAGAAAATACATCCGCGACGCTAAATTGCAATACGGGCGAGCCGCAAAATGGAGCGCACGTGTGGCAAGGTAGCGTTGTGGAGAGTATTGTCAGCAGTTCACGCTCACCTCCCCCACCTTATGTGGATGGAGGTGCAAGTACAGTTACCAAAAATACCCATAAAAATGTAACAAGCAATTTGTACCCTCTCTTAAGCAACCATAAAGAAAATGTTTATGATGTGGATGATGAGACTATTGTAATGTCTGCCATTTCCCATGCTGTGCAAATGATAGATGCTGCATCACCACAATCACGAGTGGTGCCGCCATCTTCATCGGTAACAGCAAGGGAAGTGCTAACACACTCTGCACCCGTAGAGGAAGTTGTTAATACCATACGTAGCAGCAGATTAAACCCCCAGCCAGGTAACCAGGTCAAAGGTAGCAGCGCTACCGGTTTGCATCCCATACGGACGATAACTGTTCCGAATGGAAATGCGGATGCAAACGGTGTAGTGCCCACGAGGGAAGTAGTAATGCATTGTCCCTGGACAAGAGCAGAACTAAATTCCATCATAAATGATTTCCCCGATCCCAAAAAGGAACTAGCCACATGTCAAAGATTTTTGAGAAATTTGGGTAGTTCTCATGAGCCAACTAATAAAGATTGGTGTGTGGTGTTAAGGGCCTTTCTACCACGCAATACCAACGTGACAAAATTTATCATGGATTGTGTATTGGATGGTGACGTTCCCTTAACAGACCAAGTAAACCAAGATAATATTTCCCGCATCATAACTCAATTGGATATATATTTTCCAGTAGTATTTAACTGGAACAAAATTTTCCCCATAAAGCAAAAGGAGAGTGAATCTGCAGAAGATTATTGCGACCGGGCTCTGTAGACTATCACCCAGTACACGGGGTTAGAGGATATTAAAGATAGCACTCACCACAGGGAATGATTGTCACCATACTCATGGACGGTCTGAAAGACGACTTAAAGACTCGGGTTCAGACCGCATAATCTGGCTGGAGGGGAGTCACAATAGACACACTCATAGAGTCTGCCATAGAACATGATAAAAACATCTCAAAGAAGAGAGAGACCCAGAGCGAAAAACTAATGGCTGTCAGTATCCAAGCTCTGGAAGGAATGACGGTAACATCACAGCCAGTAGACAACACTTGCACCTATACACACACTTGCACCTGAACAGTTACACGTCCTCACCAATCCCACACCACAGCAAACACATCCTTACCCCACATATCATACACAACCACAGGTCTCGTCTCATGCTACCCACAAACTTCATACCTCCCACCATACCCTTATCCTCCATATCCTTACCCATACCCACCATCTTTTCCTCTTGCTCAACTCCCACAACAATCCTTTCATCCACCCCGTTCAAAAAGATGTTTTAACTGTCACCAAGTGGGACACATAAGTAAGTACTGCAAAGTGAAGAACACCACACATGAACACGAGTTTCCCATGGGTTCATAGGCAACCCCAGTATCTTCTCCCAAGCCTTATGTGACTGTTTACAATGTTTTCAACTGGCCAATGGATCTGTTATAATGTAAAATTTGGATGATTTATTGTTGTATTTAGGTCATGTTTAAATGATATTAAACTGTTGTGCTTTATCTCTCACTCACAGGACACAAGGTTGCTAAGGATAAACGGCAGCCATGCCAGGCTAAGGTCGAATACTCGGAATACTATCCAACCCAGTGGCCCAGGCATTATTTAGAGCAGTAGCTATTAATACCAAGATTTAATTGCAGGAACCTGTATGCAGATACTATATCCCTAGAATTATAAAAAAATAAAAAAATATGATAGGGGGACTTATTCTACAGGTGACGTTTCCAAGAACATGTGTAAGGTGATGGGTAATAACACTAAGATTATCCCAGACTGTCTTTTCCTTTAGTTGTCCCCCTTTGAGATACTGTTCAAACAGGTAGCCTCATGTGAAAATATGATAATGAGGTTACTGTGCAGGGTCTCACGAAGATGAATGAGAATAACAGAAATTGAAAGTGTTATTAACTAACATGTCTAATGCAAACTGTCATGATGTCAAACCTGGAGAATTTGTTATGATCCGAATTTTTTTTAGCTCAGGTTGTTTGACTGATCGGTGGAAAGGTCCGTATCTGATGATACCACATCCTCAAAGGGTGGCCGGGGAAGATACGTTTGTCCATTCCACTCACTATAGGGAGGTTAACCAACCGGTGGAGATACAAGTCGGAGACAAGGCCGATAACGTGGACCTGTTGATTGCGAGCTTGTGCCGGGAGGATTAAAAATGTGACTGTGAGATATCTGAGCTAAAGAAATGTGTAGATCAGTGCTTCCAGCAATGAAGTGGTCTGCTGTGGTCATCCTAGTTCTTTTTTTCCAGAGTTTTTGTCGTGATGATCTGTTTGGGGATACTCAGTGTCTGTGATGGAGGACCGATTGAGGAAATGGGAGCTGATGGCAGTGCTGGTGGAGTCAGGAGGAGTGCAATGCCAATCAGGGGAGTGTCTGACCAATCTTAGTACTGTTATTGTGTTACCTGGGAAGAGTAGTCCCAGAAGTTATGACCCTTACACATGTTGAAATGCTTGGTATACATAAAAACACACCATCACCATATCTTCACACGCAATATGATGTGTGAATACAGAGGCAAACAAAATATGATACCTGGTGACGTGCATAAAGCCACTCAGTTAATTAGTGAGACAACTGGCTTTCAAGTTTTAGTCGCACTGGATCCCACCAGGATTGCTCGGGGTACATTAAACTTTAGATATATTCAGGAACTTGCTAAATCGATAGATAATATCACAGAGATGTATGATGACACAGGGAGAGAATTGCAAGCATACAAGAAATAACTGGTGCAACACAGGCTAGTGTTGAATTATTTAACTGCTGTTACTGGAGGGTATTGCGTAACGTTAGCCACCCAATTTGGAGTAAAATGTTGCACCTATGTCACCAATGATACCAGCGACCTAAGGAAGTGATAGACCGGAAGATGGATGAAATTCTGCAACTAAAATGGGAGTTTCGTAAGAACCATAACGCTTCAGTGGCTGATGTAGGGGAGAAGATAGAAGGATGGGTTTCATGGCTGAACCCAGTAAAATGGTTCTCAGGCCTAGGGGAATGGGTCCAGGAAGTGATCGCTAGCATAGGCAAATTCTTAATCCTTATACTGATTGTCATCATAATAATTGGCATATGCGTCCAGTGTGTTCCTATTGTGTTGAAGTGTGGAAAATGTAAAAATAGAGTAAAACGCAAGAATGAAACTATGATGGTGGTCAGTAATGGCAATATGAATACCGAGGTAAATATAGAACTGCATTACAACCCTGAGCTAGGAAATACCATCATTTAATGTATTATATTTAGACATGCATAAAATATTATTGAAATGTTATTTTTTTAAAACATCTCAGATAATGTAAAGTCTCAATTCCCCTTCAAGACTGCCTTTATAAGACTGGCGCATCCCCACACCTTTCACATGATCTTCCAAGATCCGCAGTGTGCGTATAATAGTAGTTTTATGTCCCCACTCAGAGACACATTATTGATGGATTAAGAACCACCGCCTGGCCGCAAGACGCCATCTTGGAAATGAGATCGCAAGACGCCATTTTGCGAATGGCCGCCTAAGCACCATTTTAGATAAACTCACACTTTAGTACATGTGGCGCTTATTACTATTAGCATCATGCGAATGCATCCGTGACCATCGCCATAAGTTACGGCGATTCACCAAAAGCCCATTTCATGACTTTACGTAGTTTGGGTGCTCTGGATAAAGTGTATATTATTACAATTCCCCTAAAGGATATATTTTCAAAATTGGATTGCATTAGCAACAACAGAGCAAATGGCCACGTGACAACTAGCCTGTGTAGACAAGCTTCCTGGATATAACGTCTGCTCTCACTCCAGGTGGCCCTGTTCGAATACACACCTTACATTAGCAGGCTTCCTACAATAAAATACCTTCAAAGCCAAGAGTGTTATCTGAGGTTTGGGTCTTGTAGCTGTGCTAATTTGCATTTACACAAGAACCTGGGAGAACAAAGGACTTTACTTTTGAGCCTGGGAAGGGTGGGGGCTGCTGAGAGAGGGGGGCGTGTGGAACTATAAGGCTCAGCATTCCACACTGCTAGGTGTTCACTTAGTTTAAGTGAGATTTAAGTGCACCATTTCTCATACACACATTAATACGCACAATTGCGCTGGTAACTAATCGCATATTAGCGAATGTATAAGATCTTGTATGAAAACGCTGTTTATTAGCTTCAAGTTAACTAGCGTCTTTACATCACACCCCGCATACTTATACATTACATATTCACATAAAAGGTTTAATAAGCTTTAAGGTATAAGATTGAAGTTTGTTCAGTTAGTATAAATGCTGTGAAATAAAGATTATTTGGTAATTAAGGTTTTATACATGATAAGTAAGCCGTGTTTGGTATTGTACTGATGTGTACTCTTTCACCAGAATTCAGGTATTATCGGTGTGGAGATCGCATCATGCATTCTCAACTTATGGACCGCAGAGACTTCAAGCAACAAAATGTATATTGTATGAACAACTGTTAGGATGTTGCATGAGGCGGGAAACCCGAGACCCTCAGTTGTTGGAGGCTGGGTTGTGTATATTTGAGTTAACTATTTCTGGGGGGTATAAATATGTGTGCTCCAACACTGGGTCTTAGTCTTTGTGCTGAATTCTGATTGACGAGGGGTTTCTTGCTGATGCCTAACATCTGGACCAGAGCATGCTGCGTATGTATAATTGTACTTGGATCTATATAATCTCTTTGCGCTTAGATTATATGAGGATCATAGCGTGTAACTGCTGTACTTTTACTTGAATAATACTTTGTGCTTTGGAACCACAGATTCTAGGTCTGAAGTCTTTATTTACTGTATGACTGCGTACGCAAATTAGTGTCATCCTTAGAGGTTTATAGGTAGGATATTAGAAGGTATAGGCAGGGGTATATAGAGGTTCTAATTCAGTATCGTTATAGGTGAGTGGTGTATTCCCTGTAGGTACAGTGGGGAGTAATAAGTGTGCGCAGTAGGTACCCAGTGGTAAGTGTACCCAGTAGGTACATGCAGAGTGGGGGTGGGAAGTGGCAAGTATGCCCAGTAGGGGGGAGAAGTGTATGCCCAGTAGGTTTATGCAGAGTGGGTTGGGGAGTGGATAGTGTACCCAGTAGGAGGGAGAGGTGTATGCCCAGTAGGCACATGCAGAGTGGGGGTGGGGAGTGATAATTGTGCTTAGTAGGTGAGTGGTGTATGCCCAGTAGGGCAAGGGGTTTATTCCCTGTAGGTACAGTGTATGCCCAGTAGGTACATACAGAGTGGGTTTGGTGAGTGGTAAGTGTGCCCAGTAAGGGGAGGGTTGTATGCCCATTCGGTACATGCAGAGTAGGGGTGAAGAGTGGTGTGCCCAGTAGGTATATGCAGAGTGGGGATCGGTGTATGCCCAGTTGGCACATACACAGTATAGGTGGGGAGTGTGCCCAGTATACTTACACATGCATGATTTTTACCTGCTGTAAGAAGGTAACAACTGTCTCCCCATGTGCTCACACTGCTGCGACTCATATTTTCTGTGCCAGGTCTGCTCTGCCGGCTGCCATCGATGCTGCTATTGGTGCTTAACATTGATGGTTTGACCCATTGATTGACATCCCTGCTGTGACATGGCAGGCCAGTCAGAGAAGGGGGCAGGGCTGAGTGGCACCATGGGGAGTGAGGATAAGCTCCCTGTGGGCTGCCAGGGCTTTAAGGAGGGCGGTGTGGCTGGTGCAACTACACAATGCAGGATGTCCTGGGGGCAGTGCCAGCCGTACATGGTTGTGGTATAAGAGACAGTAGTTAGACAATGTCCAGATAGACAACAGATGTTAGACAGTCAATAGTTAGACAGGGAAAAAAGTTAAACACAAACAAAAGTCAGGCACATTAAAGTTAGACATGTAAAAAGTTTGACAGGTACAAAAGGTCGACAGGGTCAAAAGTTCGACATGAAAATGGTCGACAATTACTATTTTTGGTTTCTTAGCCCTAATCTTCTCCCTAACCCTCCCCTTGGTACCTAACCCTCCCTCCTGGTGCCTTACCCTAACCCTCTGGGTAAGTGCCTAACCCTAACCCTCCAGTAAGTGCCTAACCCTAATAAAAAAAGTGTTGATCATTTTTGTGTCAATCTTTTTCATGTCGAACTTTTTACATGTCTAACTTTAGTGTGTCTGACTTTTGTCTGTGTCGAACTTTTATCCTCGTCTAACTATTAACTGTCTAACATCTGGTGTCTATCTAGACATTGTCTAACTAATTACTGTCTGTCTATAGTCCGGAACCCCCGTACTCACCCTATACTGGAATCGGTGCCCTGTTCCGGCTCGCACACTGCATGGAGGCAGATGTTATGTCTTCTCCCTCAGTTCTGTGGGATCTGTTCAGTCGCTCGGAGCATCTCTAGGACGCTCCGAGCAGCAGCACAGTGAGCCGGAGCAGTATTTCCCACCCTCCTTACCCCTGGGGCGCTTAGTTACTTTATCCTCCGGTCTCGGGGGGGGCGGTTACAGCACAAGGGAGCAGTGGCTCCTTGTTACAAAGATGCCTCCTGCACGGGGGAAAGATAAAAGAAAAAATTGCTGCCACTGTGCCATCGTTGGCAGAGAACCACTTGATCTCTGCCATCGATGCCAAAAACCATTGACTATATGTAGCTAACCATCAATGGTCGATGTCCCCTACGCGTCACCATTAAGAGTCTGGGCAGTCTTACTTGCCTCAACTATGTCACTGGGATTGGATCATAGGTGGACGCTAAGCAGTAGCTTCTGAGACTTTTGTCGCAGCCACCACTGTAAAATAATGCTGCAGCCGATAATCTGCCGTGGTACACACAAAGGCACACCATCGAGCGGACATCGGCCACACCATCACACTTCTGAGCCACCCCATGGTGCTAGAGCTAGACCAGACTGAATTACAGAGGGCTGGCGCATGAGTTATTTTAGGCCAGGCTTCAGGGGTGGACGCACTGCAGATGTTGGACATAATGGAGCGATTTGCCACTGCACGTACTTGCGTCCCAAATGTGTCCGTACAGAGTAGCTGTTGCGATTTCAAAATCAACCTGGTTTTGCCTTTTAAATGAATGCTACCTTAAAACACCGGGCAGTCTCGCACTTGATTCGTTGATGTCTGCAGGCTATTACATTTACCCCCTTCAATTTTTCAGATAATCTGATATTTATGTGGTCATATTTTGTTTCTTTATAATAACTAGTTTTTATAGACCTTGCATCTGCTGGGTCAACCTCAGCTGGCTGCCGCCCACCCCTTCCCACTATCCATCCCCCTCACAATCTCATCCCTCCAGCTCCCCGCACCCTCAGATCCCTTAACAGATACCCTCCTCCATTCCCGGTCCTCTTCTCTCCCGGTGCATGCTTGGACATCACACCTGATGTGCATAGAGGCGCAGTGGGAGCTGGGGCATGCGCTGTGCATGTGGCACAGCCACAATTAGGTCATCGCGCAAATATGCGTGTTGACCCAATTTAAATCAGGCTCCAATTTTATAATATATTATCTTTAAAAAATAAATTGGTAATACACCGTACAGTGTTTACTTTTTTCTTATTTTATGTTTATTATCATTAGTGATGTGTCTATTAATGTATACTAATACAAGTTATATTTTATCTTAAATTTTTGCTAGATGGCAGCGCACTCCTCTATAGGGAATATTTTAGTGTATTCAGTTTCTGTGTCTCGAGTAGCCATATAGGAGACCATAGTCAGAGAAACTGCACCTGCTATCAGGGCATAGTAGACCTGTGTTTGATTCAGGAGATGGACGCAACGTCGATGGGTGCAGTGAAGCAATTTTTATGCCACTGCGCACGTGACAAAGCTGCACTTTGCGCGTGTAGAGATGGAATAGTGACGGCGGTCGCAGAGAGGATTTGTTCACAAAGTGAGTGACACTTTGTGGGAGGTAATGGGGGCTGGTTACAAAAACGCAGGCATGTGGTGTCGGGACCTCTGCAAATTTGTATGTAGCTGGATAGGCCACGCATCTCTGTACATCCGCTCTCACTAGCCGGTCATTAGCATATTTTTACAAATGGGATCTTGTGAAATTTGCGTCCATCTCTGAATCAGGTTCACCATCAGTAGCCTATATTTGAGGTGGTACTTGGGGCCTGATTCAGTTTAGGATGGAATTGCAAAGCTGCACACAGGCAGCTTTACAATTTCATCCTTGCTAATATGCAAATGCAGCAGGTGGTGTACTGATAGTCAGGAATCTACGTTCAGCATTACACATACGTGCAAAGCTGAATCGGCCACTTGGTGCAGTATCTGGTTAGATAGCCGACATTCTGAATGTCGACATGGACAATAGGTTGACATACAATTAGGTAGGCATGGTGATCTGGGGGGTTTTCACTCTATTTAAAAGCATCGGAAGGAAAACATTGGTTCTATTTTTTATTTTACTTTTCATTCTGTTTACAAACAGACAGAAATAACGCATCTGGGATTTTATAAAAATATATTTCAGACAGAAAACATCTGATTTTTATTTTTTTTTTATTACTTCTAGTTTTTTTTTATTCTATTGAAAAATATTGAATAAATAAAACATAAGTTAAAAATGTGAAAAACACTGGATATATTTTATTTAAAAATATCTAATCAAAACCATTGAACCTATTTATTTTTTATTCTATTGAAAAACCAACAAAAAAAAACATTGGCTCTGGGTTTTTCATGCTATTGAAAAATTATCAGACAGATGGCATTGGTTCTAGGGTTTTAAGAAAATTATATATTTCACTCAAAAAAAAATGGATCTGTTTTTTTTCTGCATTTTATTTAAACAATATGACTAGAAATATTGCATCTTGGTTTTTTCCTTTTAAAAAAAAATAAAAAATATTGGACAGGGAACATTGGATGTGGCTTAAATAGATATCAGAAAACTGGTCTGGGTTTTTTGCTCTATTTAAAATAAAACACAAAACAGTAGAACTATTTCTTTTTATTCTTTGGAGAAAACATCAGATTTTTTTTTTTTTAAATGTACATTGCAGACAGAAAACATTGGATCATCTTTTTTTCCCTATCCTATTAAAACACATCAGACAGAAAAACATCAGATATGTGGTTTTTCCATTGTATATGAAAGATCTCATAGAAAACATCTTATCTGTTTATTTTTTCATTCTATTTAAAAACATTAGACATCTAGGTGTTTAAAAACTTTTTTAATGTATTTCAGATAGAAAATGTTAGGATTATTTTCAAAATATTTAAAAACTGCACTGAAAACAATCGCATCTGGGTTTTGTTTTTTGTTATTTTAAATTATATATATTTCACACAGAAAACATCTGATTTTTTTTTTCCATTCTACTTAAATACATCGGACAGAAACCATCAGATCTGGGGGTTATTTTGTTTTGTTTTTTTCATTTTATTTGAAACATCGGACATAAACATTGTATCTTGGTTGCTTTCATTCTATTTAAAAACATTGGACAGAAAACATCGGATGAGGGTTTTTTTCTGAATTCCATTTAAAAACAAAACACATTGGTTTTGTTTATTTTCATTCCATTTATAGACATGGGACAGAAAACATGGGATCTGGTTTTAATTTATTTTTCATATATTTCATACAGGTAAACATTGGTTAATTTTCGTCATTCAATTTAAAAACATCGGACAAGCAGTCAAGTAAACACAGGACTCCACTGGTTTAGATCAGCGTTTCAGAAAATGTATTATTTCGTCAAGATAACTTGTCATTCTATTTAAATCCATCGGACAATACATTTATATAACCATTCTCAAATACTTGTTTGAGACGTGCGTCGCGTCGATATGCGATTACATCAAGGTGCGCCCTCTCGAACCCGGAGTCTGGCAGGATGCTGCCACACGCTGTTTGTAGGGATATAAGGTAATAGTTATTTTTATATTCTTTGTACTTTCTGACAAAAATCTAACAGATTGAAACGTTGAAGCCTACCAGTGTGTGCATCGGTCTTATTTTGGATTATGCTCTGAGTGCCGCACCTTTGGATATATATTTGCTA
This sequence comes from Taudactylus pleione, assembly GCA_031769625.1. NCBI lineage: Eukaryota > Metazoa > Chordata > Amphibia > Anura > Myobatrachidae > Taudactylus > Taudactylus pleione. Next base: position 150,730 of record JAUIMM010002417.1, read on the forward strand.
CTCGGTATCATGGCGGCACCGGGCTAAGTTTTTTGCTGTATGCGTGTGCCGGATCATAATATATATATATATATATACACATACATACATATACATACATATATACACACACATATACACACACACACACACACAGTACTACCGGACTACGAGCTAGCCAGTGACATGGTGTGGGGCTGAAAGCGGGTAATATATGTATTGAACACATCAACATTTTTCTCAGTAAATATATTTGTAATGGGGCGATTGTAATTAATTTTTCACCAAATGTCAGAAACAACCCATGCAATCCACATATGCAAAGAAATCAAACCATAGATGTACATAAATTAAGTTATGTGTAATAATGTGAAATGACAGGGAAAAACTATTGGACACATGAAGAAAGGGAGGTGCAAAAAGGCATGGAAAGCCAAGACACCAGCTGAAATCTATCAGTAATTAGAAAGCAATCCTGGCCCCTTGTCAGTGCAAATTAATATAAGCTGATTCAGTCTCAACTGATAGCCTATAAAAAGGTGTCTCATTACCAGTGTGTCAAGCAAGAAACATCTAATGATGGGTAAAAGCAAAGAGCTCTCTCAAAACCTTCGCAACCTTATTGTTGCAAAACAATGATGGCATTGGTTACAGAAGTATTTCTAAACTTCTGAATGTTTCAGTGAGCACTGTTGGGGCCATAATCCGGAAGTGGAAAAAAACATAATAATTTCACCATAAACCGGCCACGACCATCGCGCTTGCGACGAGACCCTTGCAGTAGGGTCTCGTTGCCGCAAGCCCTGGAGTGCTTTTGGCTCTATCAGAGCCAAAAGCACTCCCACTGACATCACTAGTGATGTCAGTGGGGCCGGCCCCAGACGGTAGGCGTTCCCATGGGAATGCCTCCGTCTGGGCAGCCACGCCCCCGGCACGCCCACCAAAGGGGGCATGCTGTCACTCACCATCAACAGCACGCCCCCTTTGGTGCGCGACCCATAATGACGGCTTGGCCGTCGTTATTCGGGTCTCGCGTATGCGCACGACGGAGCCGCCTCCGTCGTGCGCATGCGCACTTGGCCAACATCGACCCGCTTGCGAGCGCTCAGCGCTCGCGAGCGGGTCTGAATTAGGCCCAGAGTTCATAGAAGAGGCCAACGGAACCTTCAAGATTTTAAGACTGTTTGTGTGGAAGAATGGGCCAAAAATCACACCTGAGCAATGCATGCGACTAGTTTCTCCATACAGGAGGCGTCTTGAAGCTGTCATTACCAACAAAGGCTTTTGTATGAAGTATTCAATTTCGGTAAGAGTGTTCAATACTCTTTCCCTGTGTCATTTCACATTATTACACATAACTTAATTTATGGACATCTATGGTTTGATTTCTTTGCATGTGTGGATTGTATGGGTTGTTGCTGACATTTGGTGAAAAAATTAATTACAAATAGCCCCATTACAGATATATTTACTGAGAAAAATGTTGATGTGTTCAATACTTATTTTACCGTGTGTGTGTATATATATATATATATATATATATATATACATACATATATATATATATACACACACACACACACACACACATATACACTAGGGGCGAGCGGGTTCGGATTTATGAAATCCGAACCCCCCCGATCCGAGTCAGGCTCGACTTTTCCCGCCTGACTCGAGGCAAAGCGTCAACATCCCGCCTTCCGGGTCTCGCGGGTTTTGGATCCTATATAAGGTACCCGCGTCGGCGCCATTTTCTCGGCTGTGGACAGTGAAGAGGGAGGGTGGGAGTTAGGGCTGGCTGGGCTGTGTAGTGTAGTGCAGAGTAGTGTTGTGCTGCGCTGTGCTGCTGTTGTCCATAGGGGCTGTGTCCACTACTTCAAAGTCCATAGGGGCTGGCTGGACTGTGTTGTGCAGTCAGTTGTCCATAGGGGCGGTGTCCACTCCAAAGTCCTGTGCAGTGTCCCAGTCCTAAAGGGGTGCTGTAGTGTTGTCCAGGGGGTGCTCTGTCCGTCAGGGGTGCTCCCCCAAGTGCTAAAAAAATATATATTTTTTCTGTGTTTGTGAATTGTGTGCGCAGTAGCCGCACGTGCATCAACAAAGGAGCAGTGCCAAGCGTGCGCCTGTGTCATAAGTAAAGGGCCTGGCTGGCTTGACCGTTAAAGGGTGCTATAACCCCCAAAGTACACTCCAAACCAAATAAAAAAATATTTTCTGTGTTTGTGAATTGTGTGCGCAGTAGCCGCACGTGCATCAACAAAGTAGTGCCAAGCGTGCGCCTGTGTCATAAGTAAAGGGCTGGCTGGCTTGACCATTAAAGGGTGCTGTAACCCCCAAAGTACACTCCAAACCAAATAAAAAAATATTTTCTGTGTTTGTGAATTGTGTGCGCAGTAGCCGCTCGTGCATCAACAAAGGAGCAGCGCCAAGCGTGCGCCTGTGTCCCATAAGTAAAGAGCCGGCTGGCTCATTTCTTAAAGGGTGGTATAACCCACAAAGTGCACTACTCTACAGCAAAAATAGAAAAATATTTTCTATGTTTGTGTGCGCCTTAGCCGCACGTATATATCAAATCGATATAACATAAATGGAGGACCAAACTTTCTCCGATAAAAATAAAATAGAGAAAGATCAAGAACCACTTCCTCCTAGTGCTGAAGTTGCTGCCACTAGTCATGACATAGACGATAACATGCCATCAACGTCGTCTGCCAAGGCTGATGCCCAATGTCATAGTAGAAGCCACATACAATCCCAAATGACAAAGTTCAGGAAAATGACCTTAAAAAAACATTTAAATCATCTGAAGAGAAATGTAAACTTGCCAATATGCCATTTATGACACGGAGTGGCAAGGAACGGCTAAGGTCTTTCCCTATGACTAGTGTGTGTCATACTAGTATGACTAGTATGTTCATGACTAGTTGTTCAGCTTCACATGACGATGGAAGCCCTCCTCCCACTAAAAAAATCAAACGAGTTAAGCTGGCAAAAGCACAGCAAAGAACTGTGCGTTCTAAGAAGATATCACAAATCCCCAAGGAGAGTCCAAATGTGGTGGCGGTTGCGATGCCTGACCTTCCCAGCACTGGACGGGAAGAGGTGGCTCTTTCCACCATTTGCACGCCCCCTGCAAGTGCTGAAAGGAGCACCCACAGTCCACTTGCTGATATGCAAATTGAAGATGTCACTGTTGAAATACAACAGGATGAGGATACTGGTGTAGCTGGCGCTGAGGAGGAAGTTGGCGAGGAGGATTCTGATGGTGATGTGGTTTGTTTAAATCAGGCTCCGGGGGAGACAGTTGCTGTCCGTGGGATGAAAAAGCCCATCACGGTCATGCCTGGGCAGAAGACCAAACATTCCACCTCTTTGGTCTGGGAATATTTCTATCCAAATCCGGACAACAACTGTTTTGCCATATGTACCATATGTAAAGGTGGAATAAGTAGGGGTAGGGACGTTAACCACCTAGGAACATCCTCCCTTATACGGCACCTGCAGCGCGTTCATAATAAGTTACTGTCAAGTTCAGAAACTTTGGCCAAGACCGTAAGCAGTCCAGGGACACCTAAATCCTGTTGTCCTGTTGTATCCAAGCGCCTGCAAACCACACCGTCAACTCCCTCCTCGTCAATTTCCTCCTTAGTCAGGATCGGAAGTAGTCCTGCAGGCCATGTCACTGGCATGACTCACTCTCCTATCCGGGATTCCTCTGGAGGATCCTGCATTGCTACGCCTACTGCTGCCGCTGCTGCTGCTGGGAGTTGTTCATCATCCCAGAGAGGAAGTAGGAACACCACTACTTTTACTAAACAATTGACCCTCCAACAGTCCTTAGCGAGGAGGATGAAGTACCACAGCAGTCATCCTGAAGCAAAACGTATAACTGAGGCCTTGACTGCTATGTTGGTGTTAGACGTGCGTCCGGTATCCGTCATTAGTGCAGTGGGATTTAGACAATTGATGGAGGTAGTGTGTCCCCGGTTCCAAATCCCGTCTAGATTCCACTTCACTAGGCAGGCGATACCGAGACTGTACAGAAACGTCAGAAAAAGTGTCCTCAGTGTCCTGAAAAATGCCGTTGTACCCAATGTCCACTTAACCACGGACATGTGGACAAGTGGAACAGGGCAGACTAAGGACTATATGGCTGTGACAGCCCACTGGGTAGATGTATCACCTTACGCAGCAACAGCAGCAGCGTCACCAGTAGCAGCATCTCAGAAACGCCAGCTCATTCCAAGGCAGGCTACGTTGTGTATCACCGGTTTCAGTAAGAGGCACACCGCCGACAACCTCTTAGAGAAACTGAGGGAAATCATCGCCCAGTGGCTTACCCCACTTAGACTCTCCTGGGGATTTGTGATATCTGACAACGCCACCAATATTGTGAGGGCATTACATCTGGACAAATTCCAGCACGTCCCATGTTTTGCTCACACAATAAACTTGGTGGTGCAGAATTTTCTGAAAAGCGACAGGGGCGTGCAGGAGACGCTTTGGGTGGCCCGAAAAATTTCTGGCCACTTTCGCCATTCAGCGACTGCGTGCCGAAGACTGGAGCGCCAGCAAACACTCTTGAACCTGCCCCGCCATCACCTGAAGCAAGAGGTTGTGACGCGGTGGAACTCAACCCTCTATATGCTTCAGAGGATGGAGGAGCAGCAAAAGGCCATTCAAGCCTATACATCCACCTATGACATAGGCAAAGGAGGGGTTATGCACCTGACTCAAGCGCAGTGGAGAATGATTTCCGTGTTGTGCAAGGTTCTCCAGCCCTTCGAACTTGCCACACGTGAAGTCAGTTCAGACACTGGCAGCTTGATTCAGGTCATTCCCCTCATCAGGCTTTTGCAGAAGCAGCTGGAGAAAGTGAAGGAGGAGCTAAGACGGAGCGATTCCGCTCGGCATGTGGGACTTGTGGATGAAGCCCTTCATTCGCTTTGCCAGGATTCCAGGGTGGTCAATCTGTTGAAATCAGACCACTACATTTTGGCCACCGTGCTCGATCCTAGGTTTAAAGCCTATGTGGTGTCTCTCTTTCCGGCCGACACAAGCCTGCAGAGGTGCAAAGACCTGCTGGTGAACACACTCAGCTGAAGCGGAACGTGACACGTCAACAGCTCCTTCTTCATTTTCTCCCACAACTGGGGCTGCCAGGAAAAAACTTAGCTATCCTAAGCAACCCGCTGGCGGTGATGCAGGGCAGGCAGGACCAAGTTTGGACATCTGGTCTGGACTGAAGGACCTGGCAACAATTTCTGACATGTCTACTGTCACTACATATGATACTGTCACCATTGACAGAATGGTGGAGGATTACATCGGTGACAGCATCCAAGTAGGCATGTCAGACAGTCCATACCTGTACTGGCAGGAAAAAGAGGCAATTTGGAGGCCCCTGTACAAACTGGCTCTATTTTACCTGAGTTGCCCCCCCTCCAGTGTGTACTCCGAAAGAGTGTTTAGTACAGCCGGGAACCTTGTCAGCGAAAGGCGTAGGAGGTTGCTTCCACAAAATGTGGAGAAGATGATGTTCATAAAAATGAATTATCAACTCTTCCAGGGAGACCAGCCTCCAGAACGTACAGAGGGACCTGTGGTGGGGGATGAGTTAATACTCTGTGAGGATGAGGATGTACACAAGACTGAAGATGGTGAGGAATCGGTGGATGAGGAGGATGAGGACGACATCTTGCCTCCGTAGAGCCAGTTTGTGCAGGGACAGATTAATTGCCAGCTTGTTTTGTGGGGGCCCAAACGAACCAATCATTTCAGCCACAGTTGTGTGGCAGACCCTGGCGCTGAAATGATTGCTTTGTTAAAGTGTGCATGTCCTGTTTATACAACATAAGGGTGGGTGGGAGGGCCCAAGGACCATTCCATCTTGCACCTCTTTTTTCTTTGCATTATGTACAGTTTGGGGCCTAGTTTTTCAAACTGCCATCCTGTCTGCCACTGCAGTGTCACTCCTAGATGGGTCACGTGTTTGTACCGCCCACTCGTATCGCTTAGCATAGTCATCCAGCTACCTCGGTGCAACCTTTTGGACATAAAAACACTATTGTGAGGTGTTCAGAATAGACTGGAAATGAGTGGAAATTAAGGTTATTGAGGTTAATAATAGCATAGGAGCAGAAAAACCCACAAATTCTGTGATTTTAGCTGTTTTTATGCTTTTTTTTAAAAAAAATACAGATCCAAAACACAAACCACAGAACCCAAAACACGGAAAGGTGGTTTTGGCAAAACCAATCCAGATCCAAAACACGAAGAAAGATCCAAAACCAAAACACAAAACACGAAAAGTGGCCGGTGCACACCCCTAATATACACACACACACATATATATATATACACACACACACATACATATACACACAATGTATACCACCTAGATCAACACAGCATGGGGCTAACTCGCAGCAGCCACTGCTTTGCCACTTATGTGGATATAAAACATAAGAGGTGTAGGTCACCCTGGGGTGCCTCAGGGCACTTGCAGAGGTGCCTCGGGTGGTGGTTCAGTACCAAATAAAAAAATATTTTTAGTAACTTTGATTGGCAGCCAGTAGCACTGGTTTTGCCCATCAAAAAATAAGTGGCTGTACGCCACCACATAACTGACAAGTTACTTCATTTAATGTTTGCTGAATAATAAACTTTTGGCTAAGGGGTGCCGTGGAAAAAATGTTGATACTCTAGAGCGCCTTCATTTGAAAAAGTTTGGGAACCAATGACAGACTAAACATTTAGCAAATTTAATAAGTCATCCGGGATGTAGTTATAATACCGACATGCGGCATCCCGGCTGCAGAAATCCCAGCAACGGAATCCCACTACCCTGCTAGAAGACCGGTGCAGAAATACCGACAGTAGATGAAATCCTGACACCGGAATCCCGACAGCCAGGATGCAGAACATAAGTACAGCGGTCGTGGTTGGTTAGGACTTATCCGCGGTGGGGGGGGGGGATCCTGAGCATCGGGATGCCACTGTCGGTATTTTGGCAGCAGGCATCCCGACTGCCAGGATTTCATACCCATTCCCTTCATCCTGTTAGCGAAGGTTCTCAGTCGGAGCCCAATGACAGAATAGATCAATTTTAAACATTTTTATTAATTTTTTTACAAAAAAAAACAAATGGCACCGCAGGAAAAACAAACAGCGATAGAAGGCAGGTAATTTGGAACCATTGGTAACAAAGTAAAAAATAAAGTAATCTAACAACAATATTTATTTACTTTACTGTTTCTATTAGTGGTGGGGCACAGAGAAAACAGGAATACAGCTGGTGGTAGGGTCAACTTGACAGCAGAAGATAAAAAGGTCCGTTCATACAGGGCTCCAGGGTAGAAGACAAAAGACGGCAAGAAATCATATCAGCATTGAACATAAAGGCCAATGATGCAAACATAGCAGCATAACCATGATAAGGCTAAAATAGAATGCTTCAGATTATCACTTTTTCAAAAAATGTCTTACCAAGCAAACTAACATGGAGGAGGGAGCAACCAGGTTGGCTTAGCAGGGGGGCAGGGCCGGCATAGAGGGAAGCAGCCGGGCACATTACACAGCGTTTAGGGGTGGAGCTGGGGGGCGTAGCAGCGCGATCACATCATTTTGGCCACACCCCCACTACACAATGCCTATATTTCCGGCATTGTGGAGCAGGGGGCAGTACTGCATTGCGAGGGAGACTGGAGGAGTCGGGAGGCTTGCCTACTTTCTGGGGGGGCGGGAGCAGCACCAGATTTTCGGGAGGCTCCCGGCCAAATCGGGAGAGTAGGCATGTACTGTATAAGCTGGGATAGTCTAAAAATTTTGCAATGACAACATAAGGACTATAATAGCCTGCCCCTCTCACTCTGGGTTAGCAACATTCTCTGTCCACCTATACCTAGCTCAACATGTAGGGTCAAGGCCATGAGCAAGTAATCCCAAAAAAGGGTCTGCCTTAAAATTAGGTTGGTAAACCCCACAGTGTATACATTAGCATTGCCAAGGAGAGGTGACCATGCAGTAGCAGGAGCAATGCTCCTGACAGCACTTGGTTATCGTTGGAAGTCTAAGAAGCAGCTTCCACCAATCAGGAAGAGAAACCGCTATAGGTCTGGAACACCTCCAGATCTTGAGCATCGAGGAGAACCTCCTACCGGGGACCAGGCATGAGGGACAGAGACAGACACCAAAGTCCGTAATCTGGTACTAAGGCACAGGTCCAGAAGATTCAACCAGTGCAATTCTGTCATTTTGGAGGAGACCAGAGTAGAGCTGAAGTGAGAAGTGTCCATCTAAAATATTCTGCCCACCAAAAGTCAACAACAACAACATTTCTATAAAAGAGACTGATAAGTGCTGAGACTGGGGTGGGGGCTACACCTATGTAAGGAGGGAGGAAGAAGATAATGCTAGTTTGGGGGAGGGGATGTTTGTAGGAGAATAGATCAAATTATATACTTAATCAGCTATAACATCATAAAGAAAAGGATTATGGAATGGCACACAGTAAATGCATGTTTCCAAAACAGAAAATTCCTAGACGGCCTACGGAAGTCTGGAGAATGATACCTATCATCACACAAGGGTTGCTGTCAGGTTCCCTATAACTGGAAAATGTTTAAAGTCACTTTATCCCAGGTATAAACCTTAATGTAGTGTAAGGTCATGGGACACATTGATGTCCAACCTGCAGATGGGGCATGGTAAGAGCAACCAATCAGCTGCTAACTTTCATTTACTTAGCACAATCTTTGAAATGACAGAAGCTGATTGGTGGTTGTGGGCAACTACTCCACTTTGTCTCCTAGGCTTGAGACACCAAGGCCATGGTCAGGGAGTGTGGGAGGGGGGGGGAGAGGCAAGAGGATAGTGGTATCGTCAGCTGTGAGGTGCTATTGCACTGGAGCGGGGTGGGGTGGTGGTGGTGTGGATAGCTAGCTCACATAAGGACATATGGGGTTAGAAGTTGCATTGGGACTTTCAGGTGGGACAGCAGAGGAGCAGTTGGACAGGAATAAGTTCACTATCCCGACAAAGGGGATGCCCATTCCGTTGGACACACGGCTATGAGAGGAGAGAGGACAAGGGTGGTATAACAATACTATGCTAAATTATACAGATATTGGAGAATACTATTTTCGGGTAGTCCATAATATCTAGATAATCAGAGAGCCAGAAACACTTTAGTGTTTTCAAAGGAGGCTTCTTCTGGGACAATGGCAGAACTTTGTTCCTGAAATCAGTGAGCAATAAGATGATAGTAACCAGGATGATGCTGGCCACACACAATCCAATCATGCCATTTAGGGCAGCCCCAGTGTCCAATTTGACCCCACATGTAGAATATTTGGTGGTTTACTGGTTGAAGAGAAGGTTCATGTGGTCACCACCTGCATTCTAAACATGAGCATCACATAACCAGGTAGGTTAGGCTCAATACAGGACCATATACTTATGTAGATCACTCAACCTCCTCTCCCGTGTGAATCTTCAGGTGAGCCTTGAGCCTGATCTGCAGTCGGAAACTTTGACCACACTCAGAACATGGAAACGGCTTCTCCCCGGTGTGAAGCGTTTGGTGTGTTTCAAGATTGTATTTATTGGCAAAATATTCCCCACACTCTAAACACAAGTGAGGTTTCTGCCCTATGTGAGTTTTCTGGTGCTGGCGTAAACTCACCCGATCTTTAAAGCATTTTCCACACTCAGAACAAGAAGCAGGTTTTTCTCCGGTGTGGACCAATTTGTGACGTAGGAGACTCGAGCTGCAATTAAAACTTTTCCCACACTCAGGACACGAGTACGGTTTCTCACCGGTGTGAATCCTCCGATGCCGATTAAGATGAGACTGACAATGGAAAGCTTTCTTGCACTCCGAACACTCAAATGGTTTCTCTCCGGTGTGAGATCTCTCGTGCCGAATGAGATTTGATCTAATACTGAACGACTTTCCACATTCAGTGCATGAATATGGCTTCTCACCTGTGTGCGTTTTTCTGTGCACATAAAGACATGCTCGAGAAGGGAAAGATTTCCCACATTCTGAGCATACAATGGTGTTTCCCATATGAACTGCTTGGTGTGCTAAAAGCTGACTACGGCTGGCAAAGCGGTTCTCACATTCAGAACATGGAAATGGCTTCTCACCTGTATGGGTTCTTACATGTATGTCAAGGTATGGCCTTTGATTGAATGTTTTTCCACATTCAGGACATGGAAACAGGTTTCTCCCAGTGTGCAATGCTTGATGTCTAAAGAGGGTTTTTTTGCTGGTAAAAGACTTCCCACACTCAGAACATGGAAACGGCTTCTCTCCTGTGTGACTTCTTATGTGTTCCACCAACGTTTGACTACTAGTAAACAGTTTCCCACATTCCGCACATGAATAACGCTTCTCACCCGTGTGGCTTCTCTCATGCCGTATTAGAGAACATTTCCTGGGAAAACACTGCTTGCATTCAGAACACTGAAATGGCTTCTCTCCCGTGTGGGATCTCTGATGTCTTAGCAGATGGGACTTACAGTAAAAACATTTCCCACATTCAGGACATTTCAACGGCTTCTTTCTGGTGTGGATTTGCTCGTGTCTGGTCAGCTTTGGTTTTGAGTCCAAGCATTTCCCGCATTGAGAACACTTATAAGAACCTCCGGCTCTGTGACTTTTCTTATGTCTGACAAGGCCAGTGTTGCTGGGGAACCTTATATGACAGTCAGGACATTCGTACGCTCCCTCTGTGCCCTGTCCTGCTTTAGCAGCAGTCCTTTTTCTCCGCTTAGTTACCGATGTGTCTTTGGCATCAACCTCTCGGAGGTTTCCTTCTTCAGAAGACTCTCCACCTGATCCCGTGGGACGTCCACCTTCGTATGACCATTCCGTGTCCGAATCTGTGGGATTTCCATCTCCACTTGACCTTTCTGTATTTGAGCCTGTGAGATTTTCATCCTCAGGTGAAGACATGTCTGTGTGATGTTCTCCTAAGTGTTTTTCGGTGTCCGTAGAATCACCTTCATTCGATACGTGTTCTGAATCTGACAGACTTAAGTCTTTATGTCGGTATTGAATCCTGGTCTTTATCTCCACACACTTTCTTGCTCCTGGTTTATATTTACTAGAAGATTTTGGATCTGGACTTTTGGATCAGACTAGAACACTCGGTGAAGTAATAGCAACGGGAAGTCTTTTGGGCTTAGATCTGACCACCAATAAATCTGTTGGAGAAACAAATCATTAAGCAATCATGTTAGCGATTATATTCTGTGATGGCAATGTCACACAACCTTCCCCTCAACCGTATCTGCCCTTACTACCAAAACCGGTAATAGAAGGTCTCATCATTTCCCATCCCCACCGCTGTTATTCTCTGCATCCTTGTAATCATCTATTTGGTGCCACGCTAAAGGCCCGAGTCAGTACGGATTGCAGATGCAGTAGCGATTATGCACGCAGTCTCACTGCGATAGTATGCTAATCTGTTGCGATCGCAATGCAATCTCGGCACTACATAAGGACGTCCACTTTACCTTACACACATCTGTAATACTTAATAGCAAAACCATCGGACACATGGAGTACCATCTGCCCCTCATGCACACTTGCACAAGGTCAGAACTTACTCAAAAATTGCTAACATGAACGCACGCTATGGGAGCTGAAGCTGCGTATGCCCTTGCAGTGGCTAATTTATGCACGCCCCTGCAACAGCGTCCAAACGCACTGGCACACCTGCATTTCGCCGACCACCCCCCCCCCCATCACCACCCACAAACGGCACTACCTGTCAATCACTCAGCGATGGGGCCGTGTAGTCATGTGTACGCATGCGCTGAACGTAACAAACGACCGATTGCGTGCGTATTAGCAACTGCGATCCGAGTCTCTTCACCAATCATTGGCTGTAACCCTAATATGGGCATTGCACTGGATTCCTCTAGAACAGCGGTTCTCAAACTCGGTCCTCATGACCCCACACAGGTCACGTTTTCCAGGTCACCCAGCAGGTGCACAGGTGTAGTCATTACTCACCGACACATTTTAAAAGGTCTACAGGTGGAGCTACTTATTTCATTTGTGATTATGTGGGGAGACCTGGAAAACTTGCACTGTTTGGGGTCCTGAGGACCGAGTTTGAGAACCTGTGCTTTAGAATAATGTATTCAATTCTAAAACCAGGGAGCCCTCCACATAATGCTCTCCTCAGCGCCGAGACACAGTATCAGGGCAGTAAAGGCTCTTAGCCCGTGCCAATCAATGGGGAATGTCCTTGGAATAAACCAAGAACCATTTCCACACTGAAGTAACTCAGCTGGGCTCATCCAGCAGCCTAATACATTACCTGGTACTATTATGCATGGGTGAACGCACGCCAGTTTTGCAGATGAATTTAGTGCGTTTTTGCCCTGCGCATTCCCCCCCGAGCCTAACGCGTATGTCTACGGCGGACGCAAATTCATACGCAACTAAGTCGCATCTCCACTTGCTGCTGAAGAGGCCTATCTGGGTGGCAATGGGGCAAAGTAAGGCAATGTTCAGTGAGCGTGTGCCAAAGGGCGCTGTGGGCTCTGCAGGGTTGTGCGTACGCTGTTTTCAGACCCATCTCTTGCACCAAGGCAACGGCTGGTGCACTGTGCAAAGTGATGATAATGATGGGTATGATACCAATCACACAGGTAGGGGCGGTGCAGTTGCAGAACTGTAGACAACTCATCGTACAGGCGAAGAGCCATATTTCTCTCTGTGCGTGCAATGCAAGTGTAATTACTGCCAACTGGCGTTCAACTCTGCATTGGTACCAATAATATGAAGGAAGAAAAAAAAAAAGGTGAAACGGTACAACCAACGCAATGCTCCCTGATGCCCTGTAATGGCCCCGCCCCCTAAAATCATGGCGTCACATGAGAGGCGGGCCACCTGGCAGGAGAAAGAGTAGAGATGCCTGGACACTCCGGGCGGTCCTTACACACTGCCCGGGGTCGTCTTTTGGATGCTCCAAGCGCCACTTGGCTGGATGCTAGCCAGAGGTAGGGACCGTGGGGCACAGACGGTGCAGCCTCCCAAATGACAGTGCAGCCCACACACCCCTCTCTACTGGCCCTGAACACAACATACTAGGTCTACTTTGGAAACCAATCCTGGGGAGAGCCTTCGTCATGCAGATATTAGCGGCAGTATCATTCAGTCAATCTCAATTCGGTAAGTGTCCGTTCAAACTGATCGCTGGGTTATTACAGGCAGCGCCCCCTACAGTTGCACATACAATATTCTAACTAGACATGACAATCTTATAGGAGTGGATACATCGACCAGACACTAATAAGATTATAAGTACCAGTGCGTTGTACAGCCCTCCTCTACACAAAATGGCTCCACTGAGTCTGGAAAGATCTACCAGGGAAAATAGCCCTGGAATTCCTACAACAAAAAGGCTGTAATCACTTTCGGTGGAGTAGTGATGAGAGTAGGGTGCTGGGCTAATGTAATAATGTACAGTATAAGCCCATTTTTATTCTAGCACCCTGCACCTGTCACAGCCTGTGCAGTTCCTCTTTTCTGCCTGGGGTGTCACGCTCTGCTCTGGTGCTTCTAGCACAGTCTGGCCTGTATCTCAGCAGTTTGTTGTTTCAGCTGGGTGTGCTAGAAGCACCAGAGCAGAGAGCGACACCCCAGACAGGAAAGAGGAACCGCACAGGTTGTGACAGGTGCAGCGTGCTAGAATTAACACTATGCTTCATAATGTAATTATATCCTAAGGGGGCTACAGTCAGTGGGAGAGGTCACCAGCCTTTACCCCAAATCGAAGCAGACGACCAAGCAGCCCTCTCCACTAATTAACCTATGAGTGTCTTTGTGCGATAGATCATTACACTTACTCCTCCATGGAGAAATAGACAGTGACGTCCTCACACCTTATAGGAACCTGACACACACAATGATACAGTCATCACCCAGACACATCCCCTGGTGTTACTGTATAATGTCCCATTCCCAGCAGTCACCTCCCCATTCATCAGCCAGACACATCCCCTGGTGTTACTGTATAATGTCACATTCCCAGCAGTCACCTCTCCAGTCATCACCCAGACACATCCCCTGGTGTTACTGTATAATGTCCCATTCCCAGCAGTCACCTCTCCAGTCAGCAGCTGAATGATCTTGTTGGTGAGTTCCAGGATCTTCTGGTCATTGTGTCTCTCATGTATCAGTGAGTGAGGTGGAGGCACCGTGAAGGGGCTCTGGGTCCTGCTCAGCCCTCCTGACACACAGGGACAGCTGCTGTCTCATAATCAGTAAATGGCTCCTTTACCATTCTGTTCCTGAGAAAGAAAGAACTATACATATTACACAAATAAGTCTAATTCTCAATATAGTAACTTTAAATACATATTGGCAATATTACATGTGAAATTGATGTTTGCCCATGTTTAAGTCATATTAGAGTCAAGCAGAGAATACTCTAGTGACAACTATGCAATACAGAGAGCACCCTATTGTGCAATAAATAGACTCCCAATGTTCTGTACACAATACACAGAGCATTCCACTGATCCATATACAACACACAGAGCATTCTAGTGACCGGTATACAATACAGGGATTGAAATAATGAACAATATGCAATACAGAGAGCATTCCAGTAAGCATATACTGTACAAAAAAACATTCTAGTGACCTCTCTACAATATATAGAGCATTACCTCAGTAATTTACAAATTAAAAACATTATATAGCCTCAGTCCAATACAGAGACCATTCTATTAACCTCTGTTCATGAAATAAAATCATGTATAACCTCTGTGCAATACACAGAGCATTCTGACATCTGTGCAATACAGAACATTCTACTGAACTTTGTGCAATAACTAGAGCATTCTAGTGACCAAGATACGATACAGAGAGCAACTTGTGAGCATTATATCTATCTAAATCTCATGGCTACTTAGTGGAAACCCACAAATTTTATATGACTATGTAACACAAAACCCCCAAATATCTGATGGCTATGCAATAGATACTGCAAAATTCTGTTTTCTATATAATCCAGCCCCTGAACTATCTAAAGGTTCTGCAGACTGCAGATATCTGGTAGCATTATAATGCTAAAAGTTACAGTATCATTACAACAAGAAAATGTATGCGACAGTAGGACCAGCCATACATAGTGCAGTTTATGTAATACATCAGACATATACAGGGCCAGTGATCACAGTAACATGTTATATGTGGCAGTAGGAACAGCCATACATAGTGCAGTGTATGTAATACATCAGACATATACAGGGCCAGTGATCACAGTAACCTGTTATATGCGGCAGTAGGACCAGCCATACATAGTGCAGTGTATGTAATACAACAGACATATACAGGACCAGTGATCACAGTAACCTGTTATATGCGGCAGTAGGACCAGCCATACATAGTGCAGTGTATGTAATACATCAGACATATACAGGACCAGTGATCACAGTACATGTTATATGTGGCAGTAGGACCAACCATACATAGTGCAGTGTATGTAATACATCAGACATATACAGGACCAGTGATCACAGTAACCTGTTATATGGGGCAGTAGGACCAGCCATACATAGTGCAGTATATGTAATACATCAGACATATACAGGGCCAGTGATCACAGTAACCTGTTATATGTGGCAGTAGGACCAGCCATACATAGTGCAGTGTATGTAATACATCAGACATCTACAGGACCAGTGATCACAGTAACCCATTATATGCGGCAGTAGGACCATCCATACATAGTGCAGTGTATGTAATACATCAGACATATACAGGACCAGTGATCACAGTAACCAGTTATAAGCGGCAGTAGGACCAGCCATACATAGTGCAGTGTATGTAATACATCAGACATATACAGGACCAGTGATCACAGTAACATGTTATATGCGGCAGTAGGACCAGCCATACATAGTGCAGTGTATGTAATACATCAGACATATACAGGGCCAGTGATCACAGTAACCAGTTATATGCGGCAGTAGGGCCAGCCATACATAGTGCAGTGTATGTAATACATCAGACATATACAGGACCAGTGATCACAGTACATGTTATATGTGGCAGTAGGACCAGCCATACATAGTGCAGTGTATTTAATACATCAGACATATATACAGGACCAGTGATCACAGTAACCTGTTATATGCGGCAGTAGGACCAGCCATACATAGTGCAGTGTATGTAATACATCAGACATATACAGGACCAGTGATCACAGTACATGTTATATGCGGCAGTAGGACCAGCCATACATAGTGCAGTGTATGTAATACATCAGACATATACAGGACCAGTGATCACAGTAACCTGTTATATGCGGCAGTAGGACCAGCCATACATAGTGCAGTGTATGTAATACATCAGACATATACAGGACCAGTGATCACAGTAACACGTTATATGCGGCAGTAGGGCCAGCCATACATAGTGCAGTATATGTAATACATCAGATATATACTGGACCAGTGATCACAGTAACATGTTATATGCGGCAGTAGGACCAGCTATACATAGTGCAGTGTATGTAATACATCAGACATATACAGGGCCAGTGATCACAGTAACCCGTTATATGCGGCAGTAGGACCAGCCATACATAGTGCAGTGTATGTAATACATCAGACATATACAGGACCAGTGATCACAGTAACCCGTTATATGCAGCAGCAGGACCAGCCATACATAGTGCAGTGTAAGAAATACATCAGACATATACAGGGCCAGTGATCACAGTAACCCGTTATATGCGGCAGTAGGACCAGCCATACATAGTGCAGTGTATGTAATACATCAGACATATACAGGACCAGTGATCACAGTACATGTTATATGTGGCAGTAGGACCAGCCATACATAGTGCAGTGTAAGTAATACATCAGACATATACAGGGCCAGCCATACATAGTGGTGTATGTAATACATCAGACATATACAGGGCCAGTGATCACAGTAACCTGTTATATGCGGCAGTAGGACCAGCCATACATAGTGCAGTGTATGTAATACATCAGACATATACAGGACCAGTGATCACAGTAACCCGTTATATGCGACAGTAGGACCATAAACGATATCGGGCCCATAGGGCAAATTGCAACGACAAATCGGCATATTGTCCAGTTTATTTGCTGAACTGGGTGCTCCCGCGGGTTGCATGCGATGTCCTGTGATTGGCCTTGCTGCACGGCTAATAAGACGATATTGCATGCGAGGTTGTACATATTGCTAAATGACGGAGCAGTGATCGTTCCGTCGTTCATTAAAACATTGAAGTGTGTCCCGGCAATCTCCATCGGCACGTTTGCCGGTCGTACAAGTGTGTAGCCAGCCTGAGTCTGAGACATAATGAAGGTTGGGTAAGATCCGGGTGTGCTGTTGCCAATGAGACTATTATGGAAGAATTAGCACGCTTTCCTGACCATGCCGCACTCCTTACAGCCAGCACTCACCCTAGGACCAGGACACACTGCAGACATTGACACCAACTCAAGATATGCCCTTGGGATTGCACAGGGCTGTGCTGCCATTTGGAAGGAGAGAAACATGTTCAATTCTGCAGGTACTTCTATTAAACATAGTACCACTGTTGCACTGCTCCTTAATGCTATACAGCTGCCTGAGAAGTTCCAATTTCACCTCAAAGTCCCTTTTCGGTTATCTTCAAATGTCATTATTTTTCTTTACTGCACATACATGCAGGCTAAAAATGGAAACGCCTTTCTCCACATTTACCGGAGCCTGGCAAATTCGGCAACGATAATGGGGGACCGCAGCTGGTATCTCCACCATCCATACATTCCAGGGATCAGGATGCTCCAGGCACCATGCTGTCCAGATGCAGGGGCGTATTAAGAAAGGGGTCTAGTTACTAAGCAGTGTTAGGAGACAGAGAGAAAAGTGTTAAGGTATCAGCCAATCAGCTCCCAACTGTCATCTCACAGGCTGTGTTTGAAAAATGACAGTTGGGAGCTGATTGGCTGGCACCTTATCACTCTATCTCCTAACACTGCTTAGTAAATAGACCCCTAAGATAGCTGGAGAACAAACAGAACATTGAAAAAAACCAACATAGTATTTTATCACTTGGAAAATCCTGAATAACTTATACCTCTTTTCCACCAAAAACCCAGGTCCGACCTGGGTATTTGGACATGGTCCCAACCCTGGTGAGACCCAGGTCAGACCCATTTACACTGCACCTTTCATCTGGGTTACTCCCAGGTCAGCCCTTTTCACACTGTACTCAGGTCTGCCCTGCTAAACCTGTGAGGTCATTAAAAGTGGGAGGTGACTGCTCCACAACCACCAATCAGCTCATTTTAGGCATGATCCAGGTCAGATAACCCGGGTTGCACCGTTTACACTGCACCATTACCCGGGTCCATCCTGGGTCCAACCCTGGTAGCTACCTGGGTTGGATTGCAGGGTCACTTGACCCAGGTTATTTTTCAGGGACCCTTTTACACTGAGCTGCGACCTGGGTAGACCCAGCAAAAACCCAGGTTTTTGCTCTTGTGTAAAAGGGGTATAATAGTTGGTGGTGCACCCATAAACTTTGTGCTGTACACATAGAAAAAAATACCTTTGCTCTAGGAAAAGACAGGGGGAAAGACAAATTATGTCTATACGAGGGCACTTTTTGGTATGATATAATGATAATGTAGTGAATGAAATGATAACAAAAGTAAAACTTAACTTTTAATCATGAACATTAAAAAAAGGATAGGGAAAAGGGGACTTGAAATCCACTAGGTATGATAATTGACAATTAACAAATCATTACAATCATGGAATTTGTAACATAGGATAAATGACACATCCATAGAAAAAGCATACTGTACTAATCAATCCATAGGGGACAGTGATTTTCAGAAAACTGAGAACTAGCACAGACAGAGGGCCTGATTCAGACCCGCTCGCAAGCGGGTTGATGGTGGCCCAGTGCGCATGCGCGAGACCCGGATAGCGACGGGCAAACCGTCGCTCCGGGTCTTGTACCAAAGGGGGCGTGCTGTCGATGTTGAGTGACAGCACGCCTCCTTTAGTGGGTGGGCCGGGGGAGTGGTTGCCCAAACGGAGGCGTTCCCATGTGAATGCCTGCGTTTGGGGGCGGCCCCACTGACATCACGAGTGATGTCAGTGGGAGAGATTTCGTCTCTGATAGAGCCGAAATCTCTCTGGGGCTTGCGGCAAAGAAACCACAAGGGTCTCGTCACAAGCCTGATGGTCGCGATGGTCTTGACCATAGCGACCATCTTCCTGGCCGCTCGCTATAGCTGTGGGTGGTCACCCACAGCTATGCGAGTGGACAGGAGGCCGCTCCAAAAAACAAGAAGGCCGGCCCTGATTCAGAGCGAGCGCTCTGTCAGAGCGTCCGACTCAGAATCAGGGCCAGAGTTAGTCATACGGTAAAAACATTTGCTCTTTTGCAAAAATTCCTGTAGTGCCTCTACTCAGAATATTGATAATAAATGAAATGTTCAAAAATATAGATGGTATTAGTCTTGGGGTGAAATTCTAGCACATATAATAGATCTGTAGAAAAACAGACATATTGAGAAATAGATATTGATTGGTTAATCCCTAGAAAGTTTTGTTCAAATTAGTCAAATAAATGTACCAAGTGGAAAAAATGACTTACACATATATAAATGACATATACATATATAAATGACATATACATATAACGAATACACGTAGAAATCATCCAGTCCGGATGATAGTAATCAAGTAGGTGATACCTGGCGTAAACAGAATTGTTTATGAAAAATGTATTAACGAATTATAGCCAAAAAGAAAAATCTGTTATGACATATATAATGACTGTCAGACAACATATCATTATACATCAAACGGTGAAAATATTATCTGATGCAGCCCTCTATTAACAAGTTATATCCAATAATAGAAAAAATATCACACACAAAAAAATGGTATATAATACACTAAATATGAAAATCATCAATAGAATATAATATCGATATTGAATTGATAACGCTATCCTAATCTGTGGATTGAATTGAAAAAATAAAAAGAACGGTACTGTTCATACGTGCTAATAACCTGGACCAGCAGACGTAAGTAAGACCTGGAATATAATTGCGCAGGTGACCAAGCCCTCCGGCGAAACGCGCGTCCTTTCCTTGCTGCACCAGTATACCGCTCTCCACACACATCTGCTGTATACTGCCCTAGGATCACAGGTACCGTATATACTCGAGTATAAGTCAAACCGAATATATAAGCCGAGGTACCTAATTTTACCCAAAAAAACTGGGAAAACTTATTGACTCGAGTATAAGCCTAGGGTGGGAAATGCAGCAGCTGGTAGTGCCCCCAGTAGTAATCCCCCCCTGGTAGTGCCCCCAGTAGTAATCCCCCCCTGGTAGTGCCCCCAGTAGTAATTCCCCCTGGTAGTGCCCCCAGTAGTAATCCCCCCCTGGTAGTGCCCCCCAGTAGTAATCCCCCCCTGGTAGTGCCCCCAGTAGTAATCTCCCCATGGTAGTGCCCCCAGTAGTAATCCCCCTGGTAGTGCCCCCAGAAGTAATCCCCCCATGGTAGTGCCCCCAGTAGTAATCCCCCTGGTAGTGCCCCCAGTAGTCCTAATAAAAAAAACACTTACCTGAAACTCCGCTCCTGGTCCCGCCGCTGCTACTGGTTCCTCCGGCTGCTTTGCATTATGGGAGAGACATCGTCATGATGTCTCTCCCATCACCCACTGCGGGAGCCGGAAGATGTCTCCCGCAGTGGGAGCAGCAGCAGAAGATGAGAGTCTGACAGACTCTCATCGGCTGCTGATTACACCAAACACACAGCTACCGGCTCCGGCGGCTGTGTGTTTGGCAGTGTGTAGCGCTGACCGAACTCCGTCCGACAGCGCTACACACGCGGTGCAGACTGTGTCACAGAGACACAGTCAGCACCGCGGCCCGCATGGTACGCTACTCAGCTGCGTACCATGCGGGCATCACTCGAGTATATACGGTACTTCACTTTTGCTCCATCGCGCTTCTGCACCGAGCACATCAGCGAGTGACTCCCCCTGCAATACCGGCTGCCAACAGGGTAGAGATACAGCTGACATCTCAGCTGTCACCAGCGCTACTGTGCGTGCGCAAAATGACTGTGGGGGCCATTTTATAGGCGTTTTGTGCAGCGCTGCTACAGCCGACACATCTGTGTACACCCTGAGAATATAGAGAAGACTCTGGCCTTTGGGCAGCCATGGTGCCGCCCACGGCGCTCTGGGCGATGGCACTGCTCGCGCACCCCTAGTTCAGGATTGCCGGTATTCTGGCTGCCCCTTCTCAGATGGAGCAGCCGGAGCAGCCAGATCAGCATTGCAGGGGGTTGGGCTTGGCCAACATAGGGGGCATGGCCGGACATTTCTGTGGGCGGAACGGGTGCGTGGCCACACGATTGCATCATTGTGGTCCCGCCTTTGCTATAGAGAATGGCGCGATTCAGCGTGAATTGCGTCATTGCCCCCCCCCCCATTGTAGAGGTTTCTCTTATACCCGAGGGAGGGGGGAGGGAGCAGTGGGGTCAGTAGCCACTGGGAGGCTTGTCTGCCTTTCCGGGGGGGGGGGGCAAGGAGACCAATCTGATCACAAGAATGCTCACAGCAGCACAGATTATTTCAGGAGACGGACTATTTATTAATCAACTTCTGTCATCTAGTCCCTAGGGGCATTAACTTCCCAGGTCTTCTAGTATAGATGGTAATAATTTGAAGATGAACATATGATTGGTACTAGCTCAGCACAACAGATCACTGATGTGGCTCTACTGGTATATAACAACTGAATGCTGTTGTGGTCTAAAGGTACTTTGGGGCAGATGTACTATAGCGGCATGATAAGTATTAACATCTCGACTCCTGGAGTGTGGAGGGGGTTAGAGAAAATTCCCCCCTTCCCCTCCGGCGATCCATGCAAGACCCACACAGCGCATCAGCCTAGTGTCTTACCTCCTGGCGAGTCCCACTGCGCAAGTGCGAGATCTCGCAAACATCACAAGATCTCACGCGCAGCCAGAGACTCCCTCAGATGTCGACATGCACAAGTGTTGACACGATCAACAAATTACTGTTCATTATATCGACATTTAAGCCTAAACCTAAATATAACACTAGAATGTACTGTCAGCTTGTAAAAATGTCGACACTCAGGGCATGTCAGCATTCCGACCGGAAACTGTCATCTACTGTGCCGGCACCATCTTTCCAAATGCACAGCCAGAAAGATGGCGTTGGGAGCAAAGCAATAAGAGCCAGTAACTTTGTATCGGGAACAAACCACGTCGCTATACACGGAGCGCAGATATTTCTTGCCCACACTCTTGGCCGCCCGTTGAATATTCAAGTCCCTGCCCAGTGCCAACCACTTCCCAAGTGAAGTGGACGGTCCAGATGGCCGATGGCACGATTTGCATCATAGTACCCCCACTCTCCAATTTACAATGCAGGTTATCTCAACATTGTATGCTGGGGGTGATGATGTGATAGTGCCATCACACCCTCAACCTGTTTTGCACCACGCCTCCTGCTATGCCAACCTGGCTGCCCCGTGTGCCATGTGGGCACAGTAGTGAACTCTCTGCCATGGATGGTGAAGAACCAAGAGTTCCCCACCATCAGTGGCAAACTAGCAATGGTCAGTAAGAATGGTCGACTGTCAATCAGGCAGATGCATTTAAGGGCTAACGAGTGTGTTAATGGGACCTATTCTGCACACTCGCGCATGCGCAGAATCCCGATAATCACTTGCGTGCACTGCTGAACCGAGCCCTCAGAACCCACCGTCATTTACGTATATCAAGTTATCACAAAAGATGGTATACACATGGGCGTAGAGGGCCAGTCCGGGCTCGGGGGTAAGGGGCATGGTCTAATCGCGGGAGGTGTGGCCACATTCCCTTTAAGATGATAAAACAATTTTTGTGGCACTGGGAAGGGGAGAGCAGTGAGCCTCTCAGCCCAGCGCAAATCCAGGGGGGCGCGATAAGTGTGATCAGAGGGAGCAGGGGGCGGCGGCAGACCCAGGCCCTCGCCAAGCTCCTTCAACAAGCCCGTGACTGGGTAATAAGTACCCGCTCCCCCCCTCTCAGTGCCCTGTTTATACACAACATATCCTTTACTGTGAATAATAAAAATATATTAAAGGCCTACCTCCCAACCATCACTCTTCAGACGGGCCAGTCCTGCTTTAGCACATTTGCGCCACACTGCAGCTCTGAAGGTCCCTCCACAGCTTGTGGCATAAACAATCGTGCCCACTCCCACTGTCTCGCTGCGCAAATAAAAGCCACCAATAAGATAAAAGACAGCGGCTGAGTGCGGTTATAAAGGTCGCGTATGCCTCCTGACATAACACAAACTCAGATTTTATAGGACGTGGGACAAAACCAAAGATTATTTTTGTTATCTTTCTTTTGACTCCAGCTCACCCCTGTGTGAGATGGGCACTTGCATACATCAGTGAGGGACTAGGAGCAAATGGCAGAGTTTTAAACTAGGGATGGCCATCAACCATCGATCGTTTTGCATCCATCAATGTTCTATGATTGATGGCAATTGTGTTTTGTTTTTTTTACTATCGATGGTGGTCACCGATGCTGCACCACCAATGGCAGGGGCCGATGTTAAGGAAATGGTCTGCACAGGCGCAGAACTCAAATAACCATTGATGGTTTGGCCATAGGTGATCTAACAATGGTTTAAACTCATCGGCCATCGATGGTGCGCCCCCCCCACACCCCATTTATGCCACGCTATGGGTGTGCCCAGTGCTCCGGTAGGTGCTGGGAATGACCCAATCCCGCTGTCTGGTGAACAGATGCCGCACACATGCGCACGGCATCTAATCACCGCTTTCTCTGTTAAGCAGAGCAGCAGGAGATAGGGGGCTTCCCAACCTCCCCAAAGCGGGACACTGCAGCCCACGGTTGGGACGGCCGAACAGTGCCCGAAGACAGTCTCACTAAAATTGGCCCAGATTTCCGGTGTTATCTTATCATCATGCCCACTTCATTAGGAAGTCAGTAGGATGTAGGGGGATGTACCCACTCTTCCGGGGGACTGTCCGAAAAATTGTGAGCCTCCCGGCACCTTCCCAAAGAGTAGGTAATGCACAGTACCGGGATCTGCTGAGGCGGCCAAGAGTAGGTGTAATAGGCACATCCTTTTGTCAGAATATACCGATTACAGACAATATATATTTTACATTCACGATGTATAAGCAATAATATAAAGTAACATACAGACAGGTCTGGGGCATATTTTGTTCTGTAATTTGGAGCACCGTGCCTATAATATACTCAGCTAAAGTTATACATGACCCCTGTTCCTCCCCGGACTGCTGCGACCCTCTCCTCCCCAATTAGTCCAGGTCTATGCACCAGATTCCCTGTTAATGTGACACAGAATAGTTATCACTTACTTTATGTTTTGTCTCTGTAACACGAAGAGCGTACGAGATGGAGCTGGACCGTAGCCCCAGGCCCTGTCCTTATCCCAGGCCCACGCTCTGCTGAATTAATCAGTCCACGTAACGGAGACCGGGGGGCGCACACTACGAGTGCTGAAGAGCAGCAGTCCCGTCAGTGAGGGGCAATGTTTCCACCCTGAGATCTCGGGGCTCCCTGTTCCCTGCTCCGGCCTAGTTTTTTCTGGTCAAAATCTCAAATTTCCTGGTGTTCGTCCCTGACCATTTTTTGGGAGGGTCAATAAACTGCGATAGATGCTTGGAAACCCTACTTTGATGTCAGATCTTCCAACATGAATTGTCCCTGTCTGATTTCCTTTGCTTCTGAAGTTCCAGCTGCTACTGATTGTTTATGGTGTTCCTCAATTACTCCAGCCCTGCCCGTGTCCTTCTCCTTTTGGATTCAGTTTCCACCCCCTCCCCCTTCTGCTCCCAAATGCTAAATTGATGTATAGGAGTAATGGTGCATACACACGATCAGATTTTTTCTTCAGATATGGACGATAACGATTTAAAAATCGTTCAGTCGTTCATATCTGAAGGAAAATCGTTCATATCTGACATGCCTGAACGATGGACGATCAACGATGCGCGTTCCCGTTTGTCAGATAACGATATCTGACATCTGATGGGTTTGCAGTCAGACTTGGACGATTCCATTCATTTTAATGCAGTCAAAAATCGTTCAATCGTTCAAATCGTTCAAAACTTTGGTCAAATCGTTCAAATCGTTCAGATCGTTTAATCGTTCAATCGTTCATCTGACAAATCTGACAAGTCTGACAAATCTGACCGTGTGTACGCTCCATAAATGTAATAGGATACGAGTGTTAGGTGATGTTAAACTCCCTGGAGTAAGGATGATCATTGGTGGGGTGTCCATCGATGGTTACTATCGGTAGGACCATCTGTGATTACCATCAATTGCACAAAAACTATGGGCCTGATTCAGAGCCGTTCGCTATTTGCGCTCGCTCGTCCAGAAAATAGGGGTGGCTATTCAAATGAACCGTTCGCTGTTTGCGGTCTGTTCACGCCTCTAGGTCTGAACGAGCGAACAAAACTTGCGGTTGTTTTTTGGAAAACTACGCCCCCTGGCCGCTCGCATCCTACGTCATGTCCGCTATTTATTAGATTAATCGAGTACATCGAACAGGGTATGAACTGCTTGCTATTCTTGTGGTTGGTTTTTGCTACCACAATTTTGCGAGCAGTTCTGGCTAAAACAAAAACCAGTGACGTGGTCAATGACGCTGCTGTTTTAAATATGCACACCCATAAAACGCCCGTTTTGACCTTTAAGCACGCCTGCGATCGGATCTCCACTCCCCGTTTTCAAGCACCTTCCCCTGTTACCACCCACATACGCCTCATTCTGTCACTCAAAATAGCAGGCATTCGCTATTTTGCGAGCACATGAATTTCGGCCGCACTGACTGGTTCGCGCATGCGTATAACAATCCGTACGCATGCGCAGTTGGGCAAACATCGCTCGGAGCGAACAAGCTGCCGCTTACGAGTGGCTCTGAATCAGGCCCTATATATGGTGCACCATTGATGGTTTGCACCCCCTCTTACTAGTCACCCATGCTGTAGGCACGGCCGCCCAATAAAAAAAATGGGGGCGCAACTTAGCGGCCACCGACACTTGGGGCTAAGCTCCGTCCTGCAATGAAAAGAATAAACACATCAGCTCAAACTCATCCATTCTTGGCGGAGAACGATTGGTTCTCTGCCATCGATGGCAAAACAATAAATAAAACAGTTATCAGCCAGCAACCATCAATGTTTTGAAACACCGATGGCCATCCCTACCCTGGAAGTTTCGGTGAGTTTCCACAGCAAATCATCGGATGTAATAGGCTGTGATTAAGAAGCTACCAAAGGGCCTGATTTGGAGATGAACGCTGTTGCGCAGTCGCTGCGCCCATGTACTCTGCGGCTGTGCAAAATATGCAAAAGCCGCAGGAGGCGTCTTAAGTAATAAGACGCCCACTTCCAGCTTCTCTGATCCGATGCTGCACCCCGGAAACGCAGTCATCGGATCAACTGTGTGACCATCGGTCATCTGAATGACCTTACTGTAACATTACTCAGGACGTCCGGGTAAATCACGCTGCCGGGGACGAGGAGGCAGCCACGGGCTACGACACACCCAGAAAACAGGGCTGGCACGCCCATTTTCTTGGCTGCTCTGTGACGCCGCCCCCAAACAGCCCCAGCATGTCAATCACTGAAGACACAGATCTGAACATGTACAGTACGGATCCTGAGCAAACGCAGATCGCCAAACATCTGAGATGCACGTAAACCACGGGGTTTGTGCACAAATGTGAATCAGACCCCATGTAACTCTCCCACAACTTCCAGGGTGTTTGCATAAACTAGATACTGGTGTGGTTACTGACAGAGGGCCTGATTCAGACCCGGTCGCAAGCGCTGAGCGCTCACAACCGGGTCAATGGTGGCCCAGAGCGCATGCGCACGACGGCGCACCCACAGCTATGCGAGCGGCCAGGAGGCCGCTCTAAAAAACAAGAAGGCCGGCCCTGAATCAGTGCCAGAGACCATTGTATGCACTGGGAGAAAGAAGTCCCAGCGACTTTGACCTCATTAACCCTTTATAAGCCTTGTTTGCACATATTTAACTTTAAAGGGGCCTATCCATTAGGCGACCTGAAAAACTGAACGACTAGCGTTCAGTCCTTCAGGTCGCCTAGGTGCGCTGCCCGCACTGAATGGCATTCACTGAACGTCATTCGGTGCAGGAGACCGACCTCCTATCTGTGAACATGTGGAACATGACAATCGTCGTTAGGTTGACGAGCGCGTTCCACATATAGTCGGCGTTGGCAAGGACACAGCGTGCACGCGCATCGCTGGTCCTTGCCGGCAATCCATTGGACGACTTTCTAAACATTGCGACCAAAACCTCGTGGTATTGGTTGGATCGTTCAAAAAGTCGTCTAATGGATACGCCCTTTAAGAGCTATGGGAAGGAGGCAGGTGAAGGAGAACAGAGGTGAGGAACGTGATGAGGCTCGTTTCCTGGAAAACAATTAAAAAGCAAGAAATACGGCCCCATTTATCAAATGTGACAAACACTGTTTGTTAAATCTAGAAAGGGTGTCATAACCTCTTTTAGCGAGCGCTAATGGGGTTATGCTTCGTTGAAAAATGGGGGCTTGCACCTGTTGTGCGATTTAAAAAAAAAATATTTTTTGGAATATAACAATTTGAATTTTTTTTTTTTTACTTTTTAGATAAATCAGCATTTAAACAGCACAAGCCAAGTAGATCGTCAATTGTACATTAAAAATGCTAAAGGAAACTGAAATATACAACGGACACTGAAGTGCCAAAAGTTATGGGATAGCAGTAATGGTAATGGTAGGTGTGGTCTCCGTACTGACATCTTGGAAATGCCCAGACCTGCATCTGACATCTCATTTTTCAGTTTGATGACCGGCTGGTCTGCTCATCTCAATGTAGAATCAACAGCTAGAAAAACAAATAAATGACCTGCCCATGGGTTGCCAACAGCCGGCAATGCAAAGTTGTTTATCAGATGGAGACCGTGTAATTCTGCAGGGAAACCGTAAAAAAGCTGATGAGTTGTTTGGACTTTGTAATGGTGTGAAGAGTAGGATGGGAAACCCTCCATAGCTGTCTCATCAAGCTCTGATTGCCTCTTTATTGCAGTCTCTTTGCCCTAGCATAGCTTTCAGATTGCCCCCTCCATAGTTGTCTCATTTGCCCCATCACTCCATGGAGCATATTCAATTGGGGGCGAGGTTTAGCGCAGGTCTCGGTAAGGGCCCTTCCACCTTGCACGCCTGCTCACTGTTGGATAAATGTAGATGGTCTTGGGGATGATATCACTCCCGTCCCAAAACGAGGCTCTTTACGGGACATGTGACCAATTTTTAAATCCCTTTAGCAAAACAGTTATAATCGGTTTCTACAATGTAGCTCAGTTTAGTACCTGGTACACATAGAGTACATCCATATATCCATCCTGACACTCTCTGTAGCTACCAATCCATCTCTCTCCTTCAAACTCCTGAAGGCAGACATAGCTTATACTTTAGCTGAGTTGTGGCACCACTTGTCCTGGCGAAACGCGACTCTCCTCAGGGCCGATGCAAGGTTTCTTGGCACCCAGGGCATTTCTTCAACCTTGCACCCTCCCCCCCTCAGATAGCTACACAAGCCCTTATGCAGTGCCCCTTATATAGTGCCCCAGGTAGTGTTCCCCCTATGCAGTGCCCCAGGTAGTGGTCCCCCTATGCAGTGCCCCTTATATAATGCCCCAGTAGTAGTCCCCCTTATATAGTGTCCCCAGTACTAACCCCCCGGTGCAGTGCCCCCAATAGTGGTCCCCCCGATGCAGTGCTCCCAGTAGTAGTCCCACCCCAGCAGTGCCCCCAGTAGTAGTCCTCAACAAGCAATGCCCCCAGTAGTAGTCCCACCCCAGCAGTGCCCCCAGTAGTAGTCCTCGACAAGCAATGCCCCCAGTAGTAGTCCCCCACCTATGCAGTGCCCCTAGCAATAATACCCACCTATGCAGTGCCTCCAGCAGTAATCCCCACCTATGCAGTGCCCCCAGTAGTGGTCCCACCATTGCAGTGCCTCCAGTAGTAGCCCCCCCAGCAGTGCCCCCAGTAGTAGACCCCCCCAGCAACACCCTCAATAGTAGTCCCCTCAGCAGTGCCCCCAGTGGTAGTCCCCCCCAGCAGTGCCCCCAGTGGTAGTCTCTCCCAGCAGTGCCCCCAGTGGTAGTCCCCCCCAGCAGTGCCCCCAGTAGTAGTCCTCCCCCCCAGCAGTGCCTCCAGTAGTAGTCCTCCCCCCCAGCAGTGCCCCCAGTGGTAGTCCCCCCCAGCAGTGCCCCCAGTAGTAGTCCTCCCCCCCAGCAGTGCCCCCAGTAGTAGCCACCGACCAGCAGTGCCTCCAGTAGTAGTCCTCCCCCCCAGCAGTGCCCCCAGTGGTAGTCTCTCCCAGCAGTGCCCCCAGTGGTAGTCCCCCCCATCAGTGCCCCCAGTAGTAGTCCTCCCCCCCAGCAGTGCCCCCAGTAGTAGCCACCCCCCAGTAGTAGTCCTCCCCCCCAGCAGTGCCCCCAGTAGTAGCCACCCCCCAGCAGTGCCTCCAGTAGTAGTCCCCCCCAGCAGTGCCTCCAGTAGTAGTCCTCCCCCCCAGCAGTGCCCCCAGTAGTAGTCCTCCCCCCCAGCAGTGCCCCCAGTAGTAGTCCTCCCCCCCAGCAGTGCCCCCAGTAGTAGCCACCCCCCAGCAGTGCCTCCAGTAGTAGTCCCCCCCAGCAGTGATCCCAGGGCCAGACAGACACACGCGTAAAAAAAAAAACTCCACTTACTCTAATCCCCGCTCCGGTGTCTGCTCCTCTGTCCCCCGGGCTCGCCCGCTCTGCATGATGGGAGAGACGTCATGACATCTCTCCCATCACCCACTGCGGGAGCCGGAAAATGGAGCTCATGAGTGAGCTCCAGCCCGGCTGCGGCAGTGGGCGCAGCAGCCGATGAGAGTCTGACTCTCTTCGGCGGCTAAAACAAACACACAGCTGCCGGCACCGTGTGTGTTTGTTACTAGCAGTGTAGTGCGGGCTGCACTTATGTGCGTTACGCACTACACAGTATTCCAGAGGCGCTCTGCAGTGCCCGGCGCACTTAGGCAGCTGCCTAAGTTTGCCTAGTGTTAGCGCTCTGACTCTCCTGCAGCTCGACACCGGACAACCTAGAAGGCTTGTGGTGGCCAGTTTTGGGATGTGCTTGTCTCTATACAGGTCGCAGGGGCTCAGTATCGCCAGCCTGGCACTCTTACCTGTACCCTAATCTCCGCCATCAGCCTGCTGAACAGCTGGTACTGCAGGAGGCGCTATTCCTCTGCTCTGCGCAGCGGGTCGTCTTTCCTCCTTGTGTGGCGTCTCTGCACCTATCCGGCAATGGACTTCCATGCCGCTTCATGTAAACACTGATGAAATGTCGACATATCATCCTTGGTGGCCCAGCAGTGACTTACCTGCTCCCGACATGTTGACATTTTAACAATGCCGACATGAATGTCAATCTAATGACTACATGGCCCATGTGACATGGCAACTGAGATGACCCACACAAAATGTTATCACTACAGTCAAAGAACCATTATATGTCATCCGAGCGGAAATAAGACGACGTGTCATGTCCATAAGGACCAGTTAGGAATGAGAAGGTGGAAAGAAACCTTGTATATATTATAGTCCTCATTCTAGCACCCTGCGACGCCCCGTGCAGCTCCTCTTTCCTGCCTGGGGTGTCGCTCTCTGCTCTGGTGCTTCTAGCACACTCAGCTGATGCAACAACTGCTGGGCTACAGACCAGAGTGTGCTAGAAGCACCAGTGCAGAGAGCGACACCCCAGGTAGGAAAGAGGAACTGCACGGTGCAGGTGCAGGGTGCTAGAATGAAGACTATAGACCTATAATCATCATTAGTTGAAGTCTCGCCACCAATTCCGCTGCACAGTACAGTCCAGTCCAACTTACAAGAACGCAGGAAAGAAAAAAAGGGTCACAGCTACTACTTGTTTTTATTTGAATTTGATGTGCAACGTTTGTATGATCACTACACTCGCTGTTATGTTATGCTTCAAGACTAATACAACAAAGTCGAAAGTTAATGCATGAGTATAATTAAGTGTAAAAACAAGTACAAAAACACAAATAGATATTTTTGTAAAAAACAAAAAAAAACAAACAAGGGTACAGTAAGCAGAATGACAGCGTGTGGTGCAAGGAGAAGGCACAACACCACAATACAGCATCATTTATAGCAAGAACATAACAGGGACATTGCCAGGTGGACCAACAATCAATAGAAATAGGTTAGAAAGGACCCCGAGCTGGGGAAATGAGAGGCAGTAGTGCAGATAGGTCATGCACGAAGGTGGGGCGTGAATGTAGGAGGTAGAGTATGGCAATTAGGGGGTGTAGGTGGGGTAAGGGTAGGCAAGCAACGAGAGGTAGGTCCTGAGGGAACGTTTGAAAGACGTAAGGTTGGTAGAACAAGGTAAGAAGTTCCAGAAGTGAGGACCAGTGCAGGACAAAATCTAGATCTAGGAATGAGATGAAGATAAAGTGGGCGTGAGGGTCTAAGGCTTGTGGCTGAATCAATGGGTACAGCTCATGACATTCGTTGTAGAAGGTATTGTAAGGCAGGGTGAGAAGATTGCCTTGGATCCTGGAGGCAATATGCAGCAGATGGAGGAGCATCAGGAGAGAATGATTAGTCTGGCCACAGCATTAACAATGGAGGAGAAAGAGGTGAGGTTAGGGCCAACCAGAGTACAGTAATCAAGGCAGCAGATAACGAGAGTGGACCAGGGCTTTGTTAAATACCCGAGTCTACTGTAAGGAGACTATTGCACTAGAGGAGGGGGGTTAACTAAGCCCACATTTGGATCTACTGAGTTTGTAGTTGCATTGGGTCATCCAGGTGGGATGGCAGAAAAGCCATTGACACACGGCTATGAGAGAAGGAGAAAGGACAGGGGAGGCATACATGATACTATGCAAATGATGCAGATTTTTGGAGAATAACAACTATTTTTGGATAGGTTTCAATAGGTGCAGTGGTAACCCACCAAACACTTTGAGGTCCTATTATATATATTTTCACTCTATTGATGGCATCAATTTTAATGTAAAACATTTTACTTGGAACTTGGCACCATAATAATCCTGAAATCTTCATCTGATTGGAGATAGCATGAGATATTTTTGGGAGAATGATGTAATCCGGAACAGACCACTGTGAATGATCGCCTCTCCATCTGCAAATGTTGACCTCTTCTTCTGTAAGTCCATAGAAATAGCTAGATAACCAGAAAGCCAGAAATACTGTACTTTTGTGTTTTCAAAGGAGGCTTCTACTTCTCCCGGGACAATGGCAGAACCTAGTTCCTTTCCTCGGAAATGGGATCATGTGACTATTCAACAACCCGGGTGATGCTCCCAGAGCAAAAATAATTCAGCCATCATGTGGAGTAAGGGAGAGAATTGGATCTGGTGCGAGAAGTGTGATTGGCGGAGCTCAGCCAATCACACTTCTCGCACCACATCCACTCCTCTCCCCTACTCCACACACACACCCAAATGCCCCCCCCCCCCCCCACGGACCATATCAGAGAGCAGCATTGTGCCTCTCAATAAGCGATTTGGCCCCATCATTTGGTCGTCTGTCATCTTTTATGGTACTACACACCACATTCTTCTTCACCACCCTCACACACAACCACTACCCCCAGTACACCACACCTCATCACCCAGCAAATCCACTATCCACGGGAGGAACGCATCCAACCAACAACTATCAACTCTACCATTTTCAGGACCTGGTACTCCTGTAAGATGGTGCAGCACTCCACATACCCCCAACCACTCTACCCCACCCACCTGCAACACACACACTCTCCCACCCATCACTCTGCTTTCCCAACCCCCCCTTAACCTCCCACCTAACAACCCCCTTACCATCCAACCATCTACACACAGTAGTCCATCCCCCCAAACCACCTCAAAACCCTTCCATATCATTCTCCGTCAATACCACACCCTGGATGTGCGCAGTTCACCCAAACCACACATAGACAATGGACTCTATCCAATGTGAAGTCTTTAGTGTGATGAAATTAAGCATTTATTTGTGGGTTTACTGGTGTTGACGTATATTCCCCCAATCTCTAAAGTATCTTCCACACTCAGAGCAGGAAAAAGGTTTCTCTTCTGTGTGGACCAATTTGTGGCGCTGGAAAAGCCAGCTGGTCTTAAAACATTTCCCGCACTCGGGGCATGGGTACGGTTTCTCGCCGCTGTGAATCCTCCGATGTCGTATAAGATCCGCGTTAACTTTGAATGCCTTCTTACACTCCAAACACTCAAATGGTTTCTCTCCAGTGTGAGATCTCACATGCCGAACGAGATCGGCTTTAGCGCTAAAGGCCTTCCCACATTCGGAGTAAATATATGGCTTCCCAGCCGTGTGAATTTTTCTATTCTCTCTAAGACGTGACTGAGAAGGGAGAGATTTCCCACAGTCCGAGCATAGAAATATGTTCCCGGTATGAACTGCTTGGTGTTCCATAAGCTGCCTACGGCTGGCAAAGCGGTTCTCACACTCAGAACATGGAAACGGCTTCTTGCCCGTGTGGGTTCTCACATGTTTGTCAAGGTTCCACCTCTGATTGTATGTTTTACCACATTCAGGACACGGAAACAAATTTCTCCCAGTGTGCAATGCATGATGTCTAAAGAGGGATTTTCTGCTGGTAAAACACTTCCCACACTCAGAACATGGAAATGGCTTCTCTCCTGTGTGACTTCTTATGTGTTCCACCAATCTACCACTAATAGTGAACCGTTTCCCACATTCCACACAGGAATAAGGCTTCTCGCCCGTGTGGTTTCTCATATGTATTGGTAGATCTGATTTCCTGGTAAAACATTTTTTGCATTCAGAACACTGAAATGGCTTCTCTCCCGTGTGGGACCTCTGATGTATAAGCAGATGGGAATTACCGTGAAAACATTTCCCACATTCAGGACACTTGAACGGCTTCTATTTGTTGTGGTATCGTTCGTGTCCGGGCAGCTTAGTTTCTGAATCAAAGCATTTCCAGCAGTGACCACACTTATAAGTACCTCCGGCTCTGTGACTTTGCTCATGGCTGACAAGGTCGGGGTTGCTAGAGAACCTTATAGGACAGTCAGGACATTCGTAAGCTCTCTCTGTGTCCTCTCTTGTTTTGTCAGAAGTTCCTTTTCTCTGCTTAGTTGCCGATGTGTCTTTGGTATCAACCTCTTGGAGGTTTCCTTCTCCACTGGAAGTTTTTCCACCTGATCCTGTGGGACTTCCATCTTCATAGGACCATTCCGTGTCCAAACATGTGGCCTTTCCATCTTCTGGTAGAGACAAGTCATTGAGATGTTCTTCTACATGTGTTTCGGTGGCCATAAATCCTCCTTCATCCGATAAGTGTTCTGAATCGCAGCAACTTAGGACTCTATATTATATTGAATCCCTGTCTTTAGTTTCGTCACACAATCTCGTTCCATGTTTATATTTACTATGTGATTTTGGATCGGGACTATTTAAAAATGAACAAGGGTCTTTATTTATAACACTCAGTGAAGAAATATCGACGGGAAATATTTCGGGCTTAGCTCTGACCTCGGATAAATCTGTTGGAGAGACAAATCATTAAGCAATCATGTTAGTGATTATATTCCATCACAGCGAAGTCACACAGCCTTCCCCACATCCATATCTCCTGTATCTGCACTAACCGCTACACCACTAATAGACTGTCTCATCATTTCCCATCCCCACCAGTGACAAACGCAGGATTTGCAAAGGGGGGTTTCCAAATACTAGTTTACACAATCAATGACAAACAAAAATCTAAAAGACTGCAGACACACACACACTCACACACTGACACAGACTACAGACATACACACACACTGACTACAGACATACACACACACTGACTACAGACACACACACTGACACAGACTACAGACATACACACACACTGACTACAGACACACACACACTGACACAGACACACACACTGACACAGACTACAGACATACACACACACTGACTACAGACACACACACACTGACACAGACACACACACTGACACAGACTACAGACATACACTGACTACAGACACACACTGACACAGAACACACACACTGAAGCACAGACTACAGACATACACACACACTGACTACAGACACACACACTGACACAGACACACACACTGACACAGACTACAGACATACACACACACTGACTACAGACACACACACACTGACACAGACACACACACTGACACAGACTACAGACATACACTGACTACAGACACACACTGACACAGACACACACACTGACACAGACTACAGACATACACACACACTGACTACAGACACACACACTGACACAGACTACAGACATACCACACACACTGACTACAGACACACACTGACACAGACACACACACTGACACAGACACACACACTGACACAGACTAACAGACATACACACACACTGACACAGACTACACTGACACACACCTCTCACTTAAAAACACAAATAAATACAGCTCTGGCATCATTAACACCCCACATGTTATACACAGACCTGCAGTGCAGCTGGAGTCCAGGAGAGACTGCCGGCAGTACCATCAGATCTCTGTCACCCCGGCAGCAGCTCCCTCTCAGCCTCTCACAATGCTGGTGCTGCCATGTGAACTGCCTAGGAGGAACTGTGCGCTGCCACTGCAGCTCCCCCTACAGCCATCACAGTATGACAGCAGGCACAGTTGCCTGAGCTTCTCTTTAAAAAAAAAAAAAGTTTCTAGGTACTCAGAAACCCCCCCTGCGTGCGTGGGTGCCCACCGCTGTTATTCTCAGCATCAATCTATTAACTGGGGGACACAATGAATGAGGCTGACAGACACATATCCATCTATTACTGTTGCATCCCTAATCGCATCATTGTACTGGTTACCCATTTCCTCCAATTCTGACCTATAAAGCCCTCCACGATGCTGGACCACCCGCCAGGAACCTCCTTGGAATAAACCAAGAGAAACTTCCACACTGAAGTAACACCGCCGGGCTCATCCGGCAGGCCTACCCCTTACCTGGCACTGTAGTCCATGGGTGAAGATCATCCCCATGGCAAATAAATAAAATTGTATGGCACAAACTGCAGGTGCCGAATTCTGACGCTTAATTTTTGAAGCTAATGCTCGACCAATGTCAGCAGGGCTGCCATCAGAAATTGCAAGGCCCGGGACTGTCAAAATAGGAAGGGCCCAACCAACCCCCGCATCTCTGCAACTCGTCCTGCAGTGTCTCTCCA
This sequence comes from Taudactylus pleione, assembly GCA_031769625.1. Taxonomy (NCBI): domain Eukaryota; kingdom Metazoa; phylum Chordata; class Amphibia; order Anura; family Myobatrachidae; genus Taudactylus; species Taudactylus pleione. The sequence goes on from JAUIMM010002417.1 coordinate 187,133, forward strand.
GCTCCAGCCAATCCCATTCTGTCTCTCCCAGTCAGCACCCCCTTCTGTCTCCCCAGCCAGCATCTCCATCTGTCTCCCCCAGCCAGCACCCCCTTCTGTCTCCCCAGCCAGCAGCCCCTTCTGTCTCCCCAGCCAGCAGCCCCCTTCTGTGCCCCCAGCCAACCCCTCTTCTGTCTCCTCAGCCAGCCCACCTTTAATGTCACCACCCAGGCCCCCTTTTATGTCAACCAGCCAGCCCCATTAAAAAACAAAAAAACACTTTATTGTACATGCTCCAGTCACCGGGCCTGTAGAATCAGCCAGACACTGGGGAGACAGGGGCTGTGGGCCTGGAAAGCCACTGTGGGGAGCTCCATGAACTGTCCCGAGCTCCTGGTGGCCTGGAGTGGGTTTGAGCTAGGGGCGGGCTCCCTTTCCTGTCCGGTCCCGCGACTCCAGTCCCGCTCTGATGGCGGCCCTGAATGTGAGAGTTTACTGCTAAACTCTCACATTTTCTAAACTCTCACCCTATTACATTTGGCCCATAGTGTTCATTCTAGCATCCTGCACCTCTCGCAACCCGTGCAGTTCCTCTTTCCTGCCTGGGGTGTTGCTCACTGCTCTGGTGCTTCTAGCACACTCTGGTCTGTATCTCAGCAGTTTGTGGCATCAGATAGTGTGTGCTAGAAGCACCAGAGCAGAGAGCGACACCCCAGGCAGGAAAGAGGAACTGCACAGGTTGCGATAGGTGCAGGGTGCTGTAATGAACACTACGCTTCATTCAAGGGGATGTACAAAAGCGCTGATCGAATTGGAGCTAGATTTAGCCCCTGAAAATGGGAGGCAATCCGTGCCATTGTCCAAGTGTTTATGCCCTCTTGTGTGGTATCACAGGGCTTGTAGCGTTAGAATTTTACCCGCGACCGGCACAACAGGTGGGACTGATCGAGAGCTGTCTTAAATAATCCCGTCTTAGAGATGCTGCCCCGGTGTAAAGGGATCTGACAACACGGATGGAGTCATTGCCAGGAGAAATGTAACTATAGTGCAGTCGGGGGTGTAGGGTTTTCTACTGTGGGGATTATGCGCTGGTATTTGAGCAGTGTCCCAACATAAATGTGATAGCATTATAGACAACAGAACATTTATAGATACTTATCATGGTCTCAGTAATAGGGAGCAAGGAGGAGGCAGGGTAGATAACCCCCAGCAACCGCCACAATCAGTTAGCTCCAAGGCACAATTATCTGGTTGGCACAGGTGGAAAAAGTCCTCAGGGATCCCGCTATTGTGACAAGAACGACTAATCAAGCCTCTCCGCTGATTAATCCCTGATTGCACTTCTGGGGAACATTATCAGTCTTACCCAGTGATGTGAGGGGGCCGGCGATTCTCTATCATCACGTCCTTGTACAGACCCCTATGTCCTTCTATATACTCCCACTCCTCCATGGAGAAATACACAGTGACGTCCTCACACCTTATAGGAACCTGACACACACAATGATACAGTCATCACCCAGACACATCCCCTGGTGTTACTGTATAATGTCCCATTCCCAGCAGTCACCCTCTCCAGTCATCACCCAGACACATCCCCTGGTGTTACTGTATAATGTCCCCATATTCCCAGCAGTCACCTCACCAGTCATCACCCAGACACATCCCCTGGTGTTACTGTATAATGTCCCATATTCCCAGCAGTCACCTCTCCAGTCATCACCCAGACACATCCCCTGGTGTTTACTGTATAATGTCCCATATTCCCAGCAGTCACCTCTCCAGTCATCACCCAGACACATCCCCTGGTGTTACTGTATTAATGTCCCATATTCCCAGCAGTCACCTCACCAGTCATCACCCAGACACATCCCCTGGTGTTACTGTATAATGTCCCATATTCCCAGCAGTCACCTCTCCAGTCATCACCCAGACACATCCCCTGGTGTTACTGTATAATGTCCCATATTCCCAGCAGTCACCTCTCCAGTCATCACCCAAGACACATCCCCTGGTGTTACTGTATAATGTCCCATATTCCCAGCAGTCACCTCTCCAGTCATCACCCGGACACATCCCCCTGGTGTTACTGTATAATGTCCCCATATTCCCAGCAGTCACCTCTCCAGTCATCGCCCGGACACATCCCCTGGTGTTACTGTATTAATGTCCCCTTCCCAGCAGTCACCTCTCCAGTCACCGCCCGGACACATCCCCCTGGTGTTACTGTATAATGTCCCATATTCCCAGCAGTCACCTCTCCAGTCATCGCCCGGACACATCCCCTGGTGTTACTGTATAATGTCCCCTTCCCAGCAGTCACCTCTCCAGTCACCGCCCAGACACCTCCCCTGGTGTTACTGTATAATGTCCCCTTCCCAGCAGTCACCTCTCCAGTCACCGCCCAGACACATCCCCTGGTGTTACTGTATAATGTCCCCCCTTCCCAGCAGTCACCTCTCCAGTCATCGCCCAGACACCTCCCCTGGTGTTACTGTATAATGTCCCATTCCCAGCAGTCACCTCTCCAGTCATCGCCCAGACACCTCCCCTGGTGTTACTGTATAATGTCCCATTCCCAGCAGTCACCTCTCCAGTCATCGCCCAGACACCTCCCCTGGTGTTACTGTATGATGTCCCATTCCCCAGCAGTCACCTCTCCAGTCACCGCCCAGACACCTCCCCTGGTGTTACTGTATAATGTCCCATTCCCAGCAGTCACCTCTCCAGTCACCGCCCAGACGCATCCCCTGGTGTTACTGTATAATGTCCCATTCCCAGCAGTCACCTCTCCAGTCACCGCCCAGACGCATCCCCTGGTGTTACTGTATAATGTCCCCATTCCCAGCAGTCACCTCTCCAGTCACCCGCCGCCAGACGCATCCCCTGGTGTTACTGTATAATGTTCCCATTCCCAGCAGTCACCTCTCCAATCACCGCCCAGACGCATCCCCTGGTGTTACTGTATAATGTCCCATTCCCAGCAGTCACCTCTCCAATCACCGCCCAGACGCATCCCCTGGTGTTACTGTATAATGTCCCATTCCCAGCAGTCACCTCTCCAATCACCGCCCAGAACGCATCCCCTGGTGTTACTGTATAATGTCCCCATTCCCAGCAGTCACCTCTCCAATCACCGCCCAGACGCATCCCCTGGTGTTACTGTATAATGTCCCATTCCCAGCAGTCACCTCTCCAATCACCGCCCAGACGCATCCCCTGGTGTTACTGTATAATGTCCCATTCCCAGCAGTCACCTCTCCATTCACCGCCCAGACGCATCCCCTGGTGTTACTGTATAATGTCCCATTCCCAGCAGTCACCTCTCCAGTCACCGCCCAGACAGCATCCCCTGGTGTTACTGTATAATGTCCCATTCCCAGCAGTCACACTCTCCAGTCACCGCCCAGACGCATCCCCTGGTGTTACTGTATAATGTCCCCATTCCCAGCAGTCACCTCTCCAGTCACCGCCCAGACGCATCCCCTGGTGTTACTGTATAATGTCCCATTCCCAGCAGTCACCTCTCCAGGTCACCGCCCAGACGCATCCCCTGGTGTTACTGTATAATGTCCCCATTCCCAGTCAGTCACCTCCTCCAGTCACCGCCCAGACGCATCCCCTGGTGTTACTGTATAATGTCCCATTCCCAGCAGTCACCTCTCCAGTCACCGCCCAGGACGCATCCCCTGGTGTTACTGTATAATGTCCCATTCCCAGCAGTCACCTCTCCAGTCACCGCCCAGACGCATCCCCTGGTGTTACTGTATAATGTCCCCATTCCCAGCAGTCACCTCTCCAGTCACCGCCCATACGCATCCCCTGGTGTTACTGTATAATGTCCCATTCCCAGCAGTCACCTCTCCAGTCACCGCCCATACGCATCCCCTGGTGTTACTGTATAATGTCCCATTCCCAGCAGTCACCTCTCCAGTCACCGCCCAGACGCATCCCCTGGTGTTACTGTATAATGTCCCATTCCCAGCAGTCACCTCTCCAGTCATCGCCCAGACGCATCCCCTGGTGTTACTGTATAATGTCCCATTCCCAGCAGTCACCTCTCCAGCCATCGCCCAGACGCATCCCCTGGTGTTACTGTATAATGTCCCATTCCCAGCAGTCACCTCTCCAGCCATCGCCCAGACGCATCCCCTGGTGTTACTGTATAATGTCCCATTCCCAGCAGTCACCTCTCCAGCCATCGCCCAGACGCATCCCCCGGTGTTACTGTATAACGTCCCATTCCCAGCAGTCACCGCTCCAGCCATCGCCCAGACGCATCCCCCGGTGTTACTGTATAACGTCCCATTCCCAGCAGTCACCTCTCCAGCCACCGCCCAGACGCATCCCCCGGTGTTACTGTATAACGTCCCATTCCCAGCAGTCACCTCTCCAGCTACCGCCCAGACGCATCCCCCGGTGTTACTGTATAACGTCCCATTCCCAGCAGTCACCTCTCCAGTCACCGCCCAGACACCCCCCCCGGTGTTACTGTACAATGTCCCATTCCCAGCAGTCACCTCTCCAGTCACCGCCCAGACACATCCCCCGGTGTTACTGTATAATGTCCCATTCCCAGCAGTCACCTCTCCAGCCACCGCCCAGACACCCCCCCCGGTGTTACTGTATAATGTCCCATTCCCAGCAGTCACCTCTCCAGTCACCGCCCAGACACCCCCCCCGGTGTTACTGTACAATGTCCCATTCCCAGCAGTCACCTCTCCAGTCACCGCCCAGACACCCCCCCCGGTGTTACTGTACAATGTCCCATTCCCAGCAGTCACCTCTCCAGCCACCGCCCAGACACATCCCCCGGTGTTACTGTATAATGTCCCATTCCCAGCAGTCACCTCTCCAGCCACCGCCCAGACACCTCCCCCGGTGTTACTGTATAATGTCCCATTCCCAGCAGTCACCTCTCCAGTCACCGCCCAGACACCCCCCCCCGGTGTTACTGTATAATGTCCCATTCCCAGCAGTCACCTCTCCAGTCACCGCCCAGACACCCCCCCCCCGGTGTTACTGTATAATGTCCCATTCCCAACAGTCACCTCTCCAGTCACCGCCCAGACACCCCCCCCCGGTGTTACTGTATAATGTCCCATTCCCAGCAGTCACCTCTCCAGTCACCGCCCAGACACATCCCCCGGTGTTACTGTATAATATCCCATTCCCAGCAGTCACCTCTCCAGTCACCGCCCAGACACATCCCCCGGTGTTACTGTATAATGTCCCATTCCCAGCAGTCACCTCTCCAGTCACCGCCCAGACACATCCCCCGGTGTTACTGTATAATGTCCCATTCCCAGCAGTCACCTCTCCAGTCACCGCCCAGACACCTCCCCCGGTGTTACTGTATAGTGTCCCCTTCCCAGCAGTCACCTCTCCAGCCATCGCCCAGACACCTCCCCCGGTGTAACTGTATAGTGTCCCATTCCCAGCAGTCACCTCTCCAGCCATCGCCCAGACACATCCCCCGGTGTTACTGTATAGTGTCCCATTCCCAGCAGTCACCTCTCCAGCCATCGCCCAGACACATCCCCCGGTGTTACTGTATAATGTCCCATTCCCAGCAGTCACCTCTCCAGCCATTGCCCAGACACATCCCCCGGTGTTACTGTATAATGTCCCATTCCCAGCAGTCACCTCTCCAGTCATCGCCCAGACACATCCCCCGATGTTACTGTATAATGTCCCATTCCCAGCAGTCACCTCTCCAGCCATCGCCCAGACACATCCCCCGGTGTTACTGTATACCGGTGTTACTGTATAATGTCCCATTCCCAGCAGTCACCTCTCCAGTCATCGCCCAGACACATCCCCCGGTGTTACTGTATAATGTCCCATTCCCAGCAGTCACCTCTCCAGTCATCGCCCAGACACATCCCCCGGTGTTACTGTATAATGTCCCATTCCCAGCAGTCACCTCTCCAGTCATCGCCCAGACACATCCCCCGGTGTTACTGTATAATGTCCCATTCCCAGCAGTCACCTCTCCAGTCATCGCCCAGACACATCCCCCGGTGTTACTGTATAATGTCCCATTCCCAGCAGTCACCTCTCCAGTCATCGCCCAGACACATCCCCCGGTGTTACTGTATAATGTCCCATTCCCAGCAGTCACCTCTCCAGTCATCGCCCAGACACATCCCCCGGTGTTACTGTATAATGTCCCAGTCCCAGCAGTCAACTCTCCAGTCATCGCCCAGACACATCCCCCGATGTTACTGTATAATGTCCCACTCCCAGCAGTCACCTCTCCAGTCATCGCCCAGACACATCCCCCGGTGTTACTGTATAATGTCCCACTCCCAACAGTCACCTCTCCAGTCATCGCCCAGACACATCCCCCGGTGTTACTGTATAATGTCCCACTCCCAGCAGTCACCTCTCCAGCCATCGCCCAGACACATCCCCCGGTGTTACTGTATAGTGTCCCATTCCCAGCAGTCACCTCTCCAGCCATCGCCCAGACACATCCCCCGGTGTTACTGTATAGTGTCCCATTCCCAGCAGTCACCTCTCCAGTCATCGCCCAGACACATCCCCCGGTGTTACTGTATAATGTCCCATTCCCAGCAGTCACCTCTCCAGTCATCACCCAGACACTCAGCAGCTGAATGATCTTGTTCCAAGATCTTCTGGTCATTGGCCCGAGTCCCGCTCAATCCCCCTGACATATAGAGACGGCTGCTGGCTGTCACATGATCAGCAGATGGCTTCTTTGCAACTGTGCAATCCTGAGAAACAGAATACTGTACAGATCACACAAATCCACCCACGCCAGTGCCCAGTGATCACTGCGGCACCGCCGGAGAGGTAAGTATTAAGAATGGGTGAAGGATATGTGATGTGGGTTCTCTGGGCCTGTGGGAACTGCATGCCCTGCACCCATTATGGATACGCTCATGTCTCCTCCCCCTTTATACATCCATCTCAGTAAAGTATTACATGTTTTTTGTTTAAGTTTTCTTACTGCCAAACAGAAAGCATTCCAGTTACCTCCATACAATGCAGAGTGCACCCTAATGGTGGTGTACAGTACACAGACCACCCCAGTGATCATTACTCAATACAAAAAAAACATTCTACTGACCTTGATACAACACAGAGAGCAGCTAGTGACCAGTACGCAATACAGGGATCATTCTAATCACCAGTATGTAATAAGGAAAGCATTCCGCTATGCGATACATTACAAAGCGCATGCTGTAGAACAAGAGTACAATACAAAGAGCACAATCTGGCCTCACCTCTCCCTGATTTGGCCACCCCCACCCCCCAGTACCCAGGCACGCCGCCGTTCGCTCGACGGACATTCACACCAATCTTTTGCAGTGTTACAATGCAAACCCCATGTGGTGACACATTTACTAAAGGACGATGTTTAGTCAATTTCGTATTTCAGGGCCTAAATCAAACATTTACGAACATAATTTTTGACATAATTTGTTTAAACAGTGTCAAAAATCATCTGTTAGTAAATGTGTGATTTAGGGGTATATTTACTGAAAGTCGATTTTTCTTTTTTAGTCGATGTTTGATTCATTTTTGTTCGATTTTGTGTTTCAGGGTCTAAGGCCGGGATGTACTAAAGCCGAAAATGCGGTAAAACCCCCTAAAATGCAGTTTTTGGGGTTTTACTACATTCCCCCAAATGTACTAAGTACCGGAATGCTTCGTCCCGATGGGTAATGCTACCTCCAGGTGGCATTACCCAATACAAGCCTATGGGCTTCTTATCGGGATGCTCCAGTCTGGGAGGGATCCGATTGGATCCCTCCCATCCTGTAGCGTCCCGATAGCCCGCGCGGCCGGCTTCCTTCCGCGCATGCGGACGCCAGAGGGACTTCTGGTTGTTAAGCCCAGAAGTCCCTCTGCCCGGCAGCATTGCAAAGGACAGCTCTTATCGGGAGAGCGTTGATATCGGTGTGATAAGGGGTGTTTTTTTTCCTTCTTTCTTTTTGTACACACCGGCCATTGCCAGCTTGTTTAATCCCAATATATCTGAAGCAAATTATTCTATTTTTCATATAATAACTATCAGGTTATAAGTAACATAAATATATGAACTTCGCAAAGTGTTAACCAGAATTATATACCTTTTAAATCATTTAGATAATTTCCTTTCATAAAGATAACGATGCATACAAATATATATAATTGCCGAGTGTGTGAGTGGGGGTTGTTGGGACACTTTGTCCTATTGTTCAAACCGCATGGTCTCTGAACACAAACTCCATTTTGAAAACTCACTTTGAAGACTCCCATAATGCCATAGTTAATTAAATATGCAAGCTGAATATCATATGCCAACACATCAGGCAAACACTGCACCATTTAATATTCCAACATGTACAACACAAGCTGATTCCAATATACAACAATACCATCCTACAACAGACCTCATCCAGTATCCACTAGACCGTGGGGAGGGGGAAGGGCCGAAGCACATGCTCTTTCCTTTGTTTGCAAGCCTCATGATCCCTAGGCAAACTCCATTATGAAAACTCACATGGAAAACTCCCATAATACACTCCATTTTGAAAGTAAGAAAACTTGCATAATGTTGTAACTTCTGTAAATCATATATCCATTAATGATCATAATTATAATATCTATAGAATTATAACTATGATCACGAGACTAGTAATTCACAACTTCCATTGAATCAAGCACATGATTCAATGGGGAAACAGGGAGCACATGGAATTTCCTTTGTTTACACCACATGGAGGTAGTAGCCATCTTTAAATGCCCAAACTATGATAATATATAACTTCACAATACTATCACAACATGGCCAGCAATCCGCAACTCCCATGGAACCACAACCACCAGCCAAACCCAACCTGATTCCACTACATAATGTCCCACAAAGCAGAAACTACCAAACAGTGTATACCACCCACAAACCCAGCACAACGCAATTGACCACCACCGAGTCTCGGGTTCCCTCATCATCAGCTGACATCTAACAACCACACATCCACAGACTGCAATACTCCACCCAATTTCCATCCCAATCCTAACCACACAATGACAGTCAGACCACAAGAACACAACACACACCAAACCCATCCCACTCAGACTATGCCACTGTCCAAGCACATGGGAAGGAAGGGGGAAAAGTACACCTATATCACAGCCAGCTATATGTATAAAACTGAACCTAAATCACTACAAACTATCTATACAAGCTATAAACAGATTAAATCAAACTAGTTACAAATACCCATTATAGGCTAACTAATGTACAGTTCACTTAGCCATATTCCTGGTGTATCTAGGGCCTGATACAGAGCCACTCGTAAGTGGCAGCTCATTCGCTCCGAGCGATGTTCGCACAACTGCGCATGCGTATGGGTTGTAATACGCATGCGCGAACCAGTCATTGCGGTCGGAAATTGTGTGCTCGCAAAATAGCGAATGCCTGCTAATTTGAGTGACAGAATGAGGCGTTTGTGGGTGGTAACAGGGGAAGGTGCTTGAAAACGGGGAGTGGAGATCCGAACGCAGGCGTGCCAAACGGTCAAAACGGGCGTTTTAAGGGTGTGCATAATTAACAAAGCAGCGTCATCGCCCACGTCACTTGGTTGTCTCTTAGCCTGAACTGCTCGCATGATTGCGGTAGGAAAATCCTACCACAAGCACTGCGAGCAGTTCAGATGCCTTTCGATGTACTCGATTAATCTAATAAATAGCGGAGATGACGTAGGATGCGAGCGGCCAGGGGGCGTTTTTTTAAAAATAGCGAGCGCATGTTTCATTCGCTCGTTCAGACATAGAGGCGTCAACAGACCGCAAAGAGCGAGCGCTCAATTTAAATATCCGGCCCCTTTTTCTGAACGAGCGAGCGCAAATAGCGTCCGGCTCTGAGTCAGGCCCTTAGTTCCATCCTGGCAGTCTTCTGGGGAGAAGTCTGCTCTGCCTGTCTCCCTGGTGTGTCCTCGCAAGAATGTGTCCACAGTGTGAATGCTATCCTGTGTCTCTCTCACCTGTGAGGTGTGGTCAGAAAGGGAATATCCGATTGGTCAACTGGAACTACTATTCATTTTAAACTTGGGCTATTGTTCTAAGCTTTCCTGTGTGAGGCTTCAAGAGGAAAAAGCCTCTTGTTGGGGGTATGCTGTGGAGTTGAACACCTTAACAAATGCTAATTAGATTGTAGTATCATTTAGCCATCTCTATTGATATGCTGGAATAACCAGTTCTGTGTAAACTTGTATTGGGACCTGACTCTCTCTGGAATATATGAATGACACATATATATTTGATTCTAATTGTATAAGGAATTATTATTATTGATTTTATTATACACACTGTAACACGGTGTGACCTGTGTAAAGTGATCAGTGTGTATCAGGAGTGTGATATCAGGGTGACCTGTGTATAGTGATCAGTGTGTATCAGATGTGTGATATCAGGGTGACCTGTGTATAGTGATCAGTGTGTATCAGGTGTGTGATATCAGGGTGACCTGTGTATAGTGATCAGTGTGTATCAGGTGTGTGATATCGGTGTGACCTGTGCATAGTGATCAGTGTGTATCAGATGTGTGATATCAGTGTGACCTGTGTATAGTGATCAGTGTGTATCAGGAGTGTGATAGAGATAAGAGTGATGTCACTGGGACACTCCCAGGATTCCTCACCTCCCCAGTCAGGTCCCTGTGTTTGTTAGAAATAGAGATAAGGGTGATGTCACTGGGACACTCCCAGACTCCCTCACCTCCCCAGTCAGGTCCCTGTGTTAGTAATAGAGATAAGGGTGATGTCACTGGGACACTCCCAGACTCCCTCACCTCCCCAGTCAGGTCCCTGTGTTAGTAATAGAGATAAGGGTGATGTCACTGGGACACTCCCAGACTCCCTCACCTCCCCAGTCAGGTCCCTGTGTTAGTAATAGAGATAAGGGTGATGTCACTGGGACACTCCCAGACTCCCTCACCTCCCCAGTCAGGTCCCTGTGTTAGTAATAGAGATAAGGGTGATGTCACTGGGACACTCCCAGACTCCCTCACCTCCCCAGTCAGGTCCCTGTGTTAGTAATAGAGATAAGGGTGATGTCACTGGGACACTCCCAGACTCCCTCACCTCCCCAGTCAGGTCCCTGTGTTAGTAATAGAGATAAGGGTGATGTCACTGGGACACTCCCAGACTCCCTCACCTCCCCAGTCAGGTCCCTGTGTTAGTAATAGAGATAAGGGTGATGTCACTGGGACACTCCCAGACTCCCTCACCTCCCCAGTCAGGTCCCTGTGTTAGTAATAGAGATAAGGGTGATGTCACTGGGACACTCCCAGACTCCCTCACCTCCCCAGTCAGGTCCCTGTGTTAGTAATAGAGATAAGGGTGATGTCACTGGGACACTCCCAGACTCCCTCACCTCCCCAGTCAGGTCCCTGTGTTAGTAATAGAGATAAGGGTGATGTCACTGGGACACTCCCAGACTCCCTCACCTCCCCAGTCAGGTCCCTGTGTTAGTAATAGAGATAAGGGTGATGTCACTGGGACACTCCCAGACTCCCTCACCTCCCCAGTCAGGTCCCTGTGTTAGTAATAGAGATAAGGGTGATGTCACTGGGACACTCCCAGACTCCCTCACCTCCCCAGTCAGGTCCCTGTGTTAGTAATAGAGATAAGGGTGATGTCACTGGGACACTCCCAGACTCCCTCACCTCCCCAGTCAGGTCCCTGTGTTAGTAATAGAGATAAGGGTGATGTCACTGGGACACTCCCAGACTCCCTCACCTCCCCAGTCAGGTCCCTGTGTTAGTAATAGAGATAAGGGTGATGTCACTGGGACACTCCCAGACTCCCTCACCTCCCCAGTCAGGTCCCTGTGTTAGTAATAGAGATAAGGGTGATGTCACTGGGACACTCCCAGACTCCCTCACCTCCCCAGTCAGGTCCCTGTGTTAGTAATAGAGATAAGGGTGATGTCACTGGGACACTCCCAGACTCCCTCACCTCCCCAGTCAGGTCCCTGTGTTAGTAATAGAGATAAGGGTGATGTCACTGGGACACTCCCAGACTCCCTCACCTCCCCAGTCAGGTCCCTGTGTTAGTAATAGAGATAAGGGTGATGTCACTGGGACACTCCCAGACTCCCTCACCTCCCCAGTCAGGTCCCTGTGTTAGTAATAGAGATAAGGGTGATGTCACTGGGACACTCCCAGACTCCCTCACCTCCCCAGTCAGGTCCCTGTGTTAGTAATAGAGATAAGGGTGATGTCACTGGGACACTCCCAGACTCCCTCACCTCCCCAGTCAGGTCCCTGTGTTAGTAATAGAGATAAGGGTGATGTCACTGGGACACTCCCAGACTCCCTCACCTCCCCAGTCAGGTCCCTGTGTTAGTAATAGAGATAAGGGTGATGTCACTGGGACACTCCCAGACTCCCTCACCTCCCCAGTCAGGTCCCTGTGTTAGTAATAGAGATAAGGGTGATGTCACTGGGACACTCCCAGACTCCCTCACCTCCCCAGTCAGGTCCCTGTGTTAGTAATAGAGATAAGGGTGATGTCACTGGGACACTCCCAGACTCCCTCACCTCCCCAGTCAGGTCCCTGTGTTAGTAATAGAGATAAGGGTGATGTCACTGGGACACTCCCAGACTCCCTCACCTCCCCAGTCAGGTCCCTGTGTTAGTAATAGAGATAAGGGTGATGTCACTGGGACACTCCCAGACTCCCTCACCTCCCCAGTCAGGTCCCTGTGTTAGTAATAGAGATAAGGGTGATGTCACTGGGACACTCCCAGACTCCCTCACCTCCCCAGTCAGGTCCCTGTGTTAGTAATAGAGATAAGGGTGATGTCACTGGGACACTCCCAGACTCCCTCACCTCCCCAGTCAGGTCCCTGTGTTAGTAATAGAGATAAGGGTGATGTCACTGGGACACTCCCAGACTCCCTCACCTCCCCAGTCAGGTCCCTGTGTTAGTAATAGAGATAAGGGTGATGTCACTGGGACACTCCCAGACTCCCTCACCTCCCCAGTCAGGTCCCTGTGTTAGTAATAGAGATAAGGGTGATGTCACTGGGACACTCCCAGACTCCCTCACCTCCCCAGTCAGGTCCCTGTGTTAGTAATAGAGATAAGGGTGATGTCACTGGGACACTCCCAGACTCCCTCACCTCCCCAGTCAGGTCCCTGTGTTAGTAATAGAGATAAGGGTGATGTCACTGGGACACTCCCAGACTCCCTCACCTCCCCAGTCAGGTCCCTGTGTTAGTAATAGAGATAAGGGTGATGTCACTGGGACACTCCCAGACTCCCTCACCTCCCCAGTCAGGTCCCTGTGTTAGTAATAGAGATAAGGGTGATGTCACTGGGACACTCCCAGACTCCCTCACCTCCCCAGTCAGGTCCCTGTGTTAGTAATAGAGATAAGGGTGATGTCACTGGGACACTCCCAGACTCCCTCACCTCCCCAGTCAGGTCCCTGTGTTAGTAATAGAGATAAGGGTGATGTCACTGGGACACTCCCAGACTCCCTCACCTCCCCAGTCAGGTCCCTGTGTTAGTAATAGAGATAAGGGTGATGTCACTGGGACACTCCCAGACTCCCTCACCTCCCCAGTCAGGTCCCTGTGTTAGTAATAGAGATAAGGGTGATGTCACTGGGACACTCCCAGACTCCCTCACCTCCCCAGTCAGGTCCCTGTGTTAGTAATAGAGATAAGGGTGATGTCACTGGGACACTCCCAGACTCCCTCACCTCCCCAGTCAGGTCCCTGTGTTAGTAATAGAGATAAGAGTGATGTCACTGGGACACTCCCAGACTCCCTCACCTCCCCAGTCAGCAGGTAGATAATCTCCAAGGCGAGTTGTAATATTCTCCCAGTCGTTGGAATACGGCCCTTGTCCATCCTCAGTCACTGAGATGAGCAATCAGTACAGAATCTAAAGATGAGAATAAGAATATGATTCAAGACTTGCATAATGTAGACATCAGTCGATGTTGTTACCTCATTGTAGTTCTAAAGCTGCATACACACACAACGATTTTTGTAAATGAACGATTTTAGTAAACGATTTTCGTAAATTTTTTTCAAGGGAAAAATGAACGAAAATCGTTTACTAAAATCGTTCATTTACTAAATGTAATGAACAAGTTTTTTGAACTACAAACGATTTTTGCATATTAACTTAAGAAAATCGTTCAGTTGGTCAAACTGACTGAACTACATACTACAAACGTGAACGCGCATGAACGATAATCGTTCATTGTTTTCACTCAGAAAGTGAACGATTTTGTCAACAATTGAACTGCAAACGATATCGTTAACGATAATCGTTCAAAAAAATCGTTGTGTGTGTATGCACCTTAAGGGAAGGCAATAAAGGAAACTGTGTAATTCACGTGTTTCCCGAATTAATGGAGGTTTATATAAATGGTGCAGATATTATAACGATGTACTGCATTATAATCACAGTGCTAATGCAAAGGGAATACTGCACTTATGGGAGCCCAGAACAGAGCTAGTCATTAGTGTGTGACCCAGTCACCAAAGCTGCCGCATGTTGTTTTGCTTGCAATGCTCAGACAGTCACACTGGGCTGTAGGGATGACTAGCAGCCATCGATGGTTTTGTCAACCAGTTTTTTTTTTCTATCGATGGCAGAGATCCGATGGTTTGCCAACATCGATGGCAGAGAGATATAGTGATGTTTTTACTTATTCTTTTAGCTACCGGGGCAGGGTGCATGGCGTCCCAGTTCCACCCTCTTCCCTGATTGGCCAGTCACTTAGCTCTGCCCCCTGTATCTCATTATTAGAGTGAGTTACATTCTCTCAGTGAGCCAGCCCAGTAGGGATGGTCATCGGAGGGTTAACCATCGATAACACTAACCTATCGAGCGAACCATTGATGGGCATTATTGATGAGTGGCATGGCGGGCATGGGCTGAACGGGAGATGCTTTGCGTCTATGGCGTCTCTTCTCGGGCACCACCTGAGAAAACCATTTCCGTCGTCTGCTCGTGGGGAACCGATTGCACAGCGGCCACACCTCGGAGCACGCGGCCGAGTTCACGTCTGAGTGAGACCGTTTACATGTTCGGTTTGTGGTAAATGCTTTAAGCGCAAGACACATTTACTTTCACATGGGAGGGAACACAGAGAAGAGGTCATCATCAACTGAGCGGCCGATATGTCAGGCAGTGTGTACCCAGCATTACAACAGCAATGAGAGGGGAATGTGTTACTATATAGGTGAGAGAGGGCAATGTGTTACTATAGAGGTGAGGAAGGGAATGTGTTACTACCTACACAGGTGAGGGAGGGGAATGTGTTACTACACAGGTGAGGGAGGGGAATGTCAGATGTGTTACTACAGGGTGAGGGAAGGCAATGTGTTACAACAAGATGCATTACTATAGAGGTGAAGGATTAATGTGTTACTGGAGGTCTACACTACTTTGTATCAGTTTTTTAAACATTAGCATTTAGATTTTAAATAATGAAACAAGCAATACACAAAAACAGGGGTAGAGAAAAAGAGGTGGGGGGACATAGGGTAGATATGCGCAGATCTCAGAACAAACAGTAACAAAATAATAATAAATTATAATAAAACATAGCACATAATAATCTAATATATAACAGCGAAAATTTGTCCTCCTGTCTTTCTATACAAATCCACAGTTTACAAGCGAATATCATGAAATTTTACATACGGGCATATTAAAACACGGCCGATGCAACTTAAAAATATGTAAATTGAAATTAATTACTGTTAATTTTTAACTAATGAAAAACCACAATTTTTGCATAGCAATCGCCCTCTACAGGTCAGGTACGGAATTACAAAAGGATTTAGCTTATCTACTATTTTTTGTTTTCTATCTTCTCTACTATATCAAGGCAAAAATTTGTCCTTCTGTACTTGTCTTTCTATACAAATCCACAGTTTACAAGCGAAGATCATGAAATTTTACATATGAGCGTATTAAAACACGGCCGAGGCAACTAAAAAAATTTTAAATTGAAATTACTTACTGTTAATTTTTAATTAATTAAAAAACACAATTTTTGTATTGTCATGTTTTGTCATGATCTTAAGCTGGATACACACGTAACGATTTTGTTAGTGAACGATTTTCGTTCAGTTTTTCCTTTGAAAAAAGTGAACGGTTTTTTTAACGATTTCTTCAACGATGAACGAAAAATGTTCCTTCCCTTAATGAAAATCGTTAAGTTGGTCAGTCAGAATGGACGATGAACTACAAACGGGAACGCGCATGAATGATTATCGTTCGCTATAACTCAGAAACTGAACGATTTTTTGAACGATTACGACATAGTTATAGTTAAATCGTTCAAAAAATCATTACGTGTGTACGCACCTATAATGTTTATTATCGGAGAGAGCTTTAGCAGGCTTTCCCAGCATTCTCAGCTCTCTGACTATACCAAATTACGCTTCGTGATCGGAGGTTGTATGTAAACAAACTTTGTTTGTTGCCAATATTACTTCAAAAAATTATTTTTAGTGTAGGTGCACAGGAGAAATAGAGTGTAGAAAATCCTTACCCAGACTATGCATGTACTAAGCTAAGCCCTGGCTGTCACACAGCTTCCAGGTGCCCACGAACTGATCCACCATGATGGGTTGTATATGGATGTGAGCAGTTATGAGGAGTGTTGGAAGCAGCGTAGGGCGTCCTTATAAAGTGGCTGCACCCTGTCCTGAGAGCCAGTGTGGACGGGGCGGGCTGCAGGGTGAGGTCAGTGGGCCAGTCTGCCCTCCCCTCCTACATCACTGTAAGGACAGGACCAGCTCAGCTGTTTTTGCAGAGCCCTGGCTGGGGACCAGCGATGAGATGGCTCATTTGGGGGTAAAGAGGGATGCTTCCCGTGTAAAGGCCCCCATACATCAGAAATTGATTGCAGCAATTGTGCAGTTTGCAATCGATTGTGTATAAAAATCTTTCCCTTTTTCAATCGATTGTGGACAATCTGCAATCAATTGAAAGGGGGAAAGATTTTTTATACACAATCGCCCAGGCTGAGCGCATCTGTTTAGTTGATCAGATTTACCTGGCTGGGACCTGAGGAATATTCCAGTACACACTGATAGCACCAGGTCTGTTCCATAAAGCTAATGAGGCTCTTCTACAAGTTTCACTAAACAATATTTTTATTTATTGCATTACCTAAAAGTTCATGAAGTCCCAAACTGCACATTTGTTTCCAAAATTCTTAGTGACATTTCCTTACTACTGATTTCATTTCAACTATGTTGAAAAGCTGTAAGAATATTAAACATTCTTAAAAACCCGGGCAACGCCGGGTACTCCAGCTAGTAAGAAATAGAAGTAGCAGCAAAGTATAAAGGCCCCCATACATCAGCAACTGATTGCAGCAATCCTGCAATTTGCAATCGATTGTGAATAAAAATCTTTCCCTTTTTCAATCGATTGTGGCATCTCTGCATTCTGCAATCGATTGAAAAAGGGAAAGATTGTTATACACAATCGATTGCAAATTGCACGATTGCTGCAATCAATTCCTGATGTATGGGTACCTTAAGCCACACAGTAATGGCAATATATGAGTTACACAGCTACTGGCTGTCAGTCATACGATGCAGGAACAGAGCAGGCTGCATACACATAGCAAGGGGCAGATTAATAAGGACAACAGGAACGAGGCTTGGTCGTGGAAGTGAGCTGACACGCAAGCCCTTACACAGGAAGCTCCGCCAGGGGGAGGCGTGGAACGCAGGCGCCGGGTGTTGCGTTGCACAGGATGGAAACGTCTCATACCGGAGCGGCGGTGACACGCAAACCAGACTCCCGGAGAGCGGACCGGAAGTGACATCAGGAAGCAACAAGGAACAACTTCCTGCTGGGTTACATGTATCACTAATGAGAGGGTAGTGTTTAAGACTAATGAGAGGGGTTGCGGAGAGGACCGGGGGTCCCCTTACTGTTGTCATCAGATCGTAGTTGCATAGGTGAGAGATGCTGCTGCTACTATCTTATCACCACTCACATTATGCACCTGTCCTTATCTAGTATGCACCTGCCCTTATCCATTATCTGCCTGCCCTTATCCATTATGCACCTGCCCTTATCCATTGTGTACCTACTCTTATCCATGATTCACCTGCTCTTATCCATTGTGCCCCTGCTCTTATCCATTATACACCTACCCTTTCCCATTGTGCCCTTATCCATTATCCGCCTGCCCTTATCCATTATACACCTACTCTTATCCATGATTCACCTGCTCTTATCCATGATTCACCTGCTCTTATCTATTATACACCTGCCCTTACCCATTGTGCCCTTATCCATTATACACCTACCCTTACCCATTGTGCCCTTATCCATTATCCGCCTGCCCTTATCCATTGTGCCCTTATACACCTACTTTTATCCATGATTCACCTGCTCTTATCCATGATTCACCTGCTCTTATCCATTGTGCCCCTGCTCTTATCTATTATACACCTGCCCTTACCCATTGTGCCCTTATCCATTATACACCTACCCTTTCCCATTGTGCCCTTATCCATTATCCGCCTGCCCTTATCCATTATACACCTACTCTTATCCATGATTCACCTGCTCTTATCCATGATTCACCTGCTCTTATCTATTATACACCTGCCCTTACCCATTGTGCCCTTATCCATTATACACCTACCCTTACCCATTGTGCCCTTATCCATTATCCGCCTGCCCTTATCCATTGTGCCCTTATACACCTACTTTTATCCATGATTCACCTGCTCTTATCCATGATTCACCTGCTCTTATCCATTGTGCCCCTGCTCTTATCTATTATACACCTGCCCTTACCCATTGTGCCCTTATCCATTATACACCTACCCTTTCCCATTGTGCCCTTATCCATTATCCGCCTGCCCTTATCCATTATACACCTACTCTTATCCATGATTCACCTGCTCTTATCCATGATTCACCTGCTCTTATCTATTATACACCTGCCCTTACCCATTGTGCCCTTATCCATTATACACCTACCCTTACCCATTGTGCCCTTATCCATTATCCGCCTGCCCTTATCCATTGTGCCCTTATACACCTACTTTTATCCATGATTCACCTGCTCTTATCCATGATTCACCTGCTCTTATCCATTGTGCCCCTGCTCTTATCTATTATACACCTGCCCTTACCCATTGTGCCCTTATCCATTATACACCTACCCTTTCCCATTGTGCCCTTATCCATTATCCGCCTGCCCTTATCCATTATACACCTACTCTTATCCATGATTCACCTGCTCTTATCCATGATTCACCTGCTCTTATCTATTATACACCTACCCTTACCCATTGTGCCCTTATCCATTATACACCTACCCTTACCCATTGTGCCCTTATCCATTATCCGCCTGCCCTTATCCATTGTGCCCTTATACACCTACTTTTATCCATGATTCACCTGCTCTTATCCATGATTCACCTGCTCTTATCCATTGTGCCCCTGCTCTTATCTATTATACACCTGCCCTTACCCATTGTGCCCTTATCCATTATACACCTACCCTTTCCCATTGTGCCCTTATCCATTATCCGCCTGCCCTTATCCATTATACACCTACTCTTATCCATGATTCACCTGCTCTTATCCATGATTCACCTGCTCTTATCTATTATACACCTGCCCTTACCCATTGTGCCCTTATCCATTATACACCTACCCTTACCCATTGTGCCCTTATCCATTATCCGCCTGCCCTTATCCATTGTGCCCTTATACACCTACTTTTATCCATGATTCACCTGCTCTTATCCATGATTCACCTGCTCTTATCCATTGTGCCCCTGCTCTTATCTATTATACACCTGCCCTTACCCATTGTGCCCTTATCCATTATACACCTACCCTTTCCCATTGTGCCCTTATCCATTATCCGCCTGCCCTTATCCATTATACACCTACTCTTATCCATGATTCACCTGCTCTTATCCATGATTCACCTGCTCTTATCTATTATACACCTGCCCTTACCCATTGTGCCCTTATCCATTATACACCTACCCTTACCCATTGTGCCCTTATCCATTATCCGCCTGCCCTTATCCATTGTGCCCTTATACACCTACTTTTATCCATGATTCACCTGCTCTTATCCATGATTCACCTGCTCTTATCCATTGTGCCCCTGCTCTTATCTATTATACACCTGCCCTTACCCATTGTGCCCTTATCCATTATACACCTACCCTTTCCCATTGTGCCCTTATCCATTATCCGCCTGCCCTTATCCATTATACACCTACTCTTATCCATGATTCACCTGCTCTTATCCATGATTCACCTGCTCTTATCTATTATACACCTGCCCTTACCCATTGTGCCCTTATCCATTATACACCTACCCTTACCCATTGTGCCCTTATCCATTATCCGCCTGCCCTTATCCATTGTGCCCTTATACACCTACTTTTATCCATGATTCACCTGCTCTTATCCATGATTCACCTGCTCTTATCCATTGTGCCCCTGCTCTTATCTATTATACACCTGCCCTTACCCATTGTGCCCTTATCCATTATACACCTACCCTTTCCCATTGTGCCCTTATCCATTATCCGCCTGCCCTTATCCATTATACACCTACTCTTATCCATGATTCACCTGCTCTTATCTATTATACACCTGCCCTTACCCATTGTGCCCTTATCCATTATACACCTACCCTTACCCATTGTGCCCTTATCCATTATCCGCCTGCCCTTATCCATTGTGCCCTTATACACCTACTTTTATCCATGATTCACCTGCTCTTATCCATGATTCACCTGCTCTTATCCATTGTGCCCCTGCTCTTATCTATTATACACCTGCCCTTACCCATTGTGCCCTTATCCATTATACACCTACCCTTTCCCATTGTGCCCTTATCCATTATCCGCCTGCCCTTATCCATTATACACCTACTCTTATCCATGATTCACCTGCTCTTATCCATGATTCACCTGCTCTTATCTATTATACACCTGCCCTTACCCATTGTGCCCTTATCCATTATACACCTACCCTTACCCATTGTGCCCTTATCCATTATCCGCCTGCCCTTATCCATTGTGCCCTTATACACCTACTTTTATCCATGATTCACCTGCTCTTATCCATGATTCACCTGCTCTTATCCATTGTGCCCCTGCTCTTATCTATTATACACCTGTCCTTACCCATTGTGCCCTTATCCATTATACACCTACCCTTACCCATTGTGCCCTTTTCCATTATGCACCTGCCCTTTTCCATTATGCACCTGCCCTTTTCCATTATGCACCTGCCCTTTTCCATTATGCACCTGCCCTTATCCATTGTGTACCTGCCCTTATCCATTATGCACCTGCCCTTATTCATTGTCCACCTGCCTTTATCCATTATCTGCCTGCCCTTATCCATTATACACCTACTCTTATCCATGATTCACCTGCTCTTATCCATTGTGCCCCTGCTCTTATCCATTATACACCTACCCTTTCCCATTGTGCCCTTATCCATTATCCGCCTGCCCTTATCCATTATACACCTACTCTTATCCATGATTCACCTGCTCTTATCCATGATTCACCTGCTCTTATCTATTATACACCTGCCCTTACCCATTGTGCCCTTATCCATTATACACCTACCCTTACCCATTGTGCCCTTATCCATTATCCGCCTGCCCTTATCCATTGTGCCCTTATACACCTACTTTTATCCATGATTCACCTGCTCTTATCCATGATTCACCTGCTCTTATCCATTGTGCCCCTGCTCTTATCTATTATACACCTGTCCTTACCCATTGTGCCCTTATCCATTATACGCCTGCCCTTACCCATTGTGCCCTTATCCATTATACACCTACCCTTACCCATTGTGCCCTTATCCATTATACACCTGCCCTTACCCATTGTGCCCTTATCCATTATACTCCTGCCCTTACCCATTGTGCCCTTATCCATTATACACCTGCCCTTACCCATTGTGCCCTTATCCATTATACACCTATTCTTACCCATTGTGCCCTTATCCATTATACACTTGCCCTTACCCATTGTGCCCTTATCCATTATACACCTACCCTTATCCATTGTGCCCTTATCCATTATGCATCTACCCTTATCCATTATACACCTATCCTTATCCATTGTGCCCTTATCCATTATCCGCCTGCCCTTATCCATTATCCGCCTTCTCTTATCCATGATTCACCTGCTCTTATCCATGATTCACCTGCTCTTATCTATTATACACCTGCCCTTACCCATTGTGCCCTTATCCATTATACACCTACCCTTACCCATTGTGCCCTTATCCATTATCCGCCTGCCCTTATCCATTGTGCCCTTATACACCTACTTTTATCCATGATTCACCTGCTCTTATCCATGATTCACCTGCTCTTATCCATTGTGCCCCTGCTCTTATCTATTATACACCTGTTCTTACCCATTGTGCCCTTATCCATTATACACCTACCCTTACCCATTTTGCCCTTATCCATTATACACCTGCCCTTACCCATTGTGCCCTTATCCATTATACTCCTGCCCTTACCCATTGTGCCCTTATCCATTATACACCTGCCCTTACCCATTGTGCCCTTATCCATTATACACCTACCCTTACCCATTGTGCCCTTATCCATTATACACCTGCCCTTATCCATTGTGCCCTTATCCATTATACACCTACCCTTATCCATTGTGCCCTTATCCATTATGCACCTACCCTTATCCATTGTGCCCTTATCCATTATACACCTATCCTTATCCATTGTGCCCTTATCCATTATCTGCCTGCCCTTATCTGCCTGCCCTTACCCAGTGTGCCCCTGCCCTTATCTATTGTGCCCCTGCCCTTATCTATTGTGCCCCTGCCCTTATCTATTGTGCCCCTGCCCTTATCCAGTGTGCCCCTGCCCTTATCCATTGTGCCCCTGCCCTTATCCATTGTGCCCCTGCCCTTACCCATTGTGCCCCTGCCCTTATCCATTGTGCCCCTGCTCTTATCTATTATACACATGCCATTACCCATTGAGCCCTTATCCATGATCTGCCTGCCCTTATCCATGATCTGCCTGCCCTTATCCATGACCGCCTGCCCTTATCCATTGTGCCCTTATCCATTATACACCTGCCCTTATCCATTGTGACCTTATCCATTATACACCTACCCTTACCCATTGTGCCCTTATCCATTATACACCTGCCCTTACCCATTGTGCCCTTATCCATTATACACCTACCCTTACCCATTGTGCCCTTATCCATTATACACCTACCCTTATTCATTGTGCCCTTATCCATTATCCGCCTTCTCTTACCCATTGTGCCCCTGCCCTTATCCATTGTGCCCCTGCCCTTATCCATTGTGCCCCTGCTCTTATCTATTATACACATGCCATTACCCATTGAGCCTTTATCCATGATCCGCCTGCCCTTATCCATGATCCGCCTGCCCTTATCCATGATCCGCCTGCCCTTATCCATTGTGCCCTTATCCATGATCCTCCTGCCCTTATCCATGATCCGCCTGCCCTTATCCATTGTGCCCTTATCCATTATACACCTGCCCTTATCCATTGTGCCCTTATCCATTATCCGCCTGCCCTTATCCATTATACACCTACTCTTATTCATGATTCACCTGCTCTTATCTATGATTCACCTGCTCTTATCAATTGTGCCCCTGCTCTTATCTATTATACACCTACCCTTACCCATTGTGCCCTTATCCATTATACACCTACCCTTACCGATTGTGCCCTTATCCATTATACACCTACCCTTATCCATTGTGCCCTTATCCATTATACACCTACCCTTATCCATTATCCGCCTGCCCTTATCCATTATCCGCCTTCTCTTACCCATTGTGCCCTTATCCATTATCTGCCTGCCCTTATCTGCCTGCCCTTACCCATTGTGCCCCTGCCCTTACCCATTGTGCCCCTGCCCTTACCCATTGTGCCCCTGCCCTTATCCATTGTGCCCCTGCTCTTATCTATTATACACATGCCATTACCCAATGAGCCCTTATCCATGATCTGCCTGCCCTTATCCATGATCCGCCTGCCCTTATCCATGATCCGCCTGCCCTTATCCATGATCCGCCTGCCCTTATCCATGATCCGCCTGCCCTTATCCATGATCCGCCTGCCCTTATCCATGATCCGCCTGCCCTTATCCATGATCC
This sequence comes from Taudactylus pleione, assembly GCA_031769625.1. Lineage (NCBI taxonomy): Eukaryota > Metazoa > Chordata > Amphibia > Anura > Myobatrachidae > Taudactylus > Taudactylus pleione. The sequence continues at coordinate 211,302 of JAUIMM010002417.1, forward strand.
GCCTGCCCTTATCCATGATCCGCCTGCCCTTATCCATGATCCGCCTGCCCTTATCCATGATCCGCCTGCCCTTATCCATTGTGCCCTTATCCATTATACACCTGCCATTATCCATTATACACCTACTCTTATCCATGATTCACCTGCTCTTATCTATGATTCACCTGCTCTTATCCATTGTGCCCCTGCTCTTATCTATTATACACCTGCCCTTACCCATTGTGCCCTTATCCATTATACACCTACCCTTACCCATTGTGCCCTTATCCATTGTACACCTACCTTTATCCATTGTGCCCTTATCCATTATACACCTACCCTTATCCATTGTGCCCTTATCCATTATACACCTACCCTTATCCATTGTGCCCTTATCCATTATACACCTACCCTTATCCATTGTGCCCTTATCCATTATCCGCCTGCCCTTATCCATTATCCACCTTCTCTTACCCATTGTGCCCTTATCTATTATCTGCCTGCCCTTATCTATGATTCACCTGCCCTTACCCATTGTGCCCCTGCCCTTACCCATTGTGCCCCTGCCCTTACCCATTGTGCCCCTGCCCTTACCCATTGTGCCCCTGCCCTTACCCATTGTGCCCCTGCCCTTACCCATTGTGCCCCTGCCCTTACCCATTGTGCCCCTGCCCTTACCCATTGTGCCCCTGCCCTTACCCATTGTGCCCCTGCTCTCACCCATTGTGCCCGCCCCTGCTCTCACCCATTGTGCCCGCCCCTGCTCTCACCCATTGTGCCCCTGCTCTCACCCATTGTGCCCCTGCACTTACCCATTGTGCCCGCCCCTGCTCTCACCCATAGTGCCCCTGCTCTCACCCATTGTGCCCCTGCTCTCTCCCATTGTGCCCCTGCTCTCACCCATTGTGCCCCTGCTCTCACCCATTGTGCCCCTGCTCTCACCCATTGTGCCCCTGCTCTCACCCATTGTGCCCCTGCTCTCACCCATTGTGCCCCTGCTCTCACCCATTGTGCCCCTGCCCTTATCCATTGTGCCCCTGCCCTTATCCATTGTGCCCCTGCCCTTATCCATTGTGCCCCTGCCCTTATCCATTGTGCCCCTGCCCTTATCCATTGTGCCCCTGCCCTTATCCATTGTGCCCCTGCCCTTATCCATTGTGCCCCTGCCCTTATCCATTGTGCCCCTGCCCTTATCCATTGTGCCCCTGCCCTTATCCATTGTGCCCCTGCCCTTATCCATTGTGCCCCTGCCCTTATCCATTGTGCCCCTGCCCTTATCCATTGTGCCCCTGCCCTTATCCATTGTGCCCCTGCCCTTATCCATTGTGCCCCTGCCCTTATCCATTGTGCCCCTGCCCTTATCCATTGTGCCCCTGCCCTTATCCATTGTGCCCCTGCCCTTATCCATTGTGCCCCTGCCCTTATCCATTGTGCCCCTGCCCTTATCCATTGTGCCCCTGCCCTTATCCATTGTGCCCCTGCCCTTATCCATTGTGCCCCTGCCCTTATCCATTGTGCCCCTGCCCTTATCCATTGTGCCCCTGCCCTTATCCATTGTGCCCCTGCCCTTATCCATTGTGCCCCTGCCATTACCCATTGAGCCCTTATTCATGATCCGCCTGCCCTTATCCATGATCCATCTGCCCTTATCCATGATCCGCCTGTTCTTACCCATTGTGCCCCTGCCCGCACCCATTGTGCCCACCCCTGCTCTCACCCATTGTGCCCCTGCTCTCACCCATTGTGCCCCTGCTCTCACCCATTGTGCACCTGCCCTCACCCATTGTGCACCTGCCCTCACCCATTGTGCCCCTGCCCTTATCCATTGTGCCCCTGCCCTTATCCATTGAGCCCTTATTCATGATCCGCCTGCCCTTATCCATGATCCGCCTGCCCTTATCCATGATCCGCCTGTTCTTACCCATTGTGCCCTTATCCATTGTGCCCCTGCTCTTATCCATTGTGCCCCTGCTCTTATCCATTGTGCCCGTGTCCATTGTGCGCCTGCCCGTGTCCATTGTGCGCCTGCCCTTTTCCATTGTGCCCCTATCCATTAACCACCTGCCCTTATCCATTGTGCCCCTGCTCTTATCTATTATACACCTGCCCTTATCCATTGTGCGCCTGCCCTTATCCATTGTGCGCCTGCCCTTATCCATTGTGCGCCTGCCCTTATCTATTGTGCCCCTGCCCTTATCCATTGTGCCCCTGCCCTTATCCATTGTGCCCCTGCCCTTATCCATTGTGCCCCTGCCCTTATCCATTGTGCCCCTGCCCTTATCCATTGTGCCCCTGCCCTTATCCATTGTGCCCCTGCCCTTATCCATTGTGCCCCTGCCCTTATCCATTGTGCCCCTGCCCTTATCCATTGTGCCCCTGCCCTTATCCATTGTGCCCCTGCCCTTATCCATTGTGCCCCTGCCCTTATCCATTGTGCCCCTGCCCTTATCCATTGTGCCCCTGCCCTTATCCATTGTGCCCCTGCCCTTATCCATTGTGCCCCTGCCCTTATCCATTGTGCCCCTGCCCTTATCCATTGTGCCCCTGCCCTTATCCATTATACACATGCCATTACCCATTGAGCCCTTATTCATGATCCGCCTGCCCTTATCCATGATCCATCTGCCCTTATCCATGATCCGCCTGTTCTTACCCATTGTGCCCCTGCCCGCACCCATTGTGCCCACCCCTGCTCTCACCCATTGTGCCCCTGCTCTCACCCATTGTGCCCCTGCTCTCACCCATTGTGCACCTGCCCTCACCCATTGTGCACCTGCCCTCACCCATTGTGCCCCTGCCCTTATCCATTGTGCCCCTGCCCTTATCCATTGAGCCCTTATTCATGATCCGCCTGCCCTTATCCATGATCCGCCTGCCCTTATCCATGATCCGCCTGTTCTTACCCATTGTGCCCTTATCCATTGTGCCCCTGCTCTTATCCATTGTGCCCCTGCTCTTATCCATTGTGCCCGTGTCCATTGTGCGCCTGCCCGTGTCCATTGTGCGCCTGCCCTTTTCCATTGTGCCCCTATCCATTAACCACCTGCCCTTATCCATTGTGCCCCTGCTCTTATCTATTATACACCTGCCCTTATCCATTGTGCGCCTGCCCTTATCCATTGTGCGCCTGCCCTTATCCATTGTGCGCCTGCCCTTATCCATTGTGCGCCTGCCCTTATCCATTGTGCCTCTGCTTTTAGACATTATTCTAGACTATAGTTCTCCCTCTTTATAAAGATTGGATGGCAGTACTACTATTAATTAATACTTTGTGATGCACTTTTCTGCCGAGAAATACTTGTTGGTAATAAGGGTTGGCTTTATAAAGGCAATTTTTATGTAGCAGAAACATTATAGTACCGTATTTAAAAAATTGCAGCCGATTTTATTCTTCTATAATACAAATTTTATCCAGATTTATGTTTGTGTTTTCCATATAAAGCTCCCAAGGTACAATCATGAATAATGTTTATTACTATATATCATGTAGATCGCCTGACTGCGCCACTCAGGATGGACAAAGACAGGAGTCACCTCACCGAGAGGATATTAAGTCTCACCCTGGAGATCATCTATGTGCTGACTGGGGAGGTGAGGGAGTCTGGGAGTGTCACAGTGACATCACTATTATCTCTATTACTAACACAGGAACCTGACTGGGGAGGTGAGGGAGTCTGGGAGTGTCACAGTGACATCACTATTCTCTCTATTACGAACACAGGGACCTGACTGGGGAGGTGAGGGAGTCTGGGAGTGTCAAAGTGACATCACTATTATCTCTATTACTAACACAGGAACCTGACTGGGGAGGTGAGGGAGTCTGGGAGTGTCACAGTGACATCACTATTATCTCTATTACTAACACAGGAACCTGACTGGGGAGGTGAGGGAGTCTGGGAGTGTCACAGTGACATCACTATTATCTCTATTACTAACACAGGGACCTGACTGGGGAGGTGAGGGAGTCTGGGAGTGTCACAGTGACATCACTATTATCTCTATTACTAACACAGGGACATGACTGGGTAGGTGAGAGAGTCTGGGAGTGTCACAGTGACATCACTATTATCTCTATTACTAACACAAGGACCTGACTGGGGAGGTGAGGGAGTCTGGGAGTGTCACAGTGACATCACTATTATCTCTATTACTAACACAGGGACATGACTGGGGAGGTGAGAGAGTCTGGGAGTGTCACAGTGACATCACTATTATCTCTATTACTAACACAGGGACCTGACTGGGGAGGTGAGGGAGTCTGGGAGTGTCACAGTGACATCACTCTTATCTCTATTACTAACACAGGGACCTGACTGGGGAGGTGAGGGAGTCTGGGAGTGTCAAAGTGACATCACTATTATCTCTATTACTAACACAGGAACCTGACTGGGGAGGTGAGGGAGTCTGGGAGTGTCACAGTGACATCACTATTATCTCTATTACTAACACAGGAACCTGACTGGGGAGGTGAGGGAGTCTGGGAGTGTCACAGTGACATCACTATTATCTCTATTACTAACACAGGGACCTGACTGGGGAGGTGAGGGAGTCTGGGAGTGTCACAGTGACATCACTATTATCTCTATTACTAACACAAGGACCTGACTGGGGAGGTGAGGGAGTCTGGGAGTGTCACAGTGACATCGCTCTTATCTCTATTACTAACACAGGGACCTGACTGGGGAGGTGAGGGAGTCTGGGAGTGTCAAAGTGACATCACTATTATCTCTATTACTAACACAGGAACCTGACTGGGGAGGTGAGGGAGTCTGGGAGTGTCACAGTGACATCACTATTATCTCTATTACTAACACAGGAACCTGACTGGGGAGGTGAGGGAGTCTGGGAGTGTCACAGTGACATCACTATTATCTCTATTACTAACACAGGGACATGACTGGGGAGGTGAGAGAGTCTGGGAGTGTCACAGTGACATCACTATTATCTCTATTACTAACACAGGGACCTGACTGGGGAGGTGAGGGAGTCTGGGAGTGTCACAGTGACATCACTCTTATCTCTATTACTAACACAGGGACCTGACTGGGGAGGTGAGGGAGTCTGGGAGTGTCAAAGTGACATCACTATTATCTCTATTACTAACACAGGAACCTGACTGGGGAGGTGAGGGAGTCTGGGAGTGTCACAGTGACATCACTATTATCTCTATTACTAACACAGGAACCTGACTGGGGAGGTGAGGGAGTCTGGGAGTGTCACAGTGACATCACTATTATCTCTATTACTAACACAGGGACCTGACTGGGGAGGTGAGGGAGTCTGGGAGTGTCACAGTGACATCACTATTATCTCTATTACTAACACAGGAACCTGACTGGGGAGGTGAGGGAGTCTGGGAGTGTCACAGTGACATCACTATTATCTCTATTACTAACACAGGGACCTGACTGGGGAGGTGAGGGAGTCTGGGAGTGTCACAGTGACATCACTATTATCTCTATTACTAACACAAGGACCTGACTGGGGAGGTGAGGGAGTCTGGGAGTGTCACAGTGACATCACTATTATCTCTATTACTAACACAAGGACCTGACTGGGGAGGTGAGGGAGTCTGGGAGTGTCACAGTGACATCACTATTATCTCTATCACACACCTGATACACACTCATCACTTTACACAGGTCACACCAATATCAACACTCTCCCGATAAGAGCTGTCCTTTGCGATGCTACCGGGCAGAGGGACTATCTGTGGTCTTTGTAGAGTTTGTTCATGTGGTGGTTTTGTAATATCTGACCTTCTGTTTATGTAGCTTTCATATGGACGCCTTGTTCAGTGCAATCTTATACTTGTGTTGTTATGTCTTGTGATGTTTACCCTAAAGCATTATTGATGATGTGAATACTGTGTACCCGTATGGAATACCGCAATGTCCTGGTTTAGCTTTTGACATATAGACCTATAGTGATGTTTGCGGTGTCTCTATTAACATTTAGGATTACGCTGTTGTGAAGAAAAGGAAAGGTCACCGTGTGACACCCCGTGGGCGTTTGTCAGGAGGACGGAGCAGGACCCAGAGCCCCATCATGGTGCCTCGACCTCATTCACTGATACATGAGAGACACAATGACCAGAAGATCCTGGAACTCACCAACAAGATCATTCAGCTGCTGACTGGAGAGGTGACTGCTGGGAATGGGACATTATACAGTAACACCAGGGGATGTGTCTGGGTGATGACTGGAGAGGTGACTGCTGGGAATGGGACATTATACAGTAACACCAGGGGATGTGTCTGGGTGATGACTGGAGAGGTGACTGCTGAGAATGGGACATTATACAGTAACACCAGGGGATGTGTCTGGGTGATGACTGGAGAGGTGACTGCTGGGAATGGGACATTATACAGTAACACCAGGGGATGTGTCTGGGTGATGACTGGGGAGGTGACTGCTGGGAATGGGACATTATACAGTAACACCAGGGGATGTGTCTGGGTGATGACTGGAGAGGTGACTGCTGGGAATGGGACATTATACAGTAACACCAGGGGATGTGTCTGGCTGATGAATGGGGAGGTGACTGCTGGGAATGGGACATTATACAGTAACACCAGGGGATGTGTCTGGGTGATGACTGGAGAGGTGACTGCTGGGAATGGGACATTATACAGTAACACCAGGGGATGTGTCTGGCTGATGAATGGGGAGGTGACTGCTGGGAATGGGACATTATACAGTAACACCAGGGGATGTGTCTGGGTGATGACTGGAGAGGTGACTGTTGGGAATGGGACATTATACAGTAACACCAGGGGCTGTGTCTGGGTGATGACTGGAGAGGTGACTGCTGGGAATGGGACATTATACAGTAACACCAGGGGATGTGTCTGGGTGATGACTGGAGAGGTGACTGCTGGGAATGGGACATTATACAGTAACACCAGGGGATGTGTCTGGGTGATGACAGGAGAGAAGACTGCTGGGAATGGGACATTATACAGTAACACCAGGGGATGTGTCTGGGTGATGACTGGAGAGGTGACTGCTGGGAATGGGACATTATACAGTAACACCAGGGGATGTGTCTGGGTGATGACTGGAGAGGTGACTGCTGGGAATGGGACATTATACAGTAACACCAGGGGATGTGTCTCGGTGATGACTGGAGAGGTGACTGCTGGGAATGGGACATTATACAGTAACACCAGGGGATGTGTCTGGGTGATGACTGGAGAGGTGACTGCTGGGAATGGGACATTATACATTAACACCAGGGGATGTGTCTGGGTGATGACTGGAGAGGTGACTGCTGGGAATGGGACATTATACAGTAACACCAGGGGATGTGTCTGGGTGATGACTGTATCATTGTGTGTGTCGGACTGGATATCAGGAGGGGCAGCAGTGGCATATTCTATATAAAGCTTCCAATTAATCCATGTGGTCTGTCGCCACTGTGCCCACACTGGACTGGGGGCCATTAAAAACGCTGTACGGTAACCTAAGCCTTGGTGTCAAGTTCCTGTAAAGTACAACTTATTAACCTTTGAACTGAAAAACACAGACACTAGAGGTGGCTGCTCTTAGTATACATCTTGATTCCGTGCCTGCTGCTTGTACACACAGTGCTCACTACTTTATCACTCACGAATGTCTCATTCTTCCCCAAACCTCCTTATGCACAGGTCCCCGCGCATTCAGCACAGTGTATCTTGTGATCACTGTACTACCATCCACGGACACTGGGCGGCTACTGAGCCTTCGTGGCTTTCCAGCTGCGCATGCACAAAACGAAAAATCCCGTGATGCTCTATGGACGCCTTCTGTGGGGTCCGGAGGCATTTAAGTGATACTTAATTCTGCCCTTAAACATGTGAAAACAGCAGTTTCTGCATCTTTTAAGGGCAGTATTGATTGATAAATATTCCCCGAAGTATCTTAAGCCGGATACACACCATCCAGATATCGGGCCGATCGGCAAAGCGTGCATGCATTGCGTTAGCCGATAAACTGCTTTAAACGCTCCTAACGCGGCTAGTCGGGCGTGAAATTATACATGAGTGCTCTGGGTACAGGCGTTATTGAATTATTGTTTTAGCTTTATGTCAGATCTTTTAAATTTTCCAAGTAACTAGTTACTTTAAAGATTTGAATTGCCCTTATCCATTGCGCGCCTGCCCTTATCCATTGCGCGCCTGCCCTTATCCATTGCGCGCCTACCCTTATCCATTGCGCGCCTGCCCTTATCCATTGCGCGCCTGCCCTTATCCATTGCGCGCCTGCCCTTATCCATTGCGCCCCTGCCCTTATCCATTGCGCCCCTGCCCTTATCCATTGCGCCCCTGCCCTTATCCATTGCGCCCCTGCCCTTATCCATTGCGCCCCTGCCCTTATCCATTGTGTGCCTGCCCTTATCCATTGATCCTGAGCTGACTCACTAGCTTAGGTCGCCCATATAAGGTTACAGACCCGCGGAGTAACGGTGTCACTGTCTGTTTCTCAGATGTGGGAGGACTTAGATGGAGACAAGGACGCGATGATGGAGAGTCACTCGCCCTTCGCATCGCCGGGTAAGAGGCGATTACGCAGTTCTGTGTGTGAGTAAGGCCTTACACGATAGAATAATGTATAGGTATAGTAGCACATGTGTAAACACCATGATTTGTAACATTGGGTTCAGGACATTGTTAATATGGTGGCGATGGGCAAAATCAGCCGCTGATGGACACGTGCTTAGATCAGATATCCAAGAACAGACTGAGGAGCTGATACGGAGTCGGGCGCAGACACAACAGCGGCGGCGTGTTTTGCTGCAGTCACATCTGCGTCTTATGCTGATGCCACTACAAAGTCCCTCCCTGGTGTACATTCTTACGCCCACCTGTCAGCCTCCGTAGACGATGAAACCACCTGGTGCGTCTTTAGATGCCACCAGCCCTAATTGAGGTTAATTCATTGAGTCGTGTCACAGCTAATAGGAAAAAGTCATCCATCTCTCCACATTATATCTCATTCAGAGTCGGTCGAAGCGGCCGCACGGTCATACGCCACTGATGTTCGCTATACTGCGCATGCGTAAAGTTCGCAATGCGCGTGCTCAAACTAGCCGATACGATCAGAAATTTCTCTCTCCTTGAACACAGCCAGGTCGGTAGTTTGAGTGACAGATTGAGGCGTTTGTGGGTGGTAACAGGGGAAGGTGCTTGAAAACGGGGGAATGGAGATCCGAACGCAGGCGTGCCTAATTATGCGAACTGCGTTTTACGGGAGTGCATAATTAACAAAGTAGTGTCATGGCACATGTGACATGGGAGGTCTGTACACTGACTAGATCGTAGAGCTTAAGAGATTGTATGGTCAACCTTAAGCTCTACGACCAGTTCCGATGGTTCTCGATGGTCTCGATTAATCCTTATATGGCCGTAGATGACGTATAATGCGTACGAGAAGGGGGCGTATTCTTTTGTATTCCGGCCGCTTCCTCCCCTTGGTCGGCCAGCTACCGATCCGAACTTAGGGACGCAACTTGCGAGGGAATCATTTACATATACTGCCCCTTTTCCCGTACGACCGTGCGGCCGCTTCGACCGACTCTGAATGAGGTCCTATATCTCATGACATTTTTTTCAATAATCTGGTTCTCTGTAGACAGCGGCGGGGATAGCTGTGCCCCCACCGGGCAGTGGCACAGAGTACATAACAGCTATTCATTATATATAACTGTGCGGGAAATGTATCAAACCTTCTAGAGAGTGGAAAAGTGAACAGGTGAAGAAGTTGCAACCAATCAGCTGCTACCTATCATTTTATAAAATGTACTGGATAAATGATGGCTAGGAACTGATTGGCTGGCGTGGGGCAACTTCTCCATTTATGCACTTCTCCGCTCTTCGGAAGTCTTGATACAATTCCCCTCCTCCCCCAAAAAAGGGTGCAAGGACATATAGGGGGTGATGTATCAAACATTGGAGAGAGAGAAAGTACCAATCAATCAACGTCGGTCTGTCAATTTTCAAATACAGCCTGCAAAATGACATTTAGGAGCTGATTGGTTTGTACTTTATCTCTTTCCGAAGGTTTGATACATATCTTCCAAAGACCCATCGAGTCCAGCACAAGACGTGGAACACCAAGCTCACAGGCAAATCACATCCGGCTGGTGAATCCCTTAATGTGCTATAGTGAGGGTAGTACTTGTTTTTGGTAAAGTAAGTCCCCCTGTGTTCTATATTCCTTCTTCCTGGTGCCCTCTATTACTGAGTCACTTAGCACCCCCCTAATGCTTTGGGGCTGATTCATTTAGCAGGGAGATTCGGGTGCATAATTGTGCTTTGCGAGATGTTAGGCCAACAAGACCAGGCTTACACTTGGCTACACAGGAACAAGCAATCAGTGATGTTTTACCAGCCATAACACCCAGTAATGTGTGCTGCTAATTGAATTCCTAACCCCCCCTCCTTCCCGCCTCACTGTTTTCACCTACAATAATATGGGTTGAGTTAATAAATGATTGATTAAACATAAACGTTAATTATTATGATGGTTGGGCAATCGGTGGTGCACACGGAAATTACCTAAATTAAATATAAATAGGCAGGGGGGTACGGATGCAGGGTCTAACTTTACTATACGATACGTTTAATGTGTTCGATACCGGGGTTATTCTTTCCCCCCATCGCTAGTTTCTGTAAATTTTTTACTTCTTATTGGAACTGTAAACTCTACGTGCTCTTCTAATTATGACCGATTTTCTTTCCGACAGATATATCTGAACGTACCGTGAATAAATCCACATCTACGCACGTGAAGGAGGAGTTGGCCCTGCGTGAAGATGGAGATCTCGGCGACACTGACCTATATACACCCGCAGATTCCGCACATCGCACATCTACGTACGTTAAGACTGAATCGGTCTCCTCTGAAGAGGGCCATCCCACAGACCCTGACCAAAGTGCACCACCGGGCGCTGCACGCACGGTACAAACCTCTCGCTTGAAGCACAAACCTGTATCACGTGGAGACCTAAGTGATGGCGACTCTGACCATTCCTCGCCCATTAGCGACACACAACATGCGCCCAGTCCTGCTCTGGGGCAGGCGGAATCCTGTGACGAAGGAGACAGTGATATTTATACGGAGACGGATTGCCCGCACCCTGACGCGGAGGCGTATGACAAAGAGGACACGGACGACGCGCAGCTTGGAGATGACTCGGATGAAACATTCCGTTGCAAATCGGCTTCTCCGTCCAGCCCGCCCCCGCTGAGCTCGGAGGTGTACGTCTGCCTAGAATGCCAGGAGTGTTTCACCAAAAACGCGGATCTTGCGGAGCATCAGGCCGCCCACAGGGGTCCGCACTCGGTCATATGTTCAGACTGCGGGAAGTACTTTGCCTCTAACTCCCTGCTCTCTAGGCATCAGAGAATACACACGGGGGAGAAACCCTACGCCTGCTCCGTTTGCGGGAAATCGTTTAACCAGAAGTCGCTCCTGATCACGCATTACAGGACCCACACGGGGGAAAAGCCGTATGCCTGCACGCAGTGCGGCAAGTGTTTCATCAGCAGCTCAAAGCTCAGCCTGCACCAGCGAACCCACACGGGGGAGAAGCCCTACTCCTGCCCGGACTGCGGGAAGCGCTTCAGCTGCAGCACGAACCTCATCCTGCACCAGAGGATCCACACCGGGGAGAAGCCCTTCTCCTGCGCCGACTGCGGCAAGTGCTTCAGCCGCAGCGCCCACCTCAGCCTGCACCAGCGGATCCACACGGGGGTGAAGCCGTACTCCTGCGGCGAGTGCGGGAAGTGCTTCAGCCGCAGCACGCACCTCATCCTGCACGAGAGGATCCACACGGGGGAGAAACCGTACGCTTGCCCGGACTGCGGTAAATGCTTCAGCCAGAAGTCGTCGCTGATGACGCACTGGCGGATTCACACCGGAGAGAAACCCTATTCTTGCGCCCAGTGTGGGAAGAGTTTTACTAAAAAGACTGTTCTTAATAACCACCTGAAAAGTCACAATTAAAACCATCTCTTCGAAATTTGTCCTCGAACACAGGTGCTGCAGTCGCGCCGAATAGCCCTTCTTGGCACACCAGGTATCGTCTGACTCGGCTTGCACTGAGCGTCTTTTTCACCCGATAATGCGTCTTAGGGCCGGATTCAATTAGCCGCGCAAAGCGCAATGTTTTCGTCTCATTCGCAGTTGCTTTACGCCCTATTCAACTGTAAGACAGGCGAAAACGCATATGGGCGAATGCAGCGAATAGCGGACCTGGAGAAAAAGAATTGTTTTTTGGGGGAAATCAGTCTGTACCCCCAATAAAGCCCAACTCACCCGGGGAATCCATATCATATAGAAGTGTATTATTATTCCATAATAAAATTAATTAGGGATCTTATTTTGAGTCAAAGGGCTGTTTATATGCCTATTTACATAAATGTGGAAAAATTATATTAAGCAAAGTGTTTTATGAAAAGTAAATGCTGTAGTTAAATTGGGGTTACATGTAAATGGACACTAGTATATTTTGAGGTTTGTAAAATGCAGTATTAAAACATGCTAAAAATATACCTCCTGCAATCCTGTCCCATCCATCCAGCCCCCCAAAATACCTGTCCCTGTACTTTAGCCCAATTTTCCAACACTTTTTTTCATTTTCACCCCAAAAATGACATGGCTTTTTTTAAGGAGTATTTAGAATTTTTGTAAATTTTTTTTTGTCTAATTAGCCATTAGGGGGGGTAACCAAAGGGTTCTGAAGCAAGTCCCCACTTTTTTTACTCAAAAATAGTGATTTTGCACATATATTCTCCAGTCTTTGGGTGGAGAAACTGTTTCGCCTGTTATAGCCCTATGGAGTTTTTGCCTAGGAGAAAACGTCCTGGAATTGAATAGGGCGATACTTCGGAAACGAGCAAAAACTGTTCGCCGATCGCGGCTTTGCGCCTCTAGTTGAATACGGGCCTTCGCCGGAACTGGATGTGACAAATGGCTTCACGAGACTGCGCTGTTCTGTTCAGACTCAGTTGCGCACAGTTATACAATTGTCGCGTATCAAATGAATCAGCGCAGTCTCGTGTAGCAGTTTGTCGCCACTAAGATGCATTTTCGTGCGCCAAAAAACTATTGGCCCAAGCAGAGTCGCAGGGGACCTGGCAGCTTGCCCCGCTTGGCGTATTGGGGCTAGTTGTATGGAAAAACACCTATGTATTCTACTCAACTGTGAAACGCCTGTATGGTATCTGGTCAGAATGCCGACAGGTTCTGAATGTCAACACACGGACACAAGGTTGACAAGAAAAATGTCGGCACTCACAAATGTCGACACCAGAATGTGGTTAGTACATTTGAGTTATTGTTAGGTTTCGGCTAAAATATGCAAAAAAAACCCTGTATGTAGCCATTCTAGTGATGACCTGTTAAATGCCGACATTTGTGAATGTGACATACTGCTTGTCATCCTAATGTCCTTGTTGACATTCTGAGTGTCGATTTTTTTTTTTTTTTTCTCTTCACAGTACACCCGTAAGTATATATTGACGTATGAACTTCTGACGTCTTATTAAAGCTTGCATGTGGAACCATGGCTCTTCACAATCACTATGAAATGTCTTTTATGGGAAACTGTATAATAATAGGTAAAAAAGAGAATAATTCCGCCTATTTTAATAAGTACAGATAGTGGTGATATAGGGAGTAAGATGATTAAAGCATTGGGTGTTACTTGTGCCTGGGGAAACTGGCAACTTTAAAGGAACACACTCCCCCTCTCCTTACCCTAACCCTCCCACTTCGGTGCCTAACCCTCCCCCCTAGTGCCTGAACCTAACCTCCCCCTCCCCGCACCCTAAACCTAACCCTCCCCCCATAGTGCCTAACTATCCCCCCAACCCCGCTACTTGCCTTCGGCATCCTGTCGGCCGTGATGCCGTACGCATACCAGTATAAATACCTCCTCAATACACCTTAGACTGGGGACACGTTGGGATGACTGGCAATCATGCAGATGGTCAGAGAGATTTTCCCTTCGCCCAGGACCATCACAGATTGCTGCGGTGACGAGCGTTTTGGTGCGACTTGACCAATAGTCTATGGGGACACAGCTGTATATAATTAGCTAAGCAATTGAGCCCATAACGGCGGAATTTAGGGATTATATATAATACCACTATGTTTTCACAGATAAGGAGGCTCTCGTCTTCCGGCCCCTAGTAAATATAGCTGTGTTATTATAAACCCCCAATGAATACATCTGTTGTGCTACCACCTTTCACAAGCTATAAAGCTTATTAAGAAAAGAGCTTACATTTAGCTGTAGGACCTGTGTATTTGTGGCTTATTACATTTAGCTGTAGGACCTGTGTATTTGTGGCTTATTACATTTAGCTGTAGGACCTGTGTATTTGTGGCTTATTACATTTAGCTGTAGGACCTGTGTATTTGTGGCTTATTACATTTAGCTGTAGGACCTGTGTATTTGTGGCTTATTACATTTAGCTGTAGGACCTGTGTATTTGTGGCTTATTACATTTAGCTGCAGGACCTGTGTATTTGTGGCTTATTACATTTAGCTGTAGGACCTGTGTATTTGTGGCTTATTACATTTAGCTGTAGGACCTGTGTATTTGTGGCCTATTACACTTAGCTGTAGGACCTGTGTATTTGTGGCTTATTATATTTAGCTGTAGGACCTGTGTATTTGTGGCCTATTACACTTAGCTGTAGGACCTGTGTATTTGTGGCTTATTACATTTAGCTGTAGGACCTGTGTATTTGTGGCTTATTACATTTAGCTGTAGGACCTGTGTATTTGTGGCTTATTACATTTAGCTGTAGGACCTGTGTATTTGTGGCCTATTACACTTAGCTGTAGGACCTGTGTATTTGTGGCCTATTACACTTAGCTGTAGGACCTGTGTATTTGTGGCTTATTACATTTAACTGTAGGACCTGTGTATTTGTGGCTTATTACATTTAGCTGTAGGACCTGTGTATTTGTGGCTTATTACATTTAGCTGTAGGACCTGTGTATTTGTGGCTTATTACATTTAGCTGTAGGACCTGTGTATTTGTGGCTTATTACATTTAGCTGTAGGACCTGTGTATTTGTGGCTTATTACATTTAGCTGTAGGACCTGTGTATTTGTGGCCTATTACACTTAGCTGTAGGACCTGTGTATTTGTGGCCTATTACATTTAGCTGTAGGACCTGTGTATTTGTGGCTTATTACATTTAGCTGTAGGACCTGTGTATTTGTGGCTTATTACATTTAGCTGTAGGACCTGTGTATTTGTGGCTTATTACATTTAGCTGCAGGACCTGTGTATTTGTGGCTTATTACATTTAGCTGTAGGACCTGTGTATTTGTGGCTTATTACATTTAGCTGTAGGACCTGTGTATTTGTGGCTTATTACATTTAGCTGTAGGACCTGTGTATTTGTGGCTTATTACATTTAGCTGTAGGACCTGTGTATTTGTGGCTTATTACATTTAGCTGTAGGACCTGTGCATTTGTGGCTTATTTCATTTAGCTGCAGGACCTGTGCATTTGTGGCTTATTACATTTAGCTGCAGGACCTGTGCATTTGTGGCTTATTACATTTAGCTGCAGGACCTGTGCATTTGTGGCTTATTACATTTAGCTGCAGGACCTGTGCATTTGTGGCTTATTACATTTAGCTGCAGGACCTGTGCATTTGTGGCTTATTACATTTAGCTGCAGGACCTGTGCATTTGTGGCTTATTACATTTAGCTGTAGGACCTGTGCATTTGTGGCTTATTACATTTAGCTGTAGGACCTGTGCATTTGTGGCTTATTACATTTAGCTGTAGGACCTGTGCATTTGTGGCTTATTACATTTAGCTGCAGGACCTGTGCATTTGTGGCTTATTACATTTAGCTGCAGGACCTGTGTATTTGTGGCTTATTACATTTAGCTGCAGGACCTGTGTATTTGTGGCTTATTACATTTAGCTGCAGGACCTGTGCATTTGTGGCTTATTACATTTAGCTGTAGGACCTGTGCATTTGTGGCTTATTACATTTAGCTGTAGGAACTGTGTATTTGTGGCTTATTACATTTAGCTGTAGGAACTGTGTATTTGTGGCTTATTACATTTAGCTGTAGGACCTGTGTATTTGTGGATTATTACATTTAGCTGTAGGACCTGTGTATTTGTGGATTATTACATTTAGCTGCAGGACCTGTGTATTTGTGGATTATTACATTTAGCTGCAGGACCTGTGTATTTGTGGCTTATTACATTTAGCTGCAGGACCTGTGTATTTGTGGCTTATTACATTTAGCTGCAGGACCTGTGTATTTGTGGCTTATTACATTTAGCTGTAGGACCTGTGTATTTGTGGCTTATTACATTTAGCTGTAGGACCTGTGTATGTGTGACTTATTACATTTAGCTGTAGGACCTGTGTATTTGTGGCCTATTACACTTAGCTGTAGGACCTGTGTATTTGTGGCCTATTACACTTAGCTGTAGGACCTGTGCATTTGTGGCTTATTACATTTAGCTGTAGGACCTGTGTATTTGTGGCTTATTACATTTAGCTGTAGGACCTGTGTATTTGTGGCTTATTACATTTAGCTGTAGGACCTGTGTATTTGTGGCTTATTACATTTAGCTGTAGGACCTGTGTATTTGTGGCTTATTACATTTAGCTGTAGGACCTGTGTATTTGTGGCTTATTACATTTAGCTGCAGGACCTGTGTATTTGTGGCTTATTACATTTAGCTGCAGGACCTGTGCATTTGTGGCTTATTACATTTAGCTGTAGGACCTGTGTATTTGTGGCTTATTACATTTAGCTGTAGGACCTGTGTATTTGTGGCTTATTACATTTAGCTGTAGGACCTGTGTATTTGTGGCCTATTACATTTAGCTGTAGGACCTGTGTATTTGTGGCCTATTACACTTAGCTGTAGGACCTGTGTATTTGTGGCTTATTACATTTAGCTGTAGGACCTGTGTATTTGTGGCTTATTACATTTAGCTGTAGTACCTGTGTATTTGTGTCCTAGCCCAGAAATAACGTGGTATTTATATGTTTGCAGGTTCTTTTAGTTTCATCCCTTATTATATGGACATTTCTATAAAGTTCTGTATACTCCTATAGATTATTATTATTTTTTTTTTTTTTTTTAAGTGAAACAAAGTGTTTGGTAATGAAGCATGTGACGTCCCAAATAATAGGGAGCTGGTGATCTTATGCTGGGGTGACAGGAATATTAGTATACAGTGGTAATTGCTATCAATGATTCCTGCTTTTTTCTGCAGCTTGTTCCACTTATACCAGTGGGGATGTAGTCATAATGTCGACATTTAGTTATGATGTCGAAATTGTTAAGATGTAAACCATGAACATGCCAGAATGTCGATATGATTACAATGTCGACATTCTACACAGACTGTAGGGGAGGGTTAGGCTAGGAGGGGAGGTTAGGGTTAGGCACTAGGGGGTGGTTAGGCTGCGGGATAGGGGGTTAGGCTAAGGTAGGGAGGTTAAGGTTAGGCTACGGGAGGGGTGGTTAGGGTTAGGCACTAGGGGGAGGGTTAGGGTTGAGGTACAGTAGGGGAGGGTTAGGGTTGAGGTACAGTAGGGGAGGTTATGGTTAGGCACTAGGGGAAGGGTTAGGGTTGAGGTACAGTAGGGGAGGTTATGGTTAGGCACTAGAGGAAGGGTTAGGGTTGAGGTACAGTAGGGGAGGGTTAGGGTTGAGGTACAGTAGGGGAGGTTATGGTTAGGCACTAGGGGAAGGGTTAGGGTTGAGGTATAGTAGGGGAGGTTATGGTTAGGCACTAGGGGAAGGGTTAGGGTTGAGGTACAGATGGGGAGGTTATGGTTAGGCACTAGGGGGAGGGTTAGGGTTGTGGTACAGTAGGGGAGGTTATGGTTAGGCACTAGGGGGAGGGTTAGGGTTGAGGTACAGATGGGGAGGTTACGGTTAGGCACTAGGGGGAGGGTTAGGGTTGAGGTACAGTAGGGGAGGTTATGGTTAGACACTAGGGTGAGGGTTAGGGTTGAGGTACAGATGGGGAGGTTATGGTTAGGCACTAGGGTTAGGGTTGAGGTACAGTAGGGGAGGTTATGGTTAGGCACTAGGGGAAGGGTTAGGGTTGAGGTACAGTAGGGGAGGTTAGGATTAGGCACTAGGTTGAGGGTTAGGGTTGAGTTACAGTAGGGGAGGTTATGGTTAGGCACTAGGGGGAGGGTTAGGGTTGAGGTACAGTAGGGTAGGTTAAAGTTAGGCACTAGGGGAAGGGTTAGGGTTGAGGTACAGTAGGGGAGGTTATGGTTGGGCACTAGGGGAAGGGTTAGGGTTGAGGTTACAGTAGGGGAGGTTATGGTTAGGCACTAGAGGAAGGGTTAGGGTTGAGGTATAGTAGGGGAGGTTATGGTTAGGCACTAGGGGAAGGGTTAGGGTTGAGGTACAGTAGGGGAGGTTATGGTTAGGCACTAGGGGAAGGGTTAGGGTTGAGGTACAGTAGGGGAGGTTATGGTTAGGCACTAGGGGAAGGGTTAGGGTTGAGGTACAGTAGGGGAGGTTATGGTTAGGCACTAGGGGAAAGGTTAGGGTTGAGGTACAGTAGGGGAGGTTATGGTTAGGCACTAGGGTGAGGGTTAGGGTTGAGGTACAGATGGGAAGGTTATGGTTGGGCACTAGGGTGAGGCTTAGGGTTGAGGTACAGTAGGGGAGGTTATGGTTAGGCACTAGGGGGAGGGTTAGGTCACAGTAGGGGAGGTTACGGTTAGGCACTAGAGGAAGGGTTAGGGTTGAGGTACAGTAGGGGAGGTTATGGTTAGGCACTAGGGGAAGGGTTAGGGTTGAGGTACAGTAGGGGAGGTTATGGTTAGGCACTAGGGGAAGGGTTAGGGTTGAGGTACAGTAGGGGAGGTTATGGTTAGGCACTAGGGGAAGGGTTAGGGTTGAGGTACAGTAGGGGAGGTTATGGTTAGGCACTAGGGGAAAGGTTAGGGTTGAGGTACAGTAGGGGGAGGTTATGGTTAGGCACTAGGGTGAGGTTTAGGGTTGAGGTACAGATGGGGAGGTTATGGTTAGGCACTAGGGGGAGGGTTAGGGTTGTGGTACAGTAGGGGAGGTTATGGTTAGGCACTAGGGGGAGGGTTAGGGTTGAGGTACAGATGGGGAGGTTACGGTTAGGCACTAGGGGGAGGGTTAGGGTTGAGGTACAGTAGGGGAGGTTATGGTTAGACACTAGGGTGAGGGTTAGGGTTGAGGTACAGATGGGGAGGTTATGGTTAGGCACTAGGGTTAGGGTTGAGGTACAGTAGGGGAGGTTATGGTTAGGCACTAGGGGAAGGGTTAGGGTTGAGGTACAGTAGGGGAGGTTAGGATTAGGCACTAGGTTGAGGGTTAGGGTTGAGTTACAGTAGGGGAGGGTTAGGGTTGAGGTACAGTAGGGTAGGTTAAAGTTAGGCACTAGGGGAAGGGTTAGGGTTGAGGTACAGTAGGGGAGGTTATGGTTGGGCACTAGGGGAAGGGTTAGGGTTGAGGTACAGTAGGGGAGGTTATGGTTAGGCACTAGAGGAAGGGTTAGGGTTGAGGTATAGTAGGGGAGGTTATGGTTAGGCACTAGGGGAAGGGTTAGGGTTGAGGTACACTAGGGGAGGTTATGGTTAGGCACTAGGGGAAGGGTTAGGGTTGAGGTACAGTAGGGGAGGTTATGGTTAGGCACTAGGGGAAGGGTTAGGGTTGAGGTACAGTAGGGGAGGTTATGGTTAGGCACTAGGGGAAAGGTTAGGGTTGAGGTACAGTAGGGGAGGTTATGGTTAGGCACTAGGGTGAGGGTTAGGGTTGAGGTACAGATGGGGAGGTTATGGTTAGGCACTAGGGTGAGGCTTAGGGTTGAGGTACAGTAGGGGAGGTTATGGTTAGGCACTAGGGGGAGGGTTAGGTCACAGTAGGGGAGGTTACGGTTAGGCACTAGAGGAAGGGTTAGGGTTGAGGTACAGTAGGGGAGGTTATGGTTAGGCACTAGGGGAAGGGTTAGGGTTGAGGTACAGTAGGGGAGGTTATGGTTAGGCACTAGGGGAAGGGTTAGGGTTGAGGTACAGTAGGGGAGGTTATGGTTAGGCACTAGGGGAAGGGTTAGGGTTGAGGTACAGTAGGGGAGGTTATGGTTAGGCACTAGGGGAAAGGTTAGGGTTGAGGTACAGTAGGGGAGGTTATGGTTAGGCACTAGGGTGAGGGTTAGGGTTGAGGTACAGATGGGGAGGTTATGGTTAGGCACTAGGGTGAGGGTTAGGTCACAGTAGGGGAGGTTACGGTTAGGCACTAGGGGAAGGGTTAGGGTTGAGGTACAGATGGGAGGTTATGGTTAGGCACTGGGGTGAGGGTTAGGGTTGAGGTACAGTAGGGGAGGTTATGGTTAGGCACTAGGGTGAGGGTTAGGGTTGAGGTACAGTAGGGGAGGTTATGGTTAGGCACTAGGGGAAGGGTTAGGGTTGAGGTACAGTAGGGGAGGTTACGGTTAGGCACTAGGAGAAGGGTTAGGGTTGAGGTACAGATGGGGAGGTTATGGTTAGGCACTAGGGAGGGTTAGGGTTGAGGTACAGTAGGGGAGGTTATGGTTAGGCACTAGGGTCAGGGTTGAGGTACAGATGGGGAGGTTATGGTTAGGCACTAGGGTGAGGGTTAGGGTTGAGGTACAGTAGGGGAGGTTACGGTTAGGCACTAGGGTGAGGGTTAGGGTTGAGTTACAGATGGGGAGGTTACGGTTAGGCACTAGGGGGAGGGTTAGGGTTGAGGTACAGTAGGGGAGGTTATGGTTAGGCACTAGGGGGAGGGTTAGGGTTGAGGTACAGTAGGGGAGGTTATGGTTAGGCACTAGGGGGAGGGTTAGGGTTGATGTACAGTAGGGGAGGTTATGGTTAGGCACTAGGGGGAGGGTTAGGGTTGATGTACAGTAGGGGAGGTTATGGTTAGGCACTAGGGTTAGGGTTGAGGTACAGTAGGGGAGGTTACGGTTCGGCACTAGGGGAAGGGTTAGGGTTGAGGTACAGTAGGGGAGGTTATGGTTAGGCACTAGAGGGAGGGTTAGGATTAGGCACTAAGGGAAGGGTTGGCTACTGTAGGGGAAGTATGGGTTAGGCTATGGTAGGGGAGGTTACGGTTAGGCTACGGGAAAGGAGGTTAGGGATAGGCAGTAGGGGGAGGGTTAGGCTACAGCAGGGGAGGTTATGTTTAGTTACTAGGGCGAGGGTTAGGCTACGGTAGGGGAAGTTAGGGTTTGGGTATGGTAGGGGAGGTTACGGTTAGGCTACGGGAAAGGAGGTTAGGGATAGGCAGTAGGGGGAGGGTTAGGCTATGGGAGGGGTGGGTTTGGGGCACTAGTGGGAAGTTTTGAACCACCCCCACTGACAGGACAGGATGACAGACAAATGAGAGGACTGGTAAATACTTAAGCTGGGCATCCACTATACAATTTTCTGTCAGATATCTGCCCAATCTGGCTGGTTGGAATGAAAACCTGTAACGTATGGGAGCAAATGACAATCGTCCATTTGCTTACAAACACTGGAAAATAGGCAAAAATGGTCATTCAGATAAATTGGTTAAAACACACAAATTTAACGAATTTGAACAATTTGTTTTGTCCTTTTTTCAGCGTTTAAAACCATATGATAGACTGTCATTTGCTCCCATACATTACATTCCATTCAGCCAGATTGGACAGATATCTGACAGTAAATTGTATAGTGGATGCTCAGCTTAATAACAGGGCAATGACAGAATTGAGCATACGGTGACCGGACTGAGAGAGACACGACCACAACAGTGGCCCTCTGACAGAACAGCGAGAGAACAGTGGCACTCTGACAAGACAGCGAGACAACAGAGGCCCACTGACAGGACAGCGAGACAACAGTGGCACTCTGACAAGACAGCGAGACAACAGTGGCCCACTGACAGGACAGCGAGACAACAGTGGCCCACTGACAGGACAGCGAGACAACAGTGGCCCACTGACAGGACAGCGAGACAACAGTGGCCCACTGACAGGACAGCGAGACAACAGTGGCCCACTGACAGGACAGCGAGACAACAGCGGCACACTGACAGGACAGCGAGACAACAGCGGCACACTGACAGGACAGCGAGATAACCGTGGCACTGACAGGACAGCGAGACAACAGAGACTCACTGACAGGACAGCGAGACAACAGAGACCCACTGACAAGACAGCGAGACAACAGTGGCACACTGACAGGACAGCGAGACAACAGTGGCACACTGACAGGACAGCGAGACAACAGTGGCACACTGACAGGACAGCGAGACAACAGTGGCACACTGACAGGACAGAAAGATAACAGAGGCACACTGACAGGACAGAAAGATAACAGAGGCACACTAACAGGACAGAGAGACAACAGAGGCACACAGGACAGCGAGACAACAGAGACCCACTGACAGGACAGCGAGACAACAGTGGCACTCTGACAGGACAGCGAGACAACAGTGGCACACTGACAGGACAGCGAGACAATAGAGGCACACTGACAGGACAGCGATATAACAGTGGCACACTGACAGGACAGCGAGATAACAGGCACACTGACAGGACAGAGAGACAACAGTGGCACACTGACAGGACAGCGAGATAATAGAGGCACACTGACAGGACAGCGAGACAACAGTGGCACACTGACAGGACAGCGAGACAATAGAGGCACACTGACAGGACAGCGATATAACAGTGGCACACTGACAGGACAGCGAGATAACAGGCACACTGACAGGACAGAGAGACAACAGTGGCACACTGACAGGACAGCGAGATAACAGTGGCACACTGACAGGACAGCGAGATAACAGTGGCACACTGACAGGACAGCGAGATAACAGAGGCACACTGACAGGACAGCGAGACAACAGTGGCACACTGACAGGACAGCGAGATAACAGTGGCACACTGACAGGACAGCGAGATAACAGAGGCACACTGACAGGACAGCGAGACAACAGTGGCACACTGACAGGACAGCGAGATAACAGTGGCACACTGACAGGATTGGGTAAGAGATGGGAAATAGACAATGACAGAGCACAACAGCTTTCCCCTGCACTTGCTGTATTTTGTTGTCCTTTGTTGCCCATGATCAGTGCACAGTAAACCCACTAATGACAAGGGAGACCCCAATAATATGTAAACACAGATAAAGGCTGGTGGACTGCCAATGTCACCTCTCCGCCCTCCTGGCACAGCGTAGAACCAGGGTCATACTGTATTTGTACAGATAACATCTTACTACAGCCGCCAACGTGTGCAATCAAAAAACAACAACTTTGTTTCAGGTATTTTAAATGAAAAGAGATGGCACTTTGTCAGAGGGTGTGGTGTTTTTTATCAACATTCAGCATGTTGACACAGATGAAATGTTCACATGATTAGAATGTTGACAAAACGTCCTGGGTGGCCTATTGGTGACTTACCTGGTAAGGCGGGTGACGTCCTGATGACTTTCGATGGATCCTGTACGACTGCACCTCTCCTCCTGTAGCCTAACCCTCCTAGTGCCTAACCCTAACTTCTCCGCTTGTAGCCTAACCCTTCCACTAGTGCCTAACCCTAACCTCTCCTGTAGCATAACCCTTCCCCTAGCACCTAACCCTCCTAGTGCCTTACCTCTCCTCCTGTAGCCTAACCCTTCCCCTAGCATCTAACGCACCTCCTGTATGTAACCCTTCTCCTACCACCTAATCTACCTACCACCTCCCTTTTGTAGCCTAATCCTTCCCCTAGCACCTAACCCTAAACTCTCCTCCTGTAACCTAACCCTCCTAGTGCCCTTCTCCTACCACCTAATCTTAACCTCCCCTCCTGTAGCCTAACTCTTCCACTAGCGCCTAAACCTATCCTCCCCTCCTTTAGCCTAACCCTAGCTTTCTTTCCTGTAGCCTAACCCTAATCCTCCCCTTAGTGCCTAACCCGCAACCTAACCCTCCCTAGTGCAGAACCAGCCTCTCCTGTAGCCTATCCTGCCTCTCCCGTAGCCTCTCTTCCCCAATTGCCTGACATGCCTCTTCCATAACCTAACTCTCCCCCCTAGTGCCTAACCCCTCTCCCATAGACTATCCCTCCTCTCCTGGAGCCTAACCTCCCTATCCCGTAGCCTGACCCCCTAGTGCCTAACCTGCCTATCCCGCCTTTCCAGTAGCCTAACTCTCCCCCTAGTGCCTAACCTGCCTCTTCCGTAGCCTGACCCCTCCCCCTAGTGCCTAACCCGCCTTTCCAGTAGCCTAACTCCCCCCCTAGTGCCTAACTTGCCTCCCATAGCCTGATCCTCCCCCTAGTGCCTAATCTGCCTCTCCCGTAACCTAACCCTCCTAGTGCCTAACCTGCCTATCCCGCCTTTCAAGTAGCCTAACTCTCCCCCTAGTGCCTAACTTGCCTCCCGTAGCCTGATCCTCCCCCTAGTGCCTAACCCACCCCCTAGTGCCTAATCTGCCACTCCCGTAGCCTAACCCACCCCCTAGTGCCTAACCTGCCTCTCCCATATCCTAACCCACCCCCTAGTGCCTAATCTGCCTCTCCCGTAGCCTAACCCTCCCCCTAGTGCCTAACATGCCTCTACCGTAGCCTAACCCACCCCCTAGTGCCTACTCTGCTTCTCCTGTAGCCTAACCCACCCCCTAGTGCCTAATCTGCCTCTCCCGTAGCCTAACCCTCCTAGTGCCTAACCTGCCTATCCCGCCTTTCCAGTAGCCTCTCACCCTAGTGCCTAATCTGCCTCTCCCGTAGCCTAACCCTACCGCCTAACCTGCCTATCCCGCCTTTCCAGTAGCCTAGCTCTCCCCCTAGTGCCTATCCCGCCTTTCCAGTAGCCTAGCTCTCCCCCTAGTGCCTAACCTGCCTCTCCCATATCCTAACCCACCCCCTAGTGCAGGGGTTCCCAACCACGGTCCTCAAGGCACACTAACGGTCCATGTTTTAAGGATAGCCACACTTGAGCACAGGTGACTCAATTAGTACTTCAGTTATTTTGATTTAACCATCTGTGCTGAAACATGGATATCATTAAAACCAGGACTGTTAGTGTGCCTTGAGGACCGTGGTTGGGAATCACTGCCCTAGTGCCTAATCTGCCTCTCCCGTAGCCTAACCCTCCCCCTAGTGCCTAACATGCCTCTACCGTAGCCTAACCCACCCCCTAGTGCCTACTCTGCCTCTCCTGTATCCTAACCCACCCCCTAGTGCCTAATCTGGCTCTCCCGTAGCCTAACCCTCCCCCTAGTGCCTAACCTGCCTTTAGTGCCTAACTCACCCCCTAGTGCCTAACCTGCCTCTCCTGTACCCTAACCCACCCCCTATTGCCTAATCTGCCTCTCCCGTAACCTAACCCTCCTAGTGCCTAACCTGCCTATCCCGCCTTTCAAGTAGCCTAACTCTCCCCCTAGTGCCTAACTTGCCTCCCGTAGCCTGATCCTCCCCCTAGTGCCTAACCCACCCCCTAGTGCCTAATCTGCCACTCCCGTAGCCTAACCCACCCCCTAGTGCCTAACCTGCCTCTCCCATATCCTAACCCACCCCCTAGTGCCTAATCTGCCTCCCGTAGCCTAACCCTCCCCCTAGTGCCTACTCTGCCTCTCCTGTAGCCTAACCCACCCCCTAGTGCCTACTCTGCCTCTCCTGTATCCTAACCCACCCCCTAGTGCCTAATCTGGCTCTCCCGTAGCCTAACCCTCCCCCTAGTGCCTAACCTGCCTTTAGTGCCTAACTCACCCCCTAGTGCCTAACCTGCCTCTCCTGTACCCTAACCCACCCCCTATTGCCTAATCTGCCTCTCCCGTAACCTAACCCTCCTAGTGCCTAACCTGCCTATCCCGCCTTTCAAGTAGCCTAACTCTCCCCCTAGTGCCTAACTTGCCTCCCGTAGCCTGATCCTCCCCCTAGTGCCTAACCCACCCCCTAGTGCCTAATCTGCCACTCCCGTAGCCTAACCCACCCCCTAGTGCCTAACCTGCCTCTCCCATATCCTAACCCACCCCCTAGTGCCTAATCTGCCTCTCCCGTAGCCTAACCCTCCCCCTAGTGCCTAACATGCCTCTACCGTAGCCTAACCCACCCCCTAGTGCCTACTCTGCTTCTCCTGTAGCCTAACCCACCCCCTAGTGCCTAATCTGCCTCTCCTGTAGCCTAACCCACCCCCTAGTGCCTACTCTGCTTCTCCTGTAGCCTAACCCACCCCCTAGTGCCTACTCTGCCTCTCCTGTAGCCTAACCCACCCCCTAGTGCCTAATCTGCCTCTCCCGTAGCCTAACCCTCCTAGTGCCTAACCTGCCTATCCCGCCTTTCCAGTAGCCTCTCACCCTAGTGCCTAACTTGCCTCTCCCGTAGCCTGATCCTCCCCCTAGTGCCTAACCCACCCCCTAGTGCCTAATCTGCCACTCCCGTAGCCTAACCCACCCCCTAGTGCCTAACCTGCCTCTCCCATATCCTAACCCACCCCCTAGTGCCTAATCTGCCTCTCCCGTAGCCTAACCCTCCCCCTAGTGCCTAACATGCCTCTACCGTAGCCTAACCCACCCCCTAGTGCCTACTCTGCTTCTCCTGTAGCCTAACCCACCCCCTAGTGCCTAATCTGCCTCTCCTGTAGCCTAACCCACCCCCTAGTGCCTACTCTGCCTCTCCTGTAGCCTAACCCACCCCCTAGTGCCTACTCTGCTTCTCCTGTAGCCTAACCCACCCCCTAGTGCCTACTCTGCCTCTCCTGTAGCCTAACCCACCCCCTAGTGCCTAATCTGCCTCTCCCGTAGCCTAACCCTCCTAGTGCCTAACCTGCCTATCCCGCCTTTCCAGTAGCCTCTCACCCTAGTGCCTAACTTGCCTCTCCCGTAGCCTGATCCTCCCCCTAGTGCCTAATCTCCCGTAGCCTAACCCTCCTAGTGCCTAACCTGCCTATCCCGCCTTTCCAGTAGCCTCTCACCCTAGTGCCTAATCTGCCTCTCCCGTAGCCTAACCCTACCGCCTAACCTGCCTATCCCGCCTTTCCAGTAGCCTAGCTCTCCCCCTAGTGCCTATCCCGCCTTTCCAGTAGCCTAGCTCTCCCCCTAGTGCCTAACCTGCCTCTCCCATATCCTAACCCACCCCCTAGTGCAGGGGTTCCCAACCACGGTCCTCAAGGCACACTAACGGTCCATGTTTTAAGGATAGCCACACTTGAGCACAGGTGACTCAATTAGTACTTCAGTTATTTTGATTTAACCATCTGTGCTGAAACATGGATATCATTAAAACCAGGACTGTTAGTGTGCCTTGAGGACCGTGGTTGGGAATCACTGCCCTAGTGCCTAATCTGCCTCTCCCGTAGCCTAACCCTCCCCCTAGTGCCTAACATGCCTCTACCGTAGCCTAACCCACCCCCTAGTGCCTACTCTGCCTCTCCTGTATCCTAACCCACCCCCTAGTGCCTAATCTGGCTCTCCCGTAGCCTAACCCTCCCCCTAGTGCCTAACCTGCCTTTAGTGCCTAACTCACCCCCTAGTGCCTAACCTGCCTCTCCTGTACCCTAACCCACCCCCTATTGCCTAATCTGCCTCTCCCGTAACCTAACCCTCCTAGTGCCTAACCTGCCTATCCCGCCTTTCAAGTAGCCTAACTCTCCCCCTAGTGCCTAACTTGCCTCCCGTAGCCTGATCCTCCCCCTAGTGCCTAACCCACCCCCTAGTGCCTAATCTGCCACTCCCGTAGCCTAACCCACCCCCTAGTGCCTAACCTGCCTCTCCCATATCCTAACCCACCCCCTAGTGCCTAATCTGCCTCTCCCGTAGCCTAACCCTCCCCCTAGTGCCTACTCTGCCTCTCCTGTAGCCTAACCCACCCCCTAGTGCCTACTCTGCCTCTCCTGTATCCTAACCCACCCCCTAGTGCCTAATCTGGCTCTCCCGTAGCCTAACCCTCCCCCTAGTGCCTAACCTGCCTTTAGTGCCTAACTCACCCCCTAGTGCCTAACCTGCCTCTCCTGTACCCTAACCCACCCCCTATTGCCTAATCTGCCTCTCCCGTAACCTAACCCTCCTAGTGCCTAACCTGCCTATCCCGCCTTTCAAGTAGCCTAACTCTCCCCCTAGTGCCTAACTTGCCTCCCGTAGCCTGATCCTCCCCCTAGTGCCTAACCCACCCCCTAGTGCCTAATCTGCCACTCCCGTAGCCTAACCCACCCCCTAGTGCCTAACCTGCCTCTCCCATATCCTAACCCACCCCCTAGTGCCTAATCTGCCTCTCCCGTAGCCTAACCCTCCCCCTAGTGCCTAACATGCCTCTACCGTAGCCTAACCCACCCCCTAGTGCCTACTCTGCTTCTCCTGTAGCCTAACCCACCCCCTAGTGCCTAATCTGCCTCTCCTGTAGCCTAACCCACCCCCTAGTGCCTACTCTGCTTCTCCTGTAGCCTAACCCACCCCCTAGTGCCTACTCTGCCTCTCCTGTAGCCTAACCCACCCCCTAGTGCCTAATCTGCCTCTCCCGTAGCCTAACCCTCCTAGTGCCTAACCTGCCTATCCCGCCTTTCCAGTAGCCTCTCACCCTAGTGCCTAACTTGCCTCTCCCGTAGCCTGATCCTCCCCCTAGTGCCTAACCCACCCCCTAGTGCCTAATCTGCCACTCCCGTAGCCTAACCCACCCCCTAGTGCCTAACCTGCCTCTCCCATATCCTAACCCACCCCCTAGTGCCTAATCTGCCTCTCCCGTAGCCTAACCCTCCCCCTAGTGCCTAACATGCCTCTACCGTAGCCTAACCCACCCCCTAGTGCCTACTCTGCTTCTCCTGTAGCCTAACCCACCCCCTAGTGCCTAATCTGCCTCTCCTGTAGCCTAACCCACCCCCTAGTGCCTACTCTGCCTCTCCTGTAGCCTAACCCACCCCCTAGTGCCTACTCTGCTTCTCCTGTAGCCTAACCCAACCCCTAGTGCCTACTCTGCCTCTCCTGTAGCCTAACCCACCCCCTAGTGCCTAATCTGCCTCTCCCGTAGCCTAACCCTCCTAGTGCCTAACCTGCCTATCCCGCCTTTCCAGTAGCCTCTCACCCTAGTGCCTAACTTGCCTCTCCCGTAGCCTGATCCTCCCCCTAGTGCCTAATCTGCCTCTCCCGTAGCCTGATCCTCCCCCTAGTGCCTAATCTGCCTCTCCCGTAGCCTGACCCCTCCCCCTAGTGCCTAATCTGCTTCTCCCATATCCTAACCCACCCCCTAGTGCCTAATCTGCCTCTCCCGTAGCCTAACCCTCCCCCTAGTGCCTAACATGCCTCTACCATAGCCTAACCCACCCCCTAGTGCCT
Source organism: Taudactylus pleione (assembly GCA_031769625.1). Lineage (NCBI taxonomy): Eukaryota > Metazoa > Chordata > Amphibia > Anura > Myobatrachidae > Taudactylus > Taudactylus pleione. Next base: position 240,570 of record JAUIMM010002417.1, read on the forward strand.
ACTCTGCTTCTCCTGTAGCCTAACCCACCCCCTAGTGCCTAATCTGCCTCTCCTGTAGCCTAACCCACCCCCTAGTGCCTACTCTGCTTCTCCTGTAGCCTAACCCACCCCCTAGTGCCTACTCTGCCTCTCCTGTAGCCTAACCCACCCCCTAGTGCCTAATCTGCCTCTCCCGTAGCCTAACCCTCCTAGTGCCTAACCTGCCTATCCCGCCTTTCCAGTAGCCTCTCACCCTAGTGCCTAACTTGCCTCTCCCGTAGCCTGATCCTCCCCCTAGTGCCTAATCTGCCTCTCCCGTAGCCTGATCCTCCCCCTAGTGCCTAATCTGCCTCTCCCGTAGCCTGACCCCTCCCCCTAGTGCCTAATCTGCTTCTCCCATATCCTAACCCACCCCCTAGTGCCTAATCTGCCTCTCCCGTAGCCTAACCCTCCCCCTAGTGCCTAACATGCCTCTACCGTAGCCTAACCCACCCCCTAGTGCCTAATCTGCCTCTCCTGTAGCCTAACCCACCCCCTAGTGCCTACTCTGCTTCTCCTGTAGCCTAACCCTCCCCCTAGTGCCTACTCTGCCTCTCCCGTAGCCTAACCCACCCCCTAGTGCCTAATCTGCCTCTCCCGTAGCCTAACCCACCCCCTAGTGCCTAATCTGCCTCTCCTGTAGCCTAACCCACCCCCTAGTGCCTACTCTGCTTCTCCTGTAGCCTAACCCACCCCCTAGTGCCTACTCTGCCTCTCCTGTAGCCTAACCCACCCCCTAGTGCCTAATCTGCCTCTCCCGTAGCCTAACCCTCCTAGTGCCTAACCTGCCTATCCCGCCTTTCCAGTAGCCTCTCACCCTAGTGCCTAACTTGCCTCTCCCGTAGCCTGATCCTCCCCCTAGTGCCTAATCTGCCTCTCCCGTAGCCTGATCCTCCCCCTAGTGCCTAATCTGCCTCTCCCGTAGCCTGACCCCTCCCCCTAGTGCCTAATCTGCTTCTCCCATATCCTAACCCACCCCCTAGTGCCTAATCTGCCTCTCCCGTAGCCTAACCCTCCCCCTAGTGCCTAACATGCCTCTACCGTAGCCTAACCCACCCCCTAGTGCCTAATCTGCCTCTCCTGTAGCCTAACCCACCCCCTAGTGCCTACTCTGCTTCTCCTGTAGCCTAACCCACCCCCTAGTGCCTACTCTGCCTCTCCTGTAGCCTAACCCACCCCCTAGTGCCTAATCTGCCTCTCCCGTAGCCTAACCCACCCCCTAGTGCCTAATCTGCCTCTCCTGTAGCCTAACCCACCCCCTAGTGCCTACTCTGCTTCTCCTGTAGCCTAACCCACCCCCTAGTGCCTACTCTGCCTCTCCTGTAGCCTAACCCACCCCCTAGTGCCTAATCTGCCTCTCCCGTAGCCTAACCCTCCTAGTGCCTAACCTGCCTATCCCGCCTTTCCAGTAGCCTCTCACCCTAGTGCCTAATCTGCCTCTCCCGTAGCCTGATCCTCCCCCTAGTGCCTAATCTGCCTCTCCCGTAGCCTAACCCACCCCCTAGTGCCTAATCTGCCTCTCCCGTAGCCTAACCCTCCCCCTAGTGCCTAACATGCCTCTACCGTAGCCTAACCCACCCCCTAGTGCCTACTCTGCTTCTCCTGTAGCCTAACCCACCCCCTAGTGCCTAATCTGCCTCTCCTGTAGCCTAACCCTCCTAGTGCCTAACCTGCCTATCCCGCCTTTCCAGTAGCCTCTCACCCTAGTGCCTAATCTGCCTCTCCCGTAGCCTGATCCTCCCCCTAGTGCCTAACCTGCCTCTCCCATATCCTAACCCACCCCCTAGTGCCTAATCTGCCTCTCCCGTAGCCTAACCCTCCCCCTAGTGCCTAACATGCCTCTACCGTAGCCTAACCCACCCCCTAGTGCCTACTCTGCTTCTCCTGTAGCCTAACCCACCCCCTAGTGCCTAATCTGCCTCTCCTGTAGCCTAACCCACCCCCTAGTGCCTACTCTGCTTCTCCTGTAGCCTAACCCACCCCCTAGTGCCTACTCTGCCTCTCCTGTAGCCTAACCCACCCCCTAGTGCCTAATCTGCCTCTCCTGTAGCCTAACCCTCCTAGTGCCTAACCTGCCTATCCCGCCTTTCCAGTAGCCTCTCACCCTAGTGCCTAACTTGCCTCTCCCGTAGCCTGATCCTCCCCCTAGTGCCTAACCCACCCCCTAGTGCCTAATCTGCCACTCCCGTAGCCTAACCCACCCCCTAGTGCCTAACCTGCCTCTCCCATATCCTAACCCACCCCCTAGTGCCTAATCTGCCTCTCCCGTAGCCTAACCCTCCCCCTAGTGCCTAACATGCCTCTACCGTAGCCTAACCCACCCCCTAGTGCCTACTCTGCTTCTCCTGTAGCCTAACCCACCCCCTAGTGCCTAATCTGCCTCTCCTGTAGCCTAACCCACCCCCTAGTGCCTACTCTGCTTCTCCTGTAGCCTAACCCACCCCCTAGTGCCTACTCTGCCTCTCCTGTAGCCTAACCCACCCCCTAGTGCCTAATCTGCCTCTCCCGTAGCCTAACCCTCCTAGTGCCTAACCTGCCTATCCCGCCTTTCCAGTAGCCTCTCACCCTAGTGCCTAACTTGCCTCTCCCGTAGCCTGATCCTCCCCCTAGTGCCTAATCTGCCTCTCCCGTAGCCTGATCCTCCCCCTAGTGCCTAATCTGCCTCTCCCGTAGCCTGACCCCTCCCCCTAGTGCCTAATCTGCTTCTCCCATATCCTAACCCACCCCCTAGTGCCTAATCTGCCTCTCCCGTAGCCTAACCCTCCCCCTAGTGCCTAACATGCCTCTACCGTAGCCTAACCCACCCCCTAGTGCCTACTCTGCTTCTCCTGTAGCCTAACCCACCCCCTAGTGCCTAATCTGCCTCTCCTGTAGCCTAACCCACCCCCTAGTGCCTACTCTGCTTCTCCTGTAGCCTAACCCACCCCCTAGTGCCTACTCTGCCTCTCCTGTAGCCTAACCCACCCCCTAGTGCCTAATCTGCCTCTCCCGTAGCCTAACCCTCCTAGTGCCTAACCTGCCTATCCCGCCTTTCCAGTAGCCTCTCACCCTAGTGCCTAACTTGCCTCTCCCGTAGCCTGATCCTCCCCCTAGTGCCTAATCTGCCTCTCCCGTAGCCTGATCCTCCCCCTAGTGCCTAATCTGCCTCTCCCGTAGCCTGACCCCTCCCCCTAGTGCCTAATCTGCTTCTCCCATATCCTAACCCACCCCCTAGTGCCTAATCTGCCTCTCCCGTAGCCTAACCCTCCCCCTAGTGCCTAACATGCCTCTACCGTAGCCTAACCCACCCCCTAGTGCCTAATCTGCCTCTCCTGTAGCCTAACCCACCCCCTAGTGCCTACTCTGCTTCTCCTGTAGCCTAACCCACCCCCTAGTGCCTACTCTGCCTCTCCTGTAGCCTAACCCACCCCCTAGTGCCTAATCTGCCTCTCCCGTAGCCTAACCCACCCCCTAGTGCCTAATCTGCCTCTCCTGTAGCCTAACCCACCCCCTAGTGCCTACTCTGCTTCTCCTGTAGCCTAACCCACCCCCTAGTGCCTACTCTGCCTCTCCTGTAGCCTAACCCACCCCCTAGTGCCTAATCTGCCTCTCCCGTAGCCTAACCCTCCTAGTGCCTAACCTGCCTATCCCGCCTTTCCAGTAGCCTCTCACCCTAGTGCCTAACTTGCCTCTCCCGTAGCCTGATCCTCCCCCTAGTGCCTAATCTGCCTCTCCCGTAGCCTGATCCTCCCCCTAGTGCCTAATCTGCCTCTCCCGTAGCCTAACCCCTCCCCCTAGTGCCTAATCTGCTTCTCCCATATCCTAACCCACCCCCTAGTGCCTAATCTGCCTCTCCCGTAGCCTAACCCTCCCCCTAGTGCCTAACATGCCTCTACCGTAGCCTAACCCACCCCCTAGTGCCTAATCTGCCTCTCCTGTAGCCTAACCCACCCCCTAGTGCCTACTCTGCTTCTCCTGTAGCCTAACCCACCCCCTAGTGCCTACTCTGCCTCTCCTGTAGCCTAACCCACCCCCTAGTGCCTAATCTGCCTCTCCCGTAGCCTAACCCACCCCCTAGTGCCTAATCTGCCTCTCCTGTAGCCTAACCCACCCCCTAGTGCCTACTCTGCTTCTCCTGTAGCCTAACCCACCCCCTAGTGCCTACTCTGCCTCTCCTGTAGCCTAACCCACCCCCTAGTGCCTAATCTGCCTCTCCCGTAGCCTAACCCTCCTAGTGCCTAACCTGCCTATCCCGCCTTTCCAGTAGCCTCTCACCCTAGTGCCTAACTTGCCTCTCCCGTAGCCTGATCCTCCCCCTAGTGCCTAACCCACCCCCTAGTGCCTAATCTGCCACTCCCGTAGCCTAACCCACCCCCTAGTGCCTAACCTGCCTCTCCCATATCCTAACCCACCCCCTAGTGCCTAATCTGCCTCTCCCGTAGCCTAACCCTCCCCCTAGTGCCTAACATGCCTCTACCGTAGCCTAACCCACCCCCTAGTGCCTACTCTGCTTCTCCTGTAGCCTAACCCACCCCCTAGTGCCTAATCTGCCTCTCCTGTAGCCTAACCCACCCCCTAGTGCCTACTCTGCTTCTCCTGTAGCCTAACCCACCCCCTAGTGCCTACTCTGCCTCTCCTGTAGCCTAACCCACCCCCTAGTGCCTAATCTGCCTCTCCCGTAGCCTAACCCTCCTAGTGCCTAACCTGCCTATCCCGCCTTTCCAGTAGCCTCTCACCCTAGTGCCTAATCTGCCTCTCCCGTAGCCTAACCCTACCGCCTAACCTGCCTATCCCGCCTTTCCAGTAGCCTAGCTCTCCCCCTAGTGCCTAACCTGCCTCTCCTGTAGCCTAACCCACCCCCTAGTGCAGGGGTTCCCAACCACGGTCCTCAAGGCACACTAACGGTCCATGTTTTAAGGATAGCCACACTTGAGCACAGGTGACTCAATTAGTACTTCAGTTATTTTGATTTAACCATCTGTGCTGAAACATGGATATCATTAAAACCAGGACTGTTAGTGTGCCTTGAGGACCGTGGTTGGGAATCACTGCCCTAGTGCCTAATCTGCCTCTCCTGTAGCCTAACCCACCCCCTAGTGCCTAATCTGGCTCTCCCGTAGCCTAACCCTCCCCCTAGTGCCTAACCTGCCTTTAGTGCCTAACTCACCCCCTAGTGCCTAACCTGCCTCTCCTGTACCCTAACCCACCCCTTATTGCCTAATCTGGCTCTCCCGTAGCCTAACCCTCCCCCTAGTGCCTAACCTGCCTTTAGTGCCTAACCCACCCCCTAGTGCCTAATCTGCCTCTCCCGTAGCCTAACCCACCCCTTAGTGCCTAATCTGCCTCTCCCGTAGCCTAACCCTCCCCTTAGTGCCTAACCCACCCCCTAGTGCCTACTCTGCCTCTCCTGTAGCCTAACCCACCCCCTAGTGCCTAATCTGCCTCTCCCGTAGCCTAACCCTCCTAGTGCCTAACCTGCCTATCCCGCCTTTCCAGTAGCCTCTCACCCTAGTGCCTAACTTGCCTCTCCCGTAGCCTGATCCTCCCCCTAGTGCCTAATCTGCCTCTCCCGTAGCCTGATCCTCCCCCTAGTGCCTAATCTGCCTCTCCCGTAGCCTGACCCCTCCCCCTAGTGCCTAATCTGCTTCTCCCATATCCTAACCCACCCCCTAGTGCCTAATCTGCCTCTCCCGTAGCCTAACCCTCCCCCTAGTGCCTAACATGCCTCTACCGTAGCCTAACCCACCCCCTAGTGCCTAATCTGCCTCTCCTGTAGCCTAACCCACCCCCTAGTGCCTACTCTGCTTCTCCTGTAGCCTAACCCACCCCCTAGTGCCTACTCTGCCTCTCCTGTAGCCTAACCCACCCCCTAGTGCCTAATCTGCCTCTCCCGTAGCCTAACCCACCCCCTAGTGCCTAATCTGCCTCTCCTGTAGCCTAACCCACCCCCTAGTGCCTACTCTGCTTCTCCTGTAGCCTAACCCACCCCCTAGTGCCTACTCTGCCTCTCCTGTAGCCTAACCCACCCCCTAGTGCCTAATCTGCCTCTCCCGTAGCCTAACCCTCCTAGTGCCTAACCTGCCTATCCCGCCTTTCCAGTAGCCTCTCACCCTAGTGCCTAACTTGCCTCTCCCGTAGCCTGATCCTCCCCCTAGTGCCTAACCCACCCCCTAGTGCCTAATCTGCCACTCCCGTAGCCTAACCCACCCCCTAGTGCCTAACCTGCCTCTCCCATATCCTAACCCACCCCCTAGTGCCTAATCTGCCTCTCCCGTAGCCTAACCCTCCCCCTAGTGCCTAACATGCCTCTACCGTAGCCTAACCCACCCCCTAGTGCCTACTCTGCTTCTCCTGTAGCCTAACCCACCCCCTAGTGCCTAATCTGCCTCTCCTGTAGCCTAACCCACCCCCTAGTGCCTACTCTGCTTCTCCTGTAGCCTAACCCACCCCCTAGTGCCTACTCTGCCTCTCCTGTAGCCTAACCCACCCCCTAGTGCCTAATCTGCCTCTCCCGTAGCCTAACCCTACCGCCTAACCTGCCTATCCCGCCTTTCCAGTAGCCTAGCTCTCCCCCTAGTGCATAACCTGCCTCTCCTGTAGCCTAACCCACCCCCTAGTGCAGGGGTTCCCAACCACGGTCCTCAAGGCACACTAACGGTCCATGTTTTAAGGATAGCCACACTTGAGCACAGGTGACTCAATTAGTACTTCAGTTATTTTGATTTAACCATCTGTGCTGAAACATGGATATCATTAAAACCAGGACTGTTAGTGTGCCTTGAGGACCGTGGTTGGGAATCACTGCCCTAGTGCCTAATCTGCCTCTCCTGTAGCCTAACCCACCCCCTAGTGCCTAATCTGGCTCTCCCGTAGCCTAACCCTCCCCCTAGTGCCTAACCTGCCTTTAGTGCCTAACTCACCCCCTAGTGCCTAACCTGCCTCTCCTGTACCCTAACCCACCCCTTAGTGCCTAATCTGCCTCTCCCGTAGCCTAACCCTCCCCCTAGTGCCTAACCTGCCTTTAGTGCCTAACTCACCCCCTAGTGCCTAACCTGCCTCTCCTGTACCCTAACCCACCCCTTATTGCCTAATCTGGCTCTCCCGTAGCCTAACCCTCCCCCTAGTGCCTAACCTGCCTTTAGTGCCTAACCCACCCCCTAGTGCCTAATCTGCCTCTCCCGTAGCCTAACCCACCCCTTAGTGCCTAATCTGCCTCTCCCGTAGCCTAACCTCCCCCATGTGCCTAACCTGCCTCTCCCGTAGCCTAACCCACCCCCTAGTGCCTACCCTGCCTCTCCTGTAGCCTAACCCACCCCCTAGTGCAGGGGTTCCCAACCACGGTCCTCAAGGCACACTAACGGTCCATGTTTTAAGGATAGCCACACTTGAGCACAGGTGACTCAATTAGTACTTCAGTTATTTTGATTTAACCATCTGTGCTGAAACATGGATATCATTAAAACCAGGACTGTTAGTGTGCCTTGAGGACCGTGGTTGGGAATCACTGCCCTAGTGCCTAATCTGCCTCTCCCGTAGCCTAACCCTCCCCCTAGTGCCTACTCTGGCTCTCCTGTAGCCTAACCCACCCCCTAGTGCCTACTCTGCCTCTCCTGTAGCCTAACCCACCCCCTAGTGCCTAATCTGGCTCTCCCGTAGCCTAACCCTCCCCCTAGTGCCTAACCTGCCTTTAGTGCCTAACTCACCCCCTAGTGCCTAACCTGCCTCTCCTGTACCCTAACCCACCCCTTATTGCCTAATCTGGCTCTCCCGTAGCCTAACCCTCCACCTAGTGCCTAACCCACCCCCTAGTGCCTAATCTGCCTCTCCCGTAGCCTAACTCACCCCCTAGTGTCTACCCTGCCTCTCCCGTAGCCTAACCCACCCCTTAGTGCCTAATCTGCCTCTCCCGTAGCCTAACCCTCCCCTTAGTGCCTAACCCACCCTAGTGCCTACCCTGCCTCTCCCGTAGCCTAACCTCCCCCATGTGCCTAACCTGCCTCTCCCGTAGCCTAACCCACCCCCTAGTGCCTACCCTGCCTCTCCCGTAGCCTAACCTCCCCCTCCCGTAGCCTAACCCACCCCCTAGTGTCTACCCTGCCTCTCCCGTAGCCTAACCCACCCCTTAGTGCCTAACCCACCCCCTATTGCCTACCCTGCCTCTCCCGTAGCCTAACCCACCCCCTAGTGTCTACCCTGCCTCTCCCGTAGCCTAACCCACCCCTTAGTGCCTAACCTGCTGACGTGGTCACTTCACTCAGAGCACACCATTGGGACGGAGCCCCTGTCCCCTGCCTCTGCTATTTAATACATTCTGACAGCATTATCCCATACTGTAATGTGGTATGGGGCACTAATATCGCACCCAGATCACACTGAGTATGTGATTATTGATAAATGGGCTCCTGTCATTTCACATCTCCCCCTATAACCCTTGTCAGAAACTCCCCCAATAGCCTATAACAGAAGTTCCCAAATGCCGACATTACAGTCCATGTTTTAAGGATAGCCATGCTTGAGCCCAGATGGTAAAATCAAATGGACTGAGGTGCCAATTAAGTCACTTGTGCTCAAGCATGGCTATCCTTAAAACCTGGACTGTAATGGCGGAATTTGGGACCCTCAGGGCTATAACAATGTGAGAATGGTTAGGGAGGGGAGGTGCAGATGGCTCAGTTTTGTTGGCTTTCATGTTAATATAAACCGCCGCAATTTCAGTGCACATTTGGACCAGGGGATGTTAAACTCTGGAGTGGATGTGCTGGTGCAGGATCAGGGGCCAGCTGGCAGTACTCCTGCATCAATGATCTCCCTACAGCATTACCACTAGTACAATTTACCAACTATACACAATATACACACAAGTAAATGCAGTCATTAATAACATTTATTATTAGTTTCAGTGTAGCTGGAACAGGAACCGGGGACTATGGCACAGCAGGAGGACAAGAGTGTCTGTAATACAATGTAACACTTGTCCCAGCACGTTGCAGATGAGGGTCAGGTGCTCAGCTATTGGGTGCTGTCAAAATTTGCTACAAAACCTGGCTGACATCCTACTAACACAGGGTAGATCACAAAGTAACTAATCTCCCCATGCCTGGCCAGCATGCTCTATCACTGATGATAAAGTAACTGTCCCAAACTAAATAAGAAAAATATAAATTGTATATAGTGTCATGGATGCAATTTATCACTCAAAACATTATGCAGAACTCACAAACAAATGAGCACCCACTATTTCTGCAAATAGAACATTATAATCAGGTTGACTTAGATTGTGCAAGTAACTAGTAGGGATTGTGCAAACTAGACCTAACATAAGCTCAGGGTAGTGGTGGCTGCTGCAACAGAAAGTGTGGGGGTCATGTGATACCACGGCCCTGCCTTTATATAGTTCTTGTAGAACTGCAAGTCTCAGCATGCCCACCCAAATCAGAACTGATGGTGGAGGTCCCAGGGATGACTTCTCGGAACTCTATAACAGTCCTGACTCTTGGTGAAGGAGGATTGTCTTGCTCAGTCCTGCTTATCTGTGGTCTTCAGGATGGGGCGTCACAGTGTTGGAGAGAGGCTGGACTGGTGGTGGGGAACCCCGGGAGCCTGGTATTTGGGTGTGGTATAGACGCGTTCCTCCATCTCTGTTGGGTCCTCTATGATAGTGAAGGTGGGGTGGGCCATAGGGGCGAGCAACAACTCCCTCAGGGTTGGAGTGAAGAAGGAAAGCTTCCTTGGATGTCCTGGGGAGAAGACAACACCACGTCTGAGACTGATCTTCATAGGTGACCCGATGCCCACGCTGCTGTCTCTGCCGCTCGTGCCCGGGTAGGTGCGGTAGGAGTTGGGCGGTGGCTGACTGTAGCTGCAGGATGGTCTTTCAATGTGTGCCCCCCTTATCATGGTGCTGCTGCTGCTGGTAGAAGGGTCATCCTTGACAAACATCGTAGAGGGGCCGGTGGTGGGCGCTAATGGGACAGACCACGTTGGTAGAGCCCCGCTGTTTTGGCTGGCCTGCTGGCTGCCATGCCACCCTGCCGTGGGCAATACTGCATGGTTGATCTGCGGAATCTGCAGGTTTGCCCCCGGCTCCTCACCTGGGGCTTGTACTCTTCTCAGTGCCACCTGCGCACCAATGATCTTCTGTTTCTGTTCCAGCAGGGAACACTTCTGGCACTGGCAGTACCTCCATTGGCAGAAAAACTTGTGGCCCCGCAGGGGCGTAGCATAGCCATGATTCTTGCAGCGGGAGCATTTTGGAGTGCGCTTGGGAGAGAACCCGGTGGCGAGGTGGCCAGGGTTGGTGGGTCTGGAGAACATCTCAGCAGCTTAGTGCTTCCTCCTGCTCCTCCAAAGGTCTGAGTGCGAATGAGTGAGAGAGGAGGAGAGGAGCACTGGGGACCGCGCCTAGCTCCGCAGCACCATCTGTTGGTGGAGAGAGGAACCTCAGTCTCAATCACATCATGGCAAACCATGACATAATGAGACTTCAGGTGACTTATGGTTAGTGGACTGCAAGCCAATGTCCTGCCATTATACATTTTCTGGAGAAGGGGATTATGAATACAGGTATCAAGGTCTGGTGTAAATGATTTGTCCTTGGAAATGTTTTCATTATTGACAAATTGCACAAACACTTTATCCCCTGTCCTCAATACGGACTCTGGGGTACACGTACCAAGCTGTGAACCCCAGCCTATCCGCAATGGGACTTGCAGAGATCTCTGGAGATATGTTTGATGCCCCTAATCATGTTGCCCCTCATTCTGGCAGACAAGTTGTTAATACATCTTGGGAGTTATTGTTTCCGGCCGTGCCCGGATAAATGACAAAGCTGGAGCAGCTTTAGCACCACGCCATGTGCCCTAATAATACATCTCTGCCATAGTGGCTGACGCCAGCTTCAGATGGATGGTGGTAGCTGTCCAGTCATAGCTAAGCTTTCTGGAGCTTGGTAAACTGTGCTAGACTGCGGTCCCCATTGAGAATAATGTGGGATGGCGTCATGTCTCCTGCATGCATTACTGATCCGTGCTGCGTCCAAAGACGCAGCATGGGATAATCTGCGATCTCATTGGCCGGCTGAGTGACCAATGGAGTCAAGCAAGCCAGCCGCCGCAGATGCAGCAGTGAGGCCAGGAAATCTCAGTCAACCGATAGAAATAGGGGCCGTCACCACCCTCTCCCCGCCCACAAATGGCAGCAGGCTGTCAATCTGCTGCTGCTTTGCGTGCGATCACACAGACCCGCTCTGCACATGTGTAGTACAAGACCTGCGCACATGCAGAGTCCTAACTATCGGGAGTTTGTGTGCAGGCACACATCTGCGTCCGCTGCTGAATCACCCCCTGAGTGTCAACATTTATCATTGTTATACTAGTAACTGCATACCCTTTATATACCCTTGTGTACTGTGCAGGTATACGGACGTCCCGGTGCCCTGCCCCAGAGACCCCTGTGTAGTGTGCAGGTATAGGGACGTCCCGGGAGTCCTGCACCAGAGACCCCTGTGTAGTTTGCAGGTATAGGGACGTCCCGGGAGTCCTGCACCAGAGACCCCTGTGTAGTGTGCAGGTAATGGGGCGTCCCAATGCCCTGCACCAGAGACCCCTGTGTACTGTGCAGGTATAGGGACGTCCCGGTGCCTTGCACCAGAGACCCCTGTGTGGTGTGCAGGTATAGGGACGTCCCGGGAGTCCTGCACCAGAGACCCCTGAGTAGTGTGCAGGTATAGGGACGTCCCGGGGGTCCTGCCCCAGAGACCCCTGTGTACTGTGCAGGTATAGGGACGTCCCGGTGCCTTGCACCAGAGACCCCTGTGTAGTGTGCAGGTATAGGGACGTCCCGGGGGACCTGCACCAGAGACCCCTGCGTAGTGTGCAGGTATAGGGACGTCCCTGGGGTCCTGCCCCAGAGACCCCTGTGTACTGTGCAGGTATAGGGACGTCCCGGTGCCTTGCACCAGAGACCCCTGTGTAGTGTGCAGGTATAGGGACGTCCCGGGGGTCCTGCACCAGAGACCCCTGCGTAGTGTGCAGGTATAGGGATGTCCCGGGGGTCCTGCACCAGAGACCCCTGTGTAGTGTGCAGGTATAGGGACGTCCCGCGGGACCTTCACCAGAGACTGATCCCTTTTGAATCTACAGCACGTCTTGACTGTATGCATTTATATTCCATGCATCACCTTGTATTCATGAATTAAATTTTATTTTATGTCTACACTGACCTATGTCATCTATACGGTCGACTCCGTCACAGCATTTATGTTGAGGAGCGCCTAAATACATGGTAATACCTACCTTTAGACACATAATTCAGACTTTGATTTTCACTAGGAAAAACCCATTACCATTCACAGGAGCACCCGGTTTCACCAATGCACCACAAAATCCCTTCACCAGAGACCCCTGTGTAGCGGGCAGGTATAGAGACGTCCTGGGAGTATACCCTTCCCATTGGGCTGATACACACCTTTTCAGGTGGATTACATTACGCATCAGCAGACATTCAGGGATTTACGCAATAGCCTGCGAGACGCACGCCTGGGCGCGATCCCGGTGAGTTAGACGGTATTTATACAGCCGCAATCATTTAAACAGCGAAACCACAAACCGACCAAGTTGTGCCTTTTAATTGATTGCCACTTTAAATTTGAGATGTAATCTGTTTGGCTATCCACAATACGTGATTGGCGCACATCTCTACTCTAAATATAAGGAGCTAACTCGCCGGAACCATGGTCCTGGCTGTATTTCGCCGGCCCTCAGTGTACGGATGACACCGTCTCCTGTAGTCACACGCAGGGAGCGCTCCTGGCATACCAGCAGCTAGATTGGAAGTAGTAACTCCCAGCAATAGGAAACCAAATAGAGACATTGAAAAGAGACAATCCTGCTTTCCACAGGTGACACACAGGCCTGTCATACACTCTGTGCCTGATTCAGAGGCGCTCGCAAAAAGCGAGCGCTCGCTCTGAATCAGGGGGCGGGCGCCTGGTTCTTAAGTTGCGGCCTCTTGGCCGCTCGCATAGCTGTGGGTTACCACCCACAGATTATGCGAGCGGCCATGATGATGGTCGCGATGGTCAAGACCATCGCGACCATCGGGCTTGCGACGAGACCCTTGTGGTAGGGTCTCGTGGCCGCAAGCCCCAGAGAGCTTCTGGCTCTAATAGAGAAGGAAGCTCTCCCACTGACAGTTCATACCATTGCAACAATGTATAAGACTCCTTCCTGCACAGATCACCAGACAACACAGAAAGAAATGTAACCACTAACCAGCACTATGGCAAAGGGCATGAGGTTCTCTCCCCCCTCTGAAATTAGGTTCGGTGGCACTGTGGCAGAGGAATCCACGGCATGAGTTCTCTCTTCCGTAAAAGCGCCCATTCAGCCCTAAGCCGGTCAACGCGGGGCTGTACCCCCATAGGGGATGGGTACAAAAGGTCAACAATAAAAAGGTCGACACCAGAAGTCTGACTTGGCAGAAGGTGAACATGACAAAAGGTCGACAGTAGAGAAGGTCGACAGGTTCAAAATGGAAATGGTCAACACAGAAATGGTCCAAACAAGTTTTTTTCTAACCCTAATCTTCACCCTAAACCTCCCCTTGGTGGCCAAACCCTAAACCATCCAGTAAGTACCTAAACTTAACCGTCCCTTCTGTAGCCAAACCCTAAACCTCCAGTAAGTGTTTAACTCTAAAATACCACACAAAAAGTGTCAACCATTTCTGTGTCAACCTTTTGCACCCGTTGACCTTCTCTACTGTCGACCAAACCATTGTCAACCTTTTCATTTTGTCCTTTTTTATGCCACCCCTCCATAGGGGCCTGCAAGAACAATTCCGACCCCTCCTTAGGAAGGCCACCCAGGAATGACAGGAGGGTAGGGCAGGCCGATCATTCTCCTTCCCCCGTTGTGTGAGTTTTGGGGTGATCCCCAATCTGCTGTGAGCAGCACGGTCGGTGTAGTGGCTAGCATTACTGCCTCACAGCCCTGAAGTCACGAGTTGAATTTCTGACCAAGACTATCTGTGTGGAGTTTGCTTGTTCTCCCCGGACTTGCGTGGGTTTCAACCGGATTGCTCCGGTTTCCTCCTGCGCTCCATAAAAACCCCCCATAGTGGTAGGTTAATTGGTGTCTACCAAAAACAAATAACCCTAGTGTGTCTGTGTATATTCATGTGATAGGGAACATAGGCCCTGACTCAGAGGCGCTCGCAAAAAGCGAGCGCTCGCTCTGAATCAGGGCGGGCGCTTTTTTTTTTTTTGTGCGGCCTCCTGGCCGCTCGCATAGCTGTGGGTGACCACCCGCAGCTATTGCGAGCGGCCAGTATGATGGTTGCGATGGTCAAGAAAATCGCGACCATCGGGCTTGCGACGAGACCCTTGTGGTAGGGTCTCGTGGCCGCAAGCCCCAGAGAGCTTTCGGCTCTAATAGAGCTGGAAGCTCTCCCACTGACATCACTGGTGGGGCCGCCCACAAACGGCAGGCGTTCGCTTGGGAACGCCTCCGTTTCTGAAGCCACCACCAGGCCATGCCTACAATAGGGGTCGAGCTGTCGATCAACATCGACAGCCGCCCCTTTTATAGTGAGCCACGGAGCGAGTGCCTTTTGCGCTTGCGCACTGGGCCACCATCGACCCACTTGCGAGCGCTATGTGTTTGCCAGCGGGTCTGAATCAGGCCCTTAGAGTGTAAACTCCACCGGTGCAAGGACTGATGTGTCTCACTGATATATTCTCTGTAAAGCGCTGCAACAATACATACAGTATATTGGTCAGTATTAAAAAAAATAGGGTCAGTTCCAAGACAAAAAAGTATACAGAGTAGGTGCAGAAGGGGCTTCATATCGGTACCTGTATAAATACAATGGATTGCAAAGGTATTCCACCCCCTAACAAGTCAACAGATTTGTCTAATATCATAAATGACACATGGATATTCCCAGGCAATATTTATATTGTTACTGGGCTCTTACAGCCTGCGGGCGGAACCTAGTTCTCCTGTCACTGGGATCCTTATAGGGATGGACATCGGAAGCTCACCATTAAATGAGGTCTGGCCTTCCACCATCGAAACTGTTGATGTGATGGTAAGTAACTATCAAATCAAAAGTATCTCATGGAAAAAACTAGTCAAATAATTTGCACATGCGAAATATCCCTATAGTGCGGCTGAGAGGGGGCGGGACTAGGGGCAGGATCGGGGGCGGGTCCCAGACCAGCGACATAACAGGTCACATCTCTGAGGCACAGAGTCAGCCTCCATCGATCAAGATGCCCAATGCAGAGATCTGCAGCCTGGGATGGTGCGGCTCTCAGCATTTTTTTCAAAAGAAGGTAACCATCGCAATACCATCGGATCATTACCATTCGACGGTGGCAAACATCGTAATGCTGCCATCAAATGATAAAACCACTACCATCGTAACAAAACCATCGATGTCAACAAACATCGACCATCAATGTCCATTCCTAGATCTTTGCAGTGCCATGGAGGTTCTCCCCTGAGGCCCAGCAGTGCACCCCCCCCCTCCTCTGTGATACCATCCCTCATTTCTTCTTTCACACACACCTGCATGGAGCCTGTACTGTTATCTAACAGCAGGGAGTTGTGTGTCTGTATTTCCTTTACCTTTATCTGTCTACTGACCTACAGCCCCCTCATTCCCTGCTCACTGTCTAGGGAAACCAGGGGGAGACGGGAGCTCTGCTCTTCAGTATTAGATACCTTTATTTTCACTTTCTGTCTCCGGGATACAGCTCTCCTTATGTCACTTATTACAGCACTTACCCTAGTGCTGAACTTTTAGCTTAGCTCCTGTACCACAAATGCCAAGTGACCCATCCAAAGGCAGAAGCAACGCGGTCGCGGATGTTTAATTTGCCTCAATACTGTTCTTTCATTCTCTGGGCCTGATTCAGGAAGCAACGCACTCGGCCGATGGTTCTGTACTGCGCATGCGTGAACTAGCCAGTGCGATGGGGTAAGCGTACGCAGACTACTCGCTTGTGTACGCAGACCCCTTCAGATAATGACTGACAGGACGTGGCGTTTGTGGGTGGTGACGGTGGGTGGTCGGGCGAACGCAGACGTGCCTGTGCGTTGGGACGTTTTTTTAGGGGCGTCCATAATGAAGTCAGTGCGGCCACGGACTCAGTGATGAGACTCTGTGCACACAGGAAGTTGCCGAGATCCTGCGCGAGGTCTGGTCATCCACTATTATGCAAATGTGGTCGATGGTTCTCGATGTTTACGCTTTCTTGCGTACACATCAGGCTTTGAGTAAAGGGAGATGGGTGGCATAGTATGGGACTGGGCATCTGAATCTTGTGCTGCTGTCTCCGTGCGTATACATTGATTAGCATATTCTCGCAGCGGACGGTGCGTGCGTTCTCTCCTTTGCGTTCCTGGCTGAATCAGGCCCTCTGTTCACTGCTGCAGTCAAACAGGGAAAAGCAGAAGCAGAGTGACATTTGGTGTTTTACGTTCCTTTTCTTTGCATCAGCGATTATTATTTTGTCATTGCAATATTGTTGTTAGAGAATATACATTCTTCCCCATGGGCCTGATTCATATATGGACGGTACAGCACAGCGCAGGGATACGGCTGTACAATACCGTCCAACCAAAATGCAAATGCAGCAGGAGCTGTAGGAAATAGACACTTCCTGTATGCATGTGCGGTCCCAGTGCAGCGTCCCTAGATGCGGCTTCGATGGTTGCTGCTTTTGCCAGGCTGCGTAAGCCGCAGCGTACTCAGCCTGACCAGGAAATCTGCAGCCTACCACCCTGACCTCGGCACTCCCGGGAAATGGGGGCAACACCCCTCCCATTTCCAGGAACGCAGCCTGTCTATCAGGGGCACTGCGTACTAACCAGCAGGACTTGTTCTGCGCAGACCCACAAACATCAGTTATGTACGTAGACTATTGGATTAACGTACAGATCTGAATCAGGCACTGTGGGCCTGATTCAGACCCGCTCGCAAGCGGGTCGATGTTGGGCAAGTGCACATGGTCGAGACCCGGATAGCGACGGCCAAGCCGTCGCTCTGGGTCTCGCACCAAAGGGGGCGTGCTGTCGATGGTGAGTGACAGCACGCTCCTTTTAGTGGGCGTGCCTGCCCAGACGGAGGCGTTCCCATGGGAACGCCTTCCGTCTGGGGCCGGCCCCACTGACATCACTGGTGATGTCAGTGGGAGTGTTTTTGGCTCTGATAGAGCCAAAAGCACTCCAGGGCTTGCGGCCAACGAGACCCTACCGCAAGGGTCTCGTCGCAAGCCCGATGGTCTTGACCATCGCGACCATCACCATGGACGCTCGCATAAGCTGTGGGTGGTCCGGCTCTGAATCAGGCCCTGTGTGTATAAGGGTGGTCATCAGCAGGTCTCCCATCGATAGGAGTGACAAAAGGCCGACAGGAACAAAATGATGACATGTTGGACACATTGTTTTTTATATTTTTTTAGTTAGGCACTAGGAGGGACGGTTAGGGTGAAGATTGGGTTTAGAAAACAAAAACAATCATGTGTCAACCATTTTTTTTGTGTCGACCATTCCTATGTTGTCCTTTTATTCCAGTCAACCTACATACAGGTCGACCTTTTGTATCTGTCGACCTATTGACTGTTGACCTTTTTTTTTTTTTTTGTCGATCTATTGAACCACACCCAATGTAAGACCAAGGGGATATAATTTAGAGTTAGGCCCAAGTCCAGCTGAAGGGGTACGAACCCTGCGGCAATTGTCAGATAATTTTTTTTTAGTATTCGGGACAAACACTGCGTCTGCACTTACAGTATCACCCAAATACTGTCCATCTTTATTCTGGGACACTGGGATGTAGATGATCTACAATGGGTTGATGACTGGAGATATTCTGAGGAATCATGGGAAGTAGCTGTAATAGCCCCCTGTGAGGTCCCAGACCATGCTACTAGTAGATCTATTGAACCCCTAAATTTCTACAGAGCTTATGTGCGTCCTGCACAGATATCCCCTGGAGGGTCATGTGATCACCACGTCCACACTGAAGAATGTCCACATGGTCCGAATGTCGACACGATTTCAGGGTTTGGCTGCAATTAGGCTTAGGGCTAAGCTCAGCGTTAGGTTACACGTAAATCCCGATGTCAACATCCAGTCCATGTCGGCATTATTCAGTCTACATAATATATCACTCACCTCTGGACGTATCATTTAACATAAGGCTTGCCAGTGCCGGATTAACGCCAGGACAGAGGGCCCCAGACACCTACTGGGGCACACCGCCTCCGTGACCCTGCACACAGCTCGACCGTGCAGTGCAGCTGGGACACGTAGGAGCCGCACCGGGCGGGATCACCGATTGAGTAGAATATCTTATGGAGGTTAGGCGGGTGGTTCAGGAAATTGATTGGCCGCAGATGGGATGTGTGACAGCTCTGGCTGACCTACGTGTCTGAAGAGAAAATGTATACATTAAACACTTATTAGCAAAGATCATTGAACATACCTGTGATGAGATTGGGGTACCGGGCACTTTCAGTAAAGGTCAGGTCTGTCACGGATGCCCAGTCTTCGAGAGGAATGCCAGTGGCATTATTCTAACGTACACTTTGTGAAAGACCATTATGAGCCATAACCACGCTGGAAACTTTCAGGCAGTAAAAGGTAGGCCACCATTAGCCATGGTGACAAGCTACCGTGAGGTGAGGAAGGGATTATCGGTCCTGTAGCTGCAACAGAATCAAAATGACTCTCGGGTGTAAATCTAAGCAGAGACCAGGGGGTAAATTTACCAAGATGGGAGTTCTATTAAGAAGTGATGTTGCCCAAAGCAACCAATCAGGTTCTACTCATTTATCTAGCGCCTTCTAGAAGATAATACCTGGAATCTGATTGGTTGCTATGGGCAACATCACTTCTTCATAGAGCTCCCATCTTAGTAAATTTACCCCCAGCGCCCAACTCCATCATCCAGTATTACGCCCTTTATGGAACAAGGTTGATATCTATCGACCATGTTCCTTATTTATAGACTCTGGGGGAGATGGTGTCAGCAGGGGGTCCCAGAGGATGTGGGGAAGAGGGTCCCAGTTGTGCAGAGCCGGTTGAAGAATACATTAAATACAAAGATTTGTAATGGGTTCAGAGTTTAAGGGACTGGCGTGTTTTTCAGCCAGTTCGCCGCTAAATTTAAAGCGGCAATTCGTATTAAGGCTGGTTTTGCCTCATAACTAATTTCTGCTTTAAATCCAGCGGTGAACATGCTGGAAAACACGCCAGTCCCTTACACTCAGAACCCATTACATAAACCCCACAGCCTTCACCTGGCGTTCCATCCTTTATAGGTACCGCTAAAATGCAACCACATTTCGGCTGAGCTTATCACACTCCGCTGCCTGATGGAATGAAATTACACCCACCCCCAGATAAATAGTCCAAACCAACATTACCAACATTAACACTACCTACATTACGTCAATAGCCCCAACCATCCCCACACACGTACCTTCTTCCCTGTACCCTGTTCCGTCTGTCTCACTCGCTCACTACCTTGGCCTGTGGGACGGCGGACATGTCAGGAGTTGCACGCCCCATGTGTGACATACGGTCAACAGGGGAGAGGGGAGATAGTGACCTGGCTTGTGTCCTTGACCACTCACATTCCCGGATTAAGGTTTCATTGCAGGAACTGCTTCCTGCGTTAAACTTGTTAATCTTACATTAAAATGTCTGCTAGTTACACATAGCTTTCATTGGTAATTACACCTAGCCCTCATCCCCTTGGCTAATTAGCTAGTGCGGAGGCCAGAGTCGGCACATCACCCCCTCTCGAGCCTACAGGCTGACAAAAGAAGACTTCCCAGGTCCAAATCTCTGCTGCAGAAAACGGTCACGCAGTAGGTGAACACCGGATGAAGGCAGTGGCATCGGAAAGGCTGACGGATGTGGTCTTCTACTAGATCACTATTATTCCCACGTGGACAATCGCTTGATGCTTATGTGAATAGGTTGACTACGCCGACAGCTTCTATGGTGCCAAAGTAAAGCCATGACGGCTGTACATTATAAACGAGCCCATCATCCTGCACCACTAAGAAGTCAGCGGAGTGACACTTGCAGCTACTTGAAACTGGCACCGAAGCCTAAATGCGAATTGTAATAACATATTTCATTTCTTTTAAAAACTAAAACCCGTCCTTTCTTTAAAAAAATGTCCATGCTGTTGGTATAATGGTAAAGCCTAACACCTTATTCAACAGACAACACTTTGCACCTTCTGTGGATAACGTTCCTCTCTCTAACAACTTGGCGTAACAAACAGATCCTTCTCAGTGATTCTCCCCCCCCATAAGAGAAATGGCCTGCGGCAGGAATGAGGGGTCCTCCCAAGGCGCTGAATCCTTTAAAACCTCAAAACTCGGCCAAGTAACGCCACAATACAGCCCTAGGCAGATCTACAAAACCACTGAGGACTCTGAACAGAAGACATTTTTAGAGGCGGTTTATTGTAAATATAATAATAACAACACAAGTTTAGTTACAGAGAGGGCAAATTATACATGAATTTTGATGTAATGTAATGAAACATGAAGGTGTGTTATTAGTGTCCACTTAGAGCATTATCCATCCTGGCTATAGGCCTGATTCACCAGAGGTTGCAGGGAAGATATTCGGGAATTTGCCCGTGCGCGGTGTGGTTCTGCGGTATCGCTCGCAGTTTGGCAGCAGACGGTCAGTGATTGACAGTTTGCTGCCGTTTTGGGACAGGGAAGGGGCGGGCGACGGCCTCCGTTTCCCAAAAAATCCTGCGGAGATTTCCTGGCCTCTTTTCAGCATCTGCGGCGGCCCGACTTGCATGACCCCAGGGGTCACTTAGCCGGCCAATGGTCATTGCAGATAATCCGACATTGCGTTCTAGACCGCAGCTCGGAACAGTGGCTCTGATTCAGAGCCGGACGCTCTGACAGAGCGCTCGCTCTGAATCAGGGCATCTTTTTTTTCTATGGAGAGGCCTCCTGGCCGCTCGCATTGCTGTGGGTTGCCACCCACAGCTAATGCGAGCGGCCAGGATGATGGTCGCGATGGTCAAGACCATCGGGCTTGCGACGAGACCCTTGTGGTAGGGTCTCGTGGCCGCAAGCCCCAGAGAGCTTTCGGCTCAAACAGAGCCGAAAGCTCTCCAACTGACATCACTTGTGATGTCAGTGGGGCCGCCCCCAAACGGTAGGCGTTCCCATGGGAACGTCTCCGTCTGGGCAGCCACCCCACCGACCCGTCCACCAAAGGGGGCGTGCTGTCACTCAACATCGACAGCACGCCCCCTTTGGTGCAAGACCCGGAGCGAGGGAGTGCCCGTCGCTATCCGGGTCTCGCGCAAGCGCACGACGGAGCCACCTCCGTCTTGCGCACGCGCTCTGGGCCACCATCGACCCGGTTGCGAGCGCTCAGTGCTTGCGACCGGGTCTGAATCAGGCCCAGTGATCCATGCAGGAGGCAGGACGCCTCCTGCTGCATTACCATATTTCAGCTATCGCAGCTGCTATCATATGAGTTAGCAGCTTCGATAGCTCCTGCATCCTCTGCTGAATCAGGTAATATGTACAAAACATTCACAGGAAGAAAAAAAGTTTCCATAAGAGAATAAGAGAGAAAGGGGCTTATTCATTGGTGGACGCAGAAACGGCTACGGCGGTTGGCGGTTGCCTGTCTGCGACATTATGCGAATGCCACTACAAAGCCCTTTCCTGGCGTATGTCCTTGTGTTCGAATGTGCCAGGAATGAGGAGCCCACTGTCAGCTTCTGTAGACGCTCTGTAATACCCATCAGTCGCATCGGCCCGGTGGTAGGTGCAGATTTTCCGTCCGAGTATGGCCTCCATTGTGAGCGATCTGTGTGCGCAAACCCTTCAGCGACACCCCCCAGAACACGCACACAAGACCAACACGACCATCTCTGAGCGTCTGTCCAGCCACCGCCCAAGAACGCCCAGCAATTTTCCAAGACATTTCTGGTGCCATGCGTGAGTTTTTATGGACTTTCCAGTCAGGCCCAATGTATCTATTGGCCGATAATTAAATAGTCATCGAGCGAGTATTCAGTCTGGACCATAGTCAAGGGTCCATCAATGAGTCAATGAGCTCTCTAATGAGTGTACCCTCTGATGTAGAAGAAGGTGAGTGCTACGGGTAAAGCATTTCCCGCATTCAGAGCAGGGATAGGGCCTCTTGCCCGTGTGGGTCCTCTGATGAGTGATGAGGACGGACTTCTGGTTAAAAGATTTCCCGCATTCAGAACAGGTGAAGGGCTTCTCCCCGGAATGGATTCTCTGGTGCACGGTGAGATGCGAGCTACGGGAGAAGCACTTGCCGCACTCGGAGCAGGCGTACGGCTTTTCCCCCGAGTGGGTCCTCGCGTGTTTCACCAGCGACGTCTTCTGGGCGAAGCACTTCCCGCACTCGGGGCAGGAGAACGGCTTCTCTCCCGTGTGAACTCTCTCGTGCTTGATGAGCAGCGACTTCTGGTTGAAACACTTCCCGCACTCCGAGCAGGAGAAAGGCTTCTCCCCGGTGTGGATCCTCTGGTGTCTGACGAAGGGGGACTTGCTGGTGAAGAACTTGCCGCATTCGCTGCAGAAGTAGGGCTTCTCTCCCGTGTGGCTCCTCTGGTGGATAATCAGAAGCGACTTCTGCCCAAAGCCTTTCCCGCACTCGGAGCAGACGAAGGGCTTCTCGCCCGTGTGGATTCTGTGGTGCAGGATGAGGTTTGTGCTGCTGCTGAAGTTCTTCCCGCAGGTGGCGCAGGAGTAGGGCTTCTCCCCCGAGTGAGACCTCAGGTGTTTAATGAGCGAGGACTGCTGGGTGAAACACTTGCCGCAATCTGTGCAAGAAAAGGGCTTCTCTCCGGTGTGGATCCTCTGATGCGTTATCAGCAGCGACCTCAGGGGGAAAGACTTCTCGCATTCGGGGCAGGTGTAAGGCTTCGGTCTGGTGTGGATGCGCTGGTGCTTGACCAGCTGCGTCTTTTTCGCAAAACACTTGCCGCATTCCGGGCAGGCCAGCGAGTGCGGCCCTTTGTAGATGAGCTGGTGCTTTAGAAACTCGGAGCTCTTGGTGAAGCTCCTCTTGCACTCGGGGCAGCTGTACGTCTTCTCGGCGCCCTGCGACGCTGGGCAGGGAGTCGAGGTCGGGTGACTTAGTCGCTGGCCGCCCTCCCTGGACCTCGCTGCGGGACTCCTGCCCCCTTTCTGAGCACTGCCGTCCTCTGTATGAGGTGAGGCAGAATCCGCTGGCGCGTTCAGGTCGGGGTCGGTTAAGTTTCCCTCCTCTTCCGAGACGGATTCCTCTTTGATGTGAATGGTAATGTAACCGGTCTCGATATCTTCGTCGCCAGAAACGGATTCCTCCTTTGTATGAGTAGGCGTGGATTGCGCATGACCGGCGGGCGGATAAATGTCGGCGTCTGTAAGATCCTCTTCCTCGCATGAGACAGATTCCCCCTTAATGTGAGTAGATGGACGGTCTGCGGTGTCAGTGTCGCTCAAGTTTCCGCCATAACTAGAGTCTGACTCCTCCTTGATTCTCACTAACGTGTACTCTCTCTCTGCGCTGTCAGCGGCCGTATTCGTGTCTGCGTCACTGAGATCTCCTTCCTCGCGATCCGATATCTCCTTCGTAATATCAGATGGAAGTTTGGGCTTTGCACGCTCAGACCTCTCTGCGGGAGAGAAAATTACTATAAGTACGGATACACTTTAGCACAATAACATAACTATTTATAACTAGGGATGTGCAGGCTCGGATTAGTTCTGACTTTCCCGCCAAATTCAGATTTTTCCCGCCAAAAATCGGGTCTCAGAAAGAGGCAAAACGTCATCTTTCATGGACAAACATCATCTTTCATGGACTTTTGTCCAGGAATGATGATGTTTGTCCATGAAAGATGACGTTTTGCCTCTTTCTGAGACCCGTTTTTTGGCGGGAAAAAATATATATCAGAATTTGGCGGGAATATCCGAACTAATCCGAGCCTGCACATCCCTAAATATAACATATATAATCTATATAGGAGAGACGCACCAGAGGGGCTGACCAAAATGACTGATGATCCAGGTATATATTAAAATCAAGGTTGAAAGTGCGGCAACCACAGGTTAATGGCAAGGAAAGGCAAAATCGTCCCATTGGGTCTCAAAAATTAAAATGCTGAATATAGTACTAACAGTACACAAATGGCAGCTGCCAGCAGTCTCCACGTCCGTTCAGTGGCTCTGATACTGTGCGCTCACCCTTGCCTTGCGTACAGGCTCATCGAGCGACAATATGCCTTTTGGTCCTAGCCACTACAAGATACAGCGCGTTTCCCCTTGTCCTCGGCCTAACTAGTCCCTGCGTGTTGTTCCCCAGATATGTCACTTTACATTGTATTGTACCAACAATAGCGCAAGTTAACTGCTTCTCTGTGTATTTTGCGGCAAAGTGCAAATTAAAGACGGCACCTGGGTCACTGTGCCCAGCCCTGGAGTTCATGTCACCCGAACGACATAAGTAATGCTGAGCATACGCTGCACCTACCAGCTGGCAGGGACAGGGGAGGAGAAGGCTGCCGGATAGTCCGGGGCACCTGTATATACTGCACGATGTATGTAGGCCACCTCCATTCACAGTCAGAAGTTGGCTAAACAACAGTTGGGTGGATTGAACCAAACTGTACGCTCTCTAGGCCATTTTTCAGCAAACGATTATCGGTCAGTGCCACATACTTATCGATAATTGTTCAAACCAGTCGTTTGGTCGGCTGGTTTTATGGAATATCGCGCAGTGTATGGACGACTTAAATTAGAGGCTGTGCAAAGGATGGCTTCTAAAACTCCTCTACATATCACAATTTACCAGGAGAGACCTCAACATGTTAAGCTAGGAGCAGGATAAGGGGGTTGGATATGAAAATGCTTAAAAACGTAATAGGGTGGTAACAAGAAGAGGAGGAGGCAACCATTATACAGGAACAGATGTATTAGAACATAAAAACGGGAAATTTGAGTAATGAATTACAACAATAAAAGGGTAGTAGATAAGTGGACCTCACCTCTCCAGTCAGGTCCCTCTGTTAGTAATAGAGATAATAGTGATGTCACTGTGACACTCCCAGACTCCCTCACCTCCCCAGTCAGGTCCCTGTGTTAATAATAGAGATAAGAGTGATGTCACTGTGACACTCCCAGACCCCCTCACCTCCCCAGTCAGGTCCCTGTGTTAGTAATAGAGATAATAGTGATGTCACTGTGACACTCCCAGACTCCCTCACCTCCCCAGTCAGGTCCCTGTGTTAATAATAGAGATAATAGTGATGTCACTGTGACACTCCCAGACTCCCTCACCTCCCCAGTCAGGTCCCTGTGTTAATAATAGAGATAATAGTGATGTCACTGTGACACTCCCAGACTCCCTCACCTCCCCAGTCAGGTCCCTGTGTTAGTAATAGAGATAATAGTGATGTCACTGTGACACTCCCAGACTCCCTCACCTCTCCAGTCAGGTCCCTGTGTTAGTAATAGAGATAATAGTGATGTCACTGTGACACTCCCAGACTCCCTCACTTCCCCAGTCAGGTCCCTGTGTTAGTAATAGAGATAATAGTGATGTCGCTGTGACACTCCCAGACTCCCTCACCTCCCCAGTCAGGTCCCTGTGTTAGTAATAGAGATAATAGTGATGTCGCTGTGACACTCCCAGACTCCCTCACCTCCCCAGTCAGGTCCCTGTGTTAGTAATAGAGATAATAGTAATGTCGCTGTGACACTCCCAGACTCCCTCACCTCCCCAGTCAGGTCCCTGTGTTAGTAATAGAGATAATAGCGATGTCACTGTGACACTCCCAGACTCCCTCACCTCCCCAGTCAGGTCCCTGTGTTAGTAATAGAGATAATAGTGATGTCACTGTGACACTCCCAGACTCCCTCACCTCCCCAGTCAGGTCCCTGTGTTAGTAATAGAGATAATAGTGATGTCACTGTGACACTCCCAGACTCCCTCACCTCCCCAGTCAGGTCCCTGTGTTAGTAATAGAGATAATAGTGATGTCACTGTGACACTCCCAGACTCCCTCACCTCCCCAGTCAGGTCCCTGTGTTAGTAATAGAGATAATAGTGATGTCACTGTGACACTCCCAGACTCCCTCACCTCCCCAGTCAGGTGCCTGTGTTAGTAATAGAGGTAATAGTGATGTCACTGTGACACTCCCAGACTCCCTCACCTCCCCAGTCAGGTCCTGTGTTAGTAATAGAGGTAATAGTGATGTCACTGTGACACTCCCAGACTCCCTCACCTCCCCAGTCAGGTCCTGTGTTAGTAATAGAGATAATGGTGATGTCACTGTGACACTCCCAGACTCCCTCACCTCCCCAGTCAGGTCCTGTGTTAGTAATAGAGATAATAGTGATGTCACTGTGACACTCCCAGACTCCCTCACCTCCCCAGTCAGGTCCCTGTGTTAGTAATAGAGATAATAGTGATGTCACTGTGACACTCCCAGACCCCCTCACCTCCCCAGTCAGGTCCCTGTGTTAGTAATAGAGATAATAGTGATGTCACTGTGACACGCCCAGACCCCCTCACCTCCCCAGTCAGGTCCCTGTGTTAGTAATAGAGATAATAGTGATGTCACTGTGACACTCCCAGACCCCCTCACCTCCCCAGTCAGGTTCCTGTGTTAGTAATAGAGATAATAGTGATGTCACTGTGACACTCCCAGACCCCCTCACCTCCCCAGTCAGGTTCCTGTGTTAGTAATAGAGATAATAGTGATGTCGCTGTGACACTCCCAGACTCCCTCACCTCCCCAGTCAGGTCCCTGTGTTAGTAATAGAGATAAGAGTGATGTCGCTGTGACACTCCCAGACTCCCTCACCTCCCCCGTCAGGTCCCTGTGTTAGTAATAGAGATAAGAGTGATGTCGCTGTGACACTCCCAGACTCCCTCACCTCCCCAGTCAGGTCCCTGTGTTAGTAATAGAGATATAATAGTGATGTCGCTGTGACACTCCCAGACTCCCACACCACCCCAGTCAGGTCCCTGTGTTAGTAATAGAGATAATAGTAATGTCGCTGTGACACTCCCAGACTCCCTCACCTCCCCAGTCAGGTCCTGTGTTAGTAAGAGATAATAGTGATGTCACTGTGACACTCCTAGACTCCCTCACCTCCCCAGTCAGGTCCCTGTGTTAGTAATAGAGATAATAGTGATGTCACTGTGACACTCCCAGACTCCCTCACCTCCCCAGTCAGGTCCCTGTGTTAGTAATAGAGATAATAGTGATGTCACTGTGACACTCCCAGACTCCCTCACCACCCCAGTCAGGTCCCTGTGTTAGTAATAGAGATAATAGTAATATCGCTGTGACACTCCCAGACTCCCTCACCTCCCCAGTCAGGTCCCTGTGTTAGTAATAGAGATAATAGTGATGTCGCTGTGACACTCCCAGACTCCCTCACCTCCCCAGTCAGGTCCCTGTGTTAGTAATAGAGATAATAGTGATGTCACTGTGACACTCCCAGACTCCCTCACCTCCCCAGTCAGGTCCCTGTGTTAGTAATAGAGATAAGAGTGATGTCGCTGTGACACTCCCAGACTCCCTCACCTCCCCAGTCAGGTTCCTGTGTTAGTTATAGAGATAATAGTGATGTCACTGTGACACTCCCAGACTCCCTCACCTCCCCAGTCAGGTCCTGTGTTAGTAATAGAGATAATAGTGATGTCACTGTGACACTCCCAGACTCCCCCACCTCCCCAGTCAGGTCCCTGTGTTAGTAATAGAGATAATAGTGATGTCACTGTGACACTTCCAGGCTCCCTCACCTCCCCAGTCAGGTCCCTGTGTTAGTAATAGAGATAAGAGTGATGTCACTGTGACACTCCCAGACTCCCTCACCTCCCCAGTCAGGTCCCTGTGTTAGTAATAGAGATAAGAGTGATGTCGCTGTGACACTACCAGACTCCCTCACCTCCCCAGTCAGGTTCCTGTGTTAGTAATAGAGATAATAGTGATGTCACTGTGACACTCCCAGACTCCCTCACCTCCCCAGTCAGGTCCTGTGTTAGTAATAGAGATAATAGTGATGTCACTGTGACACTCCCAGACTCCCTCACCTCCCCAGTCAGGTCCCTGTGTTAGTAATAGAGATAATAGTGATGTCACTGTGACACTCCCAGACTCCCTCACCTCCCCAGTCAGGTCCCTGTGTTAGTAATAGAGATAATAGTGATGTCACTGTGACACTCCCAGACTCCCTCACCTCCCCAGTAAGGTCCCTGTGTTAGTAATAGAGATAATAGTGATGTCACTGTGACACTCCCAGACCCCCTCACCTCCCCAGTCAGGTCCCTGTGTTAGTAATAGAGATAATAGTGATGTCACTGTGACACTCCCAGACTCCCTCACCTCCCCAGTCAGGTCCCTGTGTTAGTAATAGAGATAATAGTGATGTCACTGTGACACTCCCAGACTCCCTCACCTCCCCAGTCAGGTCCTGTGTTAGTAATAGAGATAATAGTGATGTCACTGTGACACTCCCAGACCCCCTCACCTCCCCAGTCAGGTCCTTGTGTTAGTAATAGAGATAATAGTGATGTCACTGTGACACTCCCAGAATCCCTCACCTCCCCAGTCAGGTCCTGTGTTAGTAATAGAGATAATAGTGATGTCACTGTGACACTCCCAGACTCCCTCACCTCCCCAGTCAGGTCCCTGTGTTAGTAATAGAGATTATAGTGATGTCACTGTGACACTCCCAGACTCCCTCACCTCCCCAGTCAGGTCCTGTGTTAGTAATAGAGATAATAGTGATGTCACTGTGACACTCCCAGACTCCCCCACCTCCCCAGTCAGGTCCCTGTGTTAGTAATAGAGATAATAGTGATGTCACTGTGACACTCCCAGGCTCCCTCACCTCCCCAGTCAGGTCCCTGTGTTAGTAATAGAGATAAGAGTGATGTCACTGTGACACTCCCAGACTCCCTCACCTCCCCAGTCAGGTCCCTGTGTTAGTAATAGAGATAAGAGTGATGTCGCTGTGACACTCCCAGACTCCCTCTCCTCCCCAGTCAGGTTCCTGTGTTAGTAATAGAGATAATAGTGATGTCACTGTGACACTCCCAGACTCCCTCACCTCCCCAGTCAGGTCCTGTGTTAGTAATAGAGATAATAGTGATGTCACTGTGACACTCCCAGACTCCCTCACCTCCCCAGTCAGGTCCCTGTGTTAGTAATAGAGATAATAGTGATGTCACTGTGACACTCCCAGACTCCCTCACCTCCCCAGTCAGGTCCCTGTGTTAGTAATAGAGATAATAGTGATGTCACTGTGACACTCCCAGACTCCCTCACCTCCCCAGTCAGGTCCCTGTGTTAGTAATAGAGATAATAGTGATGTCACTGTGACACTCCCAGACTCCCTCACCTCCCCAGTCAGGTCCTGTGTTAGTAATAGAGATAATAGTGATGTCACTGTGACACTCCCAGACCCCCTCACCTCCCCAGTCAGGTCCTTGTGTTAGTAATAGAGATAATAGTGATGTCACTGTGACACTCCCAGAATCCCTCACCTCCCCAGTCAGGTCCTGTGTTAGTAATAGAGATAATAGTGATGTCACTGTGACACTCCCAGACTCCCTCACCTCCCCAGTCAGGTCCCTGTGTTAGTAATAGAGATTATAGTGATGTCACTGTGACACTCCCAGACTCCCTCACCTCCCCAGTCAGGTCCCTGTGTTAGTAATAGAGATAATAGTGATGTCACTGTGACACTCCCAGACCCCCTCACCTCCCCAGTCAGGTCCCTGTGTTAGTAATAGAGATAATAGTGATGTCACTGTGACACTCCCAGACCCCCTCACCTCCCCAGTCAGGTCCCTGTGTTAGTAATAGAGATAATAGTGATGTCACTGTGACACTCCCAGACTCCCTCACCTCCCCAGTCAGGTCCCTGTGTTAGTAATAGAGATAATAGTGATGTCACTGTGACACTCCCAGACTCCCTCACCTCCCCAGTCAGGTCCTGTGTTAGTAATAGAGATAATAGTGATGTCACTGTGACACTCCCAGACCCCCTCACCTCCCCAGTCAGGTCCTTGTGTTAGTAATAGAGATAATAGTGATGTCACTGTGACACTCCCAGACCCCCTCACCTCCCCAGTCAGGTCCTTGTGTTAGTAATAGAGATAATAGTGATGTCACTGTGACACTCCCAGAATCCCTCACCTCCCCAGTCAGGTCCTGTGTTAGTAATAGAGATAATAGTGATGTCACTGTGACACTCCCAGACTCCCTCACCTCCCCAGTCAGGTCCCTGTGATAGTAATAGAGATTATAGTGATGTCACTGTGACACTCCCAGACTCCCTCACCTCCCCAGTCAGGTCCCTGTGTTAGTAATAGAGATAATAGTGATGTCACTGTGACACTCCCAGACCCCCTCACCTCCCCAGTCAGGTCCCTGTGTTAGTAATAGAGATAATAGTGATGTCACTGTGACACTCCCAGACCCCCTCACCTCCCCAGTCAGGTCCCTGTGTTAGTAATAGAGATAATAGTGATGTCACTGTGACACTCCCAGACTCCCTCACCTCCCCAGTCAGGTCCCTGTGTTAGTAATAGAGATTATAGTGATGTCACTGTGACACTCCCAGACTCCCTCACCTCCCCAGTCAGGTCCTGTGTTAGTAATAGAGATAATAGTGATGTCACTGTGACACTCCCAGACTCCCCCACCTCCCCAGTCAGGTCCCTGTGTTAGTAATAGAGATAATAGTGATGTCACTGTGACACTCCCAGGCTCCCTCACCTCCCCAGTCAGGTCCCTGTGTTAGTAATAGAGATAAGAGTGATGTCACTGTGACACTCCCAGACTCCCTCACCTCCCCAGTCAGGTCCCTGTGTTAGTAATAGAGATAAGAGTGATGTCGCTGTGACACTCCCAGACTCCCTCTCCTCCCCAGGCAGGTTCCTGTGTTAGTAATAGAGATAATAGTGATGTCACTGTGACACTCCCAGACTCCCTCACCTCCCCAGTCAGGTCCTGTGTTAGTAATAGAGATAATAGTGATGTCACTGTGACACTCCCAGACTCCCTCACCTCCCCAGTCAGGTCCCTGTGTTAGTAATAGAGATAATAGTGATGTCACTGTGACACTCCCAGACTCCCTCACCTCCCCAGTCAGGTCCCTGTGTTAGTAATAGAGATAATAGTGATGTCACTGTGACACTCCCAGACTCCCTCACCTCCCCAGTCAGGTCCCTGTGATAGTAATAGAGATAATAGTGATGTCACTGTGACACTCCCAGACTCCCTCACCTCCCCAGTCAGGTCCTGTGTTAGTAATAGAGATAATAGTGATGTCACTGTGACACTCCCAGACCCCCTCACCTCCCCAGTCAGGTCCTTGTGTTAGTAATAGAGATAATAGTGATGTCACTGTGACACTCCCAGAATCCCTCACCTCCCCAGTCAGGTCCTGTGTTAGTAATAGAGATAATAGTGATGTCACTGTGACACTCCCAGACTCCCTCACCTCCCCAGTCAGGTCCCTGTGTTAGTAATAGAGATTATAGTGATGTCACTGTGACACTCCCAGACTCCCTCACCTCCCCAGTCAGGTCCCTGTGTTAGTAATAGAGATAATAGTGATGTCACTGTGACACTCCCAGACCCCCTCACCTCCCCAGTCAGGTCCCTGTGTTAGTAATAGAGATAATAGTGATGTCACTGTGACACTCCCAGACCCCCTCACCTCCCCAGTCAGGTCCCTGTGTTAGTAATAGAGATAATAGTGATGTCACTGTGACACTCCCAGACTCCCTCACCTCCCCAGTCAGGTCCCTGTGTTAGTAATAGAGATAATAGTGATGTCACTGTGACACTCCCAGACTCCCTCACCTCCCCAGTCAGGTCCTGTGTTAGTAATAGAGATAATAGTGATGTCACTGTGACACTCCCAGACCCCCTCACCTCCCCAGTCAGGTCCTTGTGTTAGTAATAGAGATAATAGTGATGTCACTGTGACACTCCCAGACCCCCTCACCTCCCCAGTCAGGTCCTTGTGTTAGTAATAGAGATAATAGTGATGTCACTGTGACACTCCCAGAATCCCTCACCTCCCCAGTCAGGTCCTGTGTTAGTAATAGAGATAATAGTGATGTCACTGTGACACTCCCAGACTCCCTCACCTCCCCAGTCAGGTCCCTGTGTTAGTAATAGAGATTATAGTGATGTCACTGTGACACTCCCAGACTCCCTCACCTCCCCAGTCAGGTCCCTGTGTTAGTAATAGAGATAATAGTGATGTCACTGTGACACTCCCAGACCCCCTCACCTCCCCAGTCAGGTCCCTGTGTTAGTAATAGAGATAATAGTGATGTCACTGTGACACTCCCAGACCCCCTCACCTCCCCAGTCAGGTCCCTGTGTTAGTAATAGAGATAATAGTGATGTCACTGTGACACTCCCAGACTCCCTCACCTCCCCAGTCAGGTCCCTGTGTTAGTAATAGAGATTATAGTGATGTCACTGTGACACTCCCAGACTCCCTCACCTCCCCAGTCAGGTCCTGTGTTAGTAATAGAGATAATAGTGATGTCACTGTGACACTCCCAGACTCCCCCACCTCCCCAGTCAGGTCCCTGTGTTAGTAATAGAGATAATAGTGATGTCACTGTGACACTCCCAGGCTCCCTCACCTCCCCAGTCAGGTCCCTGTGTTAGTAATAGAGATAAGAGTGATGTCACTGTGACACTCCCAGACTCCCTCACCTCCCCAGTCAGGTCCCTGTGTTAGTAATAGAGATAAGAGTGATGTCGCTGTGACACTCCCAGACTCCCTCTCCTCCCCAGTCAGGTTCCTGTGTTAGTAATAGAGATAATAGTGATGTCACTGTGACACTCCCAGACTCCCTCACCTCCCCAGTCAGGTCCTGTGTTAGTAATAGAGATAATAGTGATGTCACTGTGACACTCCCAGACTCCCTCACCTCCCCAGTCAGGTCCCTGTGTTAGTAATAGAGATAATAGTGATGTCACTGTGACACTCCCAGACTCCCTCACCTCCCCAGTCAGGTCCCTGTGTTAGTAATAGAGATAATAGTGATGTCACTGTGACACTCCCAGACTCCCTCACCTCCCCAGTCAGGTCCCTGTGTTAGTAATAGAGATAATAGTGATGTCACTGTGACACTCCCAGACTCCCTCACCTCCCCAGTCAGGTCCTGTGTTAGTAATAGAGATAATAGTGATGTCACTGTGACACTCCCAGACCCCCTCACCTCCCCAGTCAGGTCCTTGTGTTAGTAATAGAGATAATAGTGATGTCACTGTGACACTCCCAGAATCCCTCACCTCCCCAGTCAGGTCCTGTGTTAGTAATAGAGATAATAGTGATGTCACTGTGACACTCCCAGACTCCCTCACCTCCCCAGTCAGGTCCCTGTGTTAGTAATAGAGATTATAGTGATGTCACTGTGACACTCCCAGACTCCCTCACCTCCCCAGTCAGGTCCCTGTGTTAGTAATAGAGATAATAGTGATGTCACTGTGACACTCCCAGACCCCCTCACCTCCCCAGTCAGGTCCCTGTGTTAGTAATAGAGATAATAGTGATGTCACTGTGACACTCCCAGACTCCCTCACCTCCCCAGTCAGGTCCCTGTGTTAGTAATAGAGATAATAGTGATGTCACTGTGACACTCCCAGACCCCCTCACCTCCCCAGTCAGGTCCCTGTGTTAGCAATAGGGATAATAGTGATGTCACTGTGACACCAGACTCCCTCATCTCCCCAGTCAGGTCCCTGTGTTAGTAATAGAGATAATAGTGATGTCACTGTGACACTCCCAGACTCCCTCACCTCCCCAGTCAGGTCCCTGTGTTAGTAATAGAGATTATAGTGATGTCACTGTGACACTCCCAGACTCCCTCACCTCCCCAGTCAGGTCCTGTGTTAGTAATAGAGATAATAGTGATGTCACTGTGACACTCCCAGACTCCCCCACCTCCCCAGTCAGGTCCCTGTGTTAGTAATAGAGATAATAGTGATGTCACTGTGACACTCCCAGGCTCCCTCACCTCCCCAGTCAGGTCCCTGTGTTAGTAATAGAGATAAGAGTGATGTCACTGTGACACTCCCAGACTCCCTCACCTCCCCAGTCAGGTCCCTGTGTTAGTAATAGAGATAAGAGTGATGTCGCTGTGACACTCCCAGACTCCCTCTCCTCCCCAGTCAGGTTCCTGTGTTAGTAATAGAGATAATAGTGATGTCACTGTGACACTCCCAGACTCCCTCACCTCCCCAGTCAGGTCCTGTGTTAGTAATAGAGATAATAGTGATGTCACTGTGACACTCCCAGACTCCCTCACCTCCCCAGTCAGGTCCCTGTGTTAGTAATAGAGATAATAGTGATGTCACTGTGACACTCCCAGACTCCCTCACCTCCCCAGTCAGGTCCCTGTGTTAGTAATAGAGATAATAGTGATGTCACTGTGACACTCCCAGACTCCCTCACCTCCCCAGTCAGGTCCCTGTGTTAGTAATAGAGATAATAGTGATGTCACTGTGACACTCCCAGACTCCCTCACCTCCCCAGTCAGGTCCTGTGTTAGTAATAGAGATAATAGTGATGTCACTGTGACACTCCCAGACCCCCTCACCTCCCCAGTCAGGTCCTTGTGTTAGTAATAGAGATAATAGTGATGTCACTGTGACACTCCCAGAATCCCTCACCTCCCCAGTCAGGTCCTGTGTTAGTAATAGAGATAATAGTGATGTCACTGTGACACTCCCAGACTCCCTCACCTCCCCAGTCAGGTCCCTGTGTTAGTAATAGAGATTATAGTGATGTCACTGTGACACTCCCAGACTCCCTCACCTCCCCAGTCAGGTCCCTGTGTTAGTAATAGAGATAATAGTGATGTCACTGTGACACTCCCAGACCCCCTCACCTCCCCAGTCAGGTCCCTGTGTTAGTAATAGAGATAATAGTGATGTCACTGTGACACTCCCAGACTCCCTCACCTCCCCAGTCAGGTCCCTGTGTTAGTAATAGAGATAATAGTGATGTCACTGTGACACTCCCAGACCCCCTCACCTCCCCAGTCATGTCCCTGTGTTAGTAATAGAGATAATAGTGATGTCACTGTGACACTCCCAGACCCCCTCACCTCCCCAGTCAGGTCCCTGTGTTAGTAATAGAGATAATAGTGATGTCACTGTGACACTCCCAGACTCCCTCACCTCCCCAGTCAGGTCCCTGTGTTAGTAATAGAGATAAGAGTGATGTCGCTGTGACACTCCCAGACTCCCTCTCCTCCCCAGTCAGGTTCCTGTGTTAGTAATAGAGATAATAGTGATGTCACTGTGACACTCCCAGACTCCCTCACCTCCCCAGTCAGGTCCTGTGTTAGTAATAGAGATAATAGTGATGTCACTGTGACACTCCCAGACTCCCTCACCTCCCCAGTCAGGTCCTGTGTTAGTAATAGAGATAATAGTGATGTCACTGTGACACTCCCAGACCCCCTCACCTCCCCAGTCATGTCCCTGTGTTAGTAATAGAGATAATAGTGATGTCACTGTGACACTCCCAGACCCCCTCACCTCCCCAGTCAGGTCCCTGTGTTAGTAATAGAGATAATAGTGATGTCACTGTGACACTCCCAGACTCCCTCACCTCCCCAGTCAGGTCCCTGTGTTAGTAATAGAGATAAGAGTGATGTCGCTGTGACACTCCCAGACTCCCTCTCCTCCCCAGTCAGGTTCCTGTGTTAGTAATAGAGATAATAGTGATGTCACTGTGACACTCCCAGACTCCCTCACCTCCCCAGTCAGGTCCTGTGTTAGTAATAGAGATAATAGTGATGTCACTGTGACACTCCCAGACTCCCTCACCTCCCCAGTCAGGTCCCTGTGTTAGTAATAGAGATAATAGTGATGTCACTGTGACACTCCCAGACTCCCTCACCTCCCCAGTCAGGTCCCTGTGTTAGTAATAGAGATAATAGTGATGTCACTGTGACACTCCCAGACTCCCTCACCTCCCCAGTCAGGTCCCTGTGTTAGTAATAGAGATAATAGTGATGTCACTGTGACACTCCCAGACTCCCTCACCTCCCCAGTCAGGTCCTGTGTTAGTAATAGAGATAATAGTGATGTCACTGTGACACTCCCAGACCCCCTCACCTCCCCAGTCAGGTCCTTGTGTTAGTAATAGAGATAATAGTGATGTCACTGTGACACTCCCAGAATCCCTCACCTCCCCAGTCAGGTCCTGTGTTAGTAATAGAGATAATAGTGATGTCACTGTGACACTCCCAGACTCCCTCACCTCCCCAGTCAGGTCCCTGTGTTAGTAATAGAGATTATAGTGATGTCACTGTGACACTCCCAGACTCCCTCACCTCCCCAGTCAGGTCCCTGTGTTAGTAATAGAGATAATAGTGATGTCACTGTGACACTCCCAGACCCCCTCACCTCCCCAGTCAGGTCCCTGTGTTAGTAATAGAGATAATAGTGATGTCACTGTGACACTCCCAGACCCCCTCACCTCCCCAGTCAGGTCCCTGTGTTAGCAATAGGGATAATAGTGATGTCACTGTGACACCAGACTCCCTCATCTCCCAGACTGGTATGAGTAGAGGCAAATATAGTAAGGGAATTTAAGACACAAGATGATCTGAAATGTGACCAGAACAAACTAAGGATTTTAATAATGTCTAAGGGTTTGAGGGATAAAAATGGACAGACTAGAAGAATATATGGTTTTAAGCATGGGGACAACATAATGGAGTCCGAGTTTACAAAAGTGCAGCTCTTCCCGCCTTGCCTCTTATCGAGGCACAGCAGGGAGCAAGAACGGTGAGATGTATTAACATCTTGGCCGCCTCTGGAAAGTCCTGCAAGACCCACAGCGCATCAGCCTAGCGCTATGATCTGCTGTGTCTTACCTCCTGGCCGGTCCCACTGCGCATGGAAAAATTGCGAGATCTCGCATGGAGCCAGACTTCCCAGGGGATGCCACTGCATGTACATCCTGCCGATATGTGAAAATTGATAAGCCACAAAAGGGCATTTATCGTTTTTTAATAACAGCGGAAAGATTTCGTTAGATGTTTGCAGATAACGTAGAGAAAAGTGATTTTTACCTACATTATCTGCTTTCATAAATAACAATATTCGTTGTGACAAATAGCGCTGAATATAGCTAAGATTTGCTAGGCACAGGCCGAGTGTAGTCACCGGACGTCAAGACAGACAAGGTTGGGACTGGTGTGGAGCTCACAGCTATAGCAATGCGAAGTACCATATAATTCCATTGGAACAGAAGAAATCCTGGGGATCTGAGGACACTGCACACATGGAACCCAGCTACGGCTGTCAGCACAGTGTATCACGTGCACTTGTCCACGCCTGAGATTGCACCTCTTATCTTTATGATCGGGATTAAATTTCCACTTACCCTGTGATTTGCGAGGTTGGTCATTCTCCATCATCACCTGCTTGAGATTCACATCTCCTTTTAAACACTCCTGTAAATAAACACAGACAGTGACGTCCTCTCACCTTATAGGAACCTGACACACACAATGATACAGTCATCACCCAGACACATCCCCCGGTGTTACTGTATAATGTCCCATTCCCAGCAGTCACCTCTCCAGTCATCACCCAGACACATCCCCCGGTGTTACTGTATAATGTCCCATTCCCAGCAGTCACCTCTCCAGTCATCACCCAGACACATCCCCCGGTGTTACTGTATAATGTCTCATTCCCAGCAGTCACCTCTCCAGTCATCACCCAGACACATCCCCCGGTGTTACTGTATAATGTCCCATTCCCAGCAGTCACCTCTCCAGTCATCACCCAGACACATCCCCCGGTGTTACTGTATAATGTCTCATTCCCAGCAGTCACCTCTCCAGTCATCACCCAGACACATCCCCCGGTGTTACTGTATAATGTCCCATTCCCAGCAGTCACCTCTCCAGTCATCACCCAGACACATCCCCCGGTGTTACTGTATAATGTCCCATTCTCAGCAGTCACCTCTCCAGTCATCACCCAGACACATCCCCCGGTGTTACTGTATAATGTCCCATTCCCAGCAGTCACCTCTCCAGTCATCACCCAGACACATCCCCCGGTGTTACTGTATAATGTCCCATTCCCAGCAGTCACCTCTCTCCAGTCATCACCCAGACACATCCCCCGGTGTTACTGTATAATGTCCCATTCCCAGCAGTCACCTCCCCAGTCATCACCCAGACACATCCCCCGGTGTTACTGTATAATGTCCCATTCCCAGCAGTCACCTCTCCAGATCACCCAGACACATCCCCCGGTGTTACTGTATAATGTCCCATTCCCAACAGTCACCTCCCCAGTCATCACCCAGACACATCCCCCGGTGTTACTGTATAATGTCCCCTTCCCAGCAGTCACCTCTCCAGTCATCACCCAGACACATCCCCCGGTGTTACTGTATAATGTCCCATTCTCAGCAGTCACCTCTCCAGTCATCACCCAGACACATCCCCCGGTGTTACTGTATAATGTCCCATTCCCAGCAGTCACCTCTCCAGTCATCACCCAGACACATCCCCCGGTGTTACTGTATAATGTCCCATTCCCAGCAGTCACCTCTCCAGTCATCACCCAGACACATCCCCCGGTGTTACTGTATAATGTCCCATTCCCAGCAGTCACCTCCCCAGTCATCACCCAGACACATCCCCCGGTGTTACTGTATAATGTCCCATTCCCAGCAGTCACCTCCCCAGTCATCACCCAGACACATCCCCCGGTGTTACTGTATAATGTCCCATTCCCAGCAGTCACCTCCCCAGTCATCACCCAGATACATCCCCCGGTGTTACTGTATAATGCCCCATTCCCAGCAGTCACCTCCCCAGTCATCACCCAGACACATCCCCTGGTGTTACTGTATAATGTCCCATTCCCAGCAGTCACCTCTCCAGTCATCACCCAGACACACTCCCTGGTGTTACTGTATAATGTCCCATTCCCAGCAGTCACCTCTCCAGTCATCACCCAGACACATCCCCTGGTGTTACTGTATAATGTCCCATTCCCAGCAGTCACCTCTCCAGTCATCACCCAGACACATCCCCTGGTGTTACTGTATAATGTCCCATTCCCAGCAGTCACCTCCCCAGTCATCACCCAGACACATCCCCCGGTGTTACTGTATAATGTCCCATTCCCAGCAGTCACCTCCCCAGTCATCACCCAGATACATCCCCTGGTGTTACTGTATAATGTCCCATTCCCAGCAGTCACCTCTCCAGTCAGCAGCTGAATGATCTTGTTGGTGAGTTCCAAGATCTTCTGGTCATTGTGTCTCTCATGTATCAGTGAGTGAGGTGGAGGCACCGTGATGGGGCTCTTGGTCCTGCTCCGTCCTCCTGACACACGGGGATGGCTGCTGGGAGTCTCACAGTCTCCAGGCGTCTTCCTCGCTATTATATAGCCCTACGACACATCAACATCAGGATTTAAAATATTTATTATTTCTTTGATATGTTCCTTTGACAAGATGAAAGCTCAAGAACGGAAAGAGCACCTCGACAGGAGCCTTAAATAAATCAGAAAGTACCAGACAATTTACTGGCCAAAGTGCATACCCTATAATTAATTATTATTTGCAAAGTAGCAACTTATTACCCTGCTCTGTATTATGTGGAGTCCTAATTAGCTATGAGTAAAAGACAGAAGAATAATAATAATTTTTATTTATATAGCGCTTTTCTTCAAAAGGACTCAAAGCACTTTACAGTAGCAGGAGGGAAACCATATTACATGGCAGGCGGCCATCTTGAACGCACTACAATGGTCACAGTGAGTGAATACAAAATCTAAAATACAATAAAAATTTGTTACAAGATACAGGATAAACAAAGAATCATCAGTTTTGTGGATTGTTCAGCTCACCCGCCAAGTACCGGGCAAGGCAACCATATTGAGCCCGCTACATTGGCTACAAGAGTTGAAGGCAGGATAACTCTTTGGGGAGATACCAAGGGCAAAACACAACATACGACCAACTGGATGCTCGCAGAATCATCATGGGCTCTTCATCCTACCCAGAAAAGCGCCAGACGAGTCGGACATTTTGGGCATGCTACATAGGTCATGCTGGAGTGGGTTAGCAACACTAGGAGACGTGGTACACATTGGAGGGACTACGAGACACAGGAAATGAGATTCTACAAAGCCGATGCAAACAGGATCTTCAGATCCACGGATGGTTCGTCCTAGCCACAAGTGAGGCAGCCATTTTAGGGGCTGTACATAGGTGGACATGGGCAGGGTAAGCCATTCATGGAGATCCATAATGGGTAAATACAATAAAGCAAAACACAGAACAAAATAAACAACATACGAAGAGCGTAAAGCCCACAGAATCATCAGTTCCACGTGGTTTTCATCTTAACCGGCAGAAGCCATTTGTAGAAATGAGAGAGACGAAAACCAGATACATGGAAGCTGTGAGGGAATCAGGCCGTGGGGCAGCACAAGTTGCAGGATAGCCGTATGGTTGCAATAAAGAAAATAAAATGCATTAGGTCACTACATTAATAGCCTGAATCCATTATACAATCATTTTATCTAACATACAGGTCTATTAACAAAACGACGACCAACACTCATATTATCTGCATCTGACTGAAAGCTAGTGTTCTCTCCAGATACCTAGGGGGGCATTCAATTTGCCACTTTGGCCGCGATGTGCCATCAAGACCCGGACACAGCTAGTGGTTCCTCGCATCCCAGGGGGCTGCGCAGGGACAGTAGCGATGATGAGTTACCGTAATAGGCGGAAATGTGCGCAACCGAACATCGCGGTGATGTCCAGCGTTACATTGTCAGCAATTGAATGCCCCCCAGAGAGATTGGCTGCAGTGTCTTTCAAGAGGCTTACAGACAGGAACCATAGCATGCATCGTTTAACCCTTAAGCCTGGTACACACTATATGATTTCTCGGACAAGATGGCCGATTCCAACGCCTAGCAAGTACATACTATGTCGGCTGTTGCGCGCTCCCGTTTTGGTCGTCAGGTCGGCCCCACATGCAGCTCAACCTAACGATGCGACTGATGACACCAAGCAGCGGGATGCGGCGGGGGCCGACATATTGGGCGGTCAGGCACCGGATCGTCTAAAGCAGGGGTGGGCAATCAGCGGCACTCCAGCTGTTGTTGAACTACAAATCCTAGTATGCATTGCAATATTTTTAGTATAGCCAAATAGGAAAACTGTGGAAGGGCATGCTGGGATGTGTAGTTTTACAACATCTAAGGGGGGGGGGACGCTTATTGCCCACCCCTAGTCTAATGTGTATTGGGAACGATGATCACGATAATTAAAGGGGCATCCAGAACAATTGAAGTTCACCACTGGGCGCCCATTAATTATCGTCGCCCACAAAACAATTGAATCACCCCCTGAGAAGTTTTCCCAGCAAACTGAACTCTGGGCCTAATTCAGACCCGCTCGCAAGCAGGTCGATGTTGGCCAAGTGCGCATGCGCACGACGGAGGTGGCTCCGTCGTGCACATGCGCAAGACCCGAATAACGACGGTCAAGCCGTCGCTATGGGTCTCGCACCAAAGGGGGCGTGCTGTCGATGGTGAGTGACAGCACGCCCCCTTTGGTGGGCGTGCCGGGGGCGTGGCAGCCCAGACGGAGGCGTTCCCATGGGAACGCCTACCGTCTGGGTCTGGCCCCACTGACATCACTAGTGATGTCAGTGGGAGTGCTTTCGGCTCTGATAGAGCCAAAAGCACTCCAGGGCTTGCGGCAACGAGACCCTACCGCAAGGGTCTCGTCGCAAGCCCGATGGTCGCGATGTTCTTGACCATCGCGACCATCTCTTTGGCCGCTCGCTATAGCTGTGGGTGGTCACCCGCAGCTATGCGAGCGGCCAGGAGGTCGCTCTAAAAACTAAGAGGGACGGCCCTGATTCAGAGCGAGCGCTCTGTCAGAGCGTCCGGCTCTGAATCAGGGCCTCTGTACACATGTTGTACATACACACGGTTCACATTTTATCGAGAGTTACGGTAGGTGGATTCTGCGTGCCTTCCAACGTCAGCCTCCAATGATGAGAGGGAGAACTGAATACTGCAGAGACTTCTGTCCTCAATTCGCTAACACTCTGCTATATTTTCATGAATTAGAACTTGATGCATCTTTCTAAATACAATATACAATACAAAGACATAGAGAGAGAGGGGGAGGGAGAAAGGGGGAGAGGGGGAAGGTGAGGGGGCTAAGGAGGGGGGGGAAGAGGCGGAGGGGGAGAGGGGGAGAGGGGGAGAGAATAAAGTACTGTCACTCTAAATAGTGATTACGAGGCCATGCGGCCAAGCTGTACTGGTAGGCAAGTATCCTGCATGAGCATGACTGACTTAAGGAATACATTAAGATCTGTAAACCTTTAAAGAAGTCAGGTAAAGCCCTGTAAAAATATTACCAAACATTCATCTCTGTAAGTTTACTTTACATAATACCACAGGGAAAATTTTCAAACAAGTTAAGGATACATTTAGCAGAGATTTTGACATAATCATATATATTTAACAAACATACCAGTCATGTCACTGATAATAGTGATGTCACTGTGACACTCCCAGACTCCCTCACCTCCCCAGTCAGGTCCCTGTGTTAGTAATAGAGATAAGAGTGATGTCACTGTGACACTCCCAGACTCCCTCACCTCCCCAGTCAGGTCCCTGTGTTAGTAATAGAGATAATAGTGATGTCACTGTGACACTCCCAGACTCCCTCACCTCCCCAGTCAGGTCCCTGTGTTAGTAATAGAGATAATAGTGATGTCACTGTGACACTCCCAGACTCCCTCACCTCCCCAGTCAGGTCCTTGTGTTAGTAATAGAGATAATAGTGATGTCACTGTGACACTCCCAGACTCCCTCACCTCCCCAGTCAGGTCCTTGTGTTAGTAATAGAGATAATAGTGATGTCACTGTGACACTCCCAGACTCCCTCATCTCCCCAGTCTGGTCCCTGTGTTAGTAATAGAGATAATAGTGATGTCACTGTGACACTCCCAGACTCCCTCACCTCCCCAGTCAGGTCCCTGTGTTAGTAATAGAGATAATAGTGATGTCACTGTGACACTCCCAGACTCCCTCACCTCCCCAGTCTGGTCCCTGTGTTAGTAATAGAGATAATAGTGATGTCACTGTGACACTCCCAGACTCCCTCACCTCCCCAGTCATGTCCCTGTGTTAGTAATAGAGATAAGAGTGATGTCACTGTGACACTCCCAGACTCCCTCACCTCCCCAGTCAGGTCCTTGTGTTAGTAATAGAGATAATAGTGATGTCACTGTGACACTCCCAGACTCCCTCACCTCCCC
The DNA here is from genome assembly GCA_031769625.1 of Taudactylus pleione. Lineage (NCBI taxonomy): Eukaryota > Metazoa > Chordata > Amphibia > Anura > Myobatrachidae > Taudactylus > Taudactylus pleione. The sequence continues at coordinate 283,995 of JAUIMM010002417.1, forward strand.
AGTCAGGTCCTTGTGTTAGTAATAGAGATAATAGTGATGTCACTGTGACACTCCCAGACTCCCTCATCTCCCCAGTCTGGTCCCTGTGTTAGTAATAGAGATAATAGTGATGTCACTGTGACACTCCCAGACTCCCTCACCTCCCCAGTCAGGTCCCTGTGTTAGTAATAGAGATAATAGTGATGTCACTGTGACACTCCCAGACTCCCTCACCTCCCCAGTCTGGTCCCTGTGTTAGTAATAGAGATAATAGTGATGTCACTGTGACACTCCCAGACTCCCTCACCTCCCCAGTCAGCAGGTAGATGATCTCCAGCGTGAGATTTAATATTCTCTCAGCTACGCAACTCCGGTCCTTTTCCATCCTCTGGTATGGTGATCTAAATGCCACTTTTCCCCTATAGAAGGGTTTCACCGCCACGGCACGGCCCTCTTTGGGGGGCACTTACTATTCTGCTCCCTACAGTAGACACATTTTCAAAAGGGATAAAGATTAGGGTTATCGAACGTAAACACCACACAGCAAAAAAATCAATAAACTGTTATAATCTTTTTAACAGCACAGAAATATAGCACTAATTTTTATTTTCACCAAAAAATGAAGCAAACACTAGTATGTGACTGACAAGAATATAACCAGCTCCAATGTGTATTATATGTGGGTCAGCAGGGTGGTGCAGAGCTTAGCATTACTGCCTCACAGCCCTGAGATCATGAGATGTTCCCCATGTGTTTGCGTGGGCTACTGGCAGGTTACATGTCTTCTGGCAACACAAAAACAACATATACAATTAACCCTAGCGTGTATGTTTTTCCATGTGATAGGAAATATGGGATAAGAACTGATGTAAATTACTCAAACATAATATGTAAAGCACTGCGGAATATGTTTGCGCTATATAGTGCCTTGCAAAAGTATTCACCCCCCTTGGCTTCTTACCTTTTTTGCTACATTACAACCTGTAATTTTTTTTTTTTTAATCTGAATTTTATGTGATGGATCTGCACAAAATAGTATAATTTGGTGAAGTGAAATGAGAAATATATATATATAAAAAAGAATCTTTATAAATACAATTCTTAAAATTGGTACGTGCATATGTAATCACCCCCTTTGCTATGAAGCTCCTCCAAAGGTTCTGGTGCAACCAATTACCTTCAGAAGTCACATAATTAGTGAAATGAAGTCCACCTGTGTGAAATCTAAGTGTCACATGATCTGTCAGTATAAGCACACCTTCTCTGAAAGGCCCCCGAGGCTGCAACACCACTAAGCAAGAGGCATCACACCATGAAGACCAAGGAGCTCTCCAAACAAGTCAGGGACAAAGTTGTTGAGAAGTACAATTCTGGGTTGGGTTCTATAAAAATATCCAAATCTTTGATGATCCCCCGGAGCACCATCAAATCCATCATCATCAAATGGAAAGAACATGGTACCACAACAAACCTGCCAAGAGAGGGCCGCCCACCAAAACTCACAGACCGGGCAAGGAGGGCATTAATCAGAGAGGCAGCACAGAGACCAAAGGTAACCCTGAAGGAGCCGCAGAGTTCCACAGCAGAGACTGGTGTATCTGTGAATGTGACCACAATAAGCCGCACACTCCATAGAGATGGGCTTTATGGAAGAGTGGCCAGAAAAAAACCATTACTTCGTGATAAAAATAAGAAGACACAATTTGAGTTTGCCAAAAGGCATGTGGGCGACTCCCCAAATGTATGGAGGAAGGTGCTCTGGTCAGATGAGACTAAAATTGAACTTTTCGGCCACCAAGGAAAACGCTATGTCTGGCGCAAACCCAACACATCCCATCACCCCAAGAACACCATCCCCACAGTGAAACTTGGTGGTGGCAGCATCATGCTGTGGGGATGTTTTTTCAGCAGCAGGGACTGGGAAACTGATTCGAGTCGAGGTAAAGATGGATGGTGCTAAATACAGGGATATTCTTGAGCAAAACCTGTTTCAGTCTGCCTGTGATTTGAGACTGGGACGGAGGTTGTCCTAATGACCCAAAGCATACTGCTAAAGCAACACTCGAGTGGTTTGGGGAAACATTTAAATGTGTTGGAATGGCCTAGTCAAAGCCCAGATCTCAATCCAATTGAGAATCTGTGGTCAGACTTGAAGATTGCTGTTCCCAAGAGGAAACCACCCAACATGAAGGAGCTGGAACAGTTTTGCCTTGAGGAATGGGCACAAATCCCAGGGGCAAGATGTGGCAAGCTCATAGAGACTTATCCAAAGCGACTTGCAGCTGTAATTGCCACAAAAGGTGGCTCGAAAAAGTACTGACTTTAGGGGGGTGAATAGTTATGCATGCTGAAGTTTTCTGTTATGTTGTCCTAAATGTTGTTTGATTCACAATATAAAAAAAACCACAACAGTTGTATGCATGTTCTGTGAATGAAATGATGCACACCTTCACACAATCTAATTTAATTCCAGGTTGTGAGGCAACAAAACATGAAAAATGCAAGGGGGTGTGAATACTTTTGCAAGGCATTGTATATGTGAGTGACAGGGATACACCCAGCTGTAATGTGTATAATGTGTATTATATGTGAGTGACAGCGATATACCCAGCTGTACTGTGTATAATGTGTATTATATGTGAGTGACAGGGATATACCCAGCTGTACTGTGTATAATGTGTATTATATGTGAGTGACAGGGATACACCCAGCTGTACTATGTATAATGTGTATTATATGTGACAGGGATACACCCAGCTGTACTGTGTATAATGTGTATTATATGTGACAGGGATATACCCAGCTGTACTGTGTATAATGTGTATTATATGTGACAGGGATACACCCAGCTGTACTGTGTATAATGTGTATTATATGTGACAGGGATACACCCAGCTGTACTGTGTATAATGTGTATTATATGTGAGTGACAGGGATATACCCAGCTGTACTGTGTATAATGTGTATTATATGTGAGTGACAGGGATATACCCAGCTGTACTGTGTATAATGTGTATTATATGTGAGTGACAGGGATATACCCAGCTGTACTGTGTATAATGTGTATTATATGTGAGTGACAGGGATATACCCAGCTGTACTGTGTATAATGTGTATTATATGTGACAGGGATACACCCAGCTGTACTGTGTATAATGTGTATTATATGTGACAGGGATATACCCAGCTGTACTGTGTATAATGTGTATTATATGTGAGTGACAGGGATACACCCAGCTGTACTGTGTATAATGTGTATTATATGTGAGTGACAGGGATATACCCAGCTGTACTGTGTATAATGTGTATTATATGTGAGTGACAGGGATACACCCAGCTGTACTATGTATAATGTGTATTATATGTGACAGGGATACACCCAGCTGTACTGTGTATAATGTGTATTATATGTGACAGGGATATACCCAGCTGTACTGTGTACAATGTGTATTATATGTGAGTGACAGGGATACACCCAGCTGTACTGTGTATAATGTGTATTATATGTGACAGGGATATACCCAGCTGTACTGTGTATAATGTGTATTATATGTGAGTGACAGGGATACACCCAGCTGTACTGTGTATAATGTGTATTATATGTGAGTGACAGGGATATACCCAGCTGTACTGTGTATAATGTGTATTATATGTGAGTGACGGGGATATACCCAGCTGTACTGTGTATAATGTGTATTATATGTGAGTGACAGGGATACACCCAGCTGTACTGTGTATAATGTGTATTATATGTGAGTGACAGGGATATACCCAGCTGTACTGTGTATAATGTGTATTATATGTGAGTGACAGGGATATACCCAGCTGTACTGTGTATAATGTGTATTATATGTGAGTGACAGGGATATACCCAGCTGTACTGTGTATAATGTGTATTATATGTGACAGGGATACACCCAGCTGTACTGTGTATAATGTGTATTATATGTGACAGGAATACACCCAGCTGTACTGTGTATAATGTGTATTATATGTGAGTGACAGGGATACACCCAGCTGTACTGTGTATAATGTGTATTATATGTGAGTGACAGGGATACACCCAGCTGTACTGTGTATAATGTGTATTATATGTGAGTGACAGGTATATACCCAGCTGTACTGTGTATAATGTGTATTATATGTGAGTGACAGGGATACACCCAGCTGTACTGTGTATAATGTGTATTATATGTGAGTGACGGGGATACACCCAGCTGTACTGTGTATAATGTGTATTATATGTGAGTGACAGGGATACACCCAGCTGTACTGTGTATAATGTGTATTATATGTGAGTGACGGGGATATACCCAGCTGTACTGTGTATAATGTGTATTATATGTGAGTGACGGGGATACACCCAGCTGTACTGTGTATAATGTGTATTATATGTGAGTGACGGGGATACACCCAGCTGTACTGTGTATAATGTGTATTATATGTGAGTGACGGGGATATACCCAGCTGTACTGTGTATAATGTGTATTATATGTGAGTGACGGGGATATACCCAGCTGTACTGTGTATAATGTGTATTATATGTGACAGGGATACACCCAGCTGTACTGTGTATAATGTGTATTATATGTGACGGGGATATACCCAGCTGTACTGTGTATAATGTGTATTATATGTGAGTGACGGGGATATACCCAGCTGTACTGTGTATAATGTGTATTATATGTGACAGGGATACACCCAGCTGTACTGTGTATAATGTGTATTATATGTGACGGGGATATACCCAGCTGTACTGTGTATAATGTGTATTATATGTGACAGGGATACACCCAGCTGTACTGTGTATAATGTGTATTATATGTGAGTGACGGGGATATACCCAGCTGTACTGTGTATAATGTGTATTATATGTGACAGGGATACACCCAGCTGTACTGTGTATAATGTGTATTATATGTGACAGGGATACACCCAGCTGTACTGTGTATAATGTGTATTATATGTGAGTGACGGGGATATACCCAGCTGTACTGTGTATAATGTGTATTATATGTGAGTGACAGGGATACACCCAGCTGTACTGTGTATAATGTGTATTATATGTGAGTGACAGGGATACACCCAGCTGTACTGTGTATAATGTGTATTATATGTGAGTGACGGGGATATACCCAGCTGTACTGTGTATAATGTGTATTATATGTGAGTGACAGGGATATACCCAGCTGTACTGTGTATAATGTGTATTATATGTGAGTGACAGGGATATACCCAGCTGTACTGTGTATAATGTGTATTATATGTGAGTGACAGGGATACACCCAGCTGTACTATGTATAATGTGTATTATATGTGACAGGGATACACCCAGCTGTACTGTGTATAATGTGTATTATATGTGACAGGGATATACCCAGCTGTACTGTGTATAATGTGTATTATATGTGAGTGACAGGGATACACCCAGCTGTACTGTGTATAATGTGTATTATATGTGACAGGGATACACCCAGCTGTACTGTGTATAATGTGTATTATATGTGAGTGACAGGGATACACCCAGCTGTACTGTGTATAATGTGTATTATATGTGAGTGACGGGGATACACCCAGCTGTACTGTGTATAATGTGTATTATATGTGACAGGGATACACCCAGCTGTACTGTGTATAATGTGTATTATATGTGAGTGACAGGGATATACCCAGCTGTACTGTGTATAATGTGTATTATATGTGAGTGACAGGGATACACCCAGCTGTACTGTGTATAATGTGTATTATATGTGAGTGACAGGGATATACCCAGCTGTACTGTGTATAATGTGTATTATATGTGAGTGACAGGGATATACCCAGCTGTACTGTGTATAATGTGTATTATATGTGAGTGACAGGGATACACCCAGCTGTACTGTGTATAATGTGTATTATATGTGACAGGGATACACCCAGCTGTACTGTGTATAATGTGTATTATATGTGAGTGACAGGGATATACCCAGCTGTACTGTGTATAATGTGTATTATATGTGAGTGACGGGGATATACCCAGCTGTACTGTGTATAATGTGTATTATATGTGAGTGACAGGGATACACCCAGCTGTACTGTGTATAATGTGTATTATATGTGAGTGACAGGGATATACCCAGCTGTACTGTGTATAATGTGTATTATATGTGACAGGGATATACCCAGCTGTACTGTGTATAATGTGTATTATATGTGAGTGACAGGGATATACCCAGCTGTACTGTGTATAATGTGTATTATATGTGACAGGGATACACCCAGCTGTACTGTGTATAATGTGTATTATATGTGAGTGACAGGGATACACCCAGCTGTACTGTGTATAATGTGTATTATATGTGACAGGGATACACCCAGCTGTACTGTGTATAATGTGTATTATATGTGACAGGGATACACCCAGCTGTACTGTGTATAATGTGTATTATATGTGAGTGACAGGGATACACGTACTGTGTATAATGTGTATTATATGTGAGTGACAGGGATACACGTACTGTGTATAATGTGTATTATATGTGACAGGGATATACCCAGCTGTACTGTGTATAATGTGTATTATATGTGAGTTACAGGGATACACCCAGCTGTACTGTGTATAATGTGTATTATATGTGACAGGGATATACCCAGCTGTACTGTGTATAATGTGTATTATATGTGACAGGGATACACCCAGCTGTACTGTGTATAATGTGTATTATATGTGACAGGGATACACCCAGCTGTACTGTGTATAATGTGTATTATATGTGACAGGGATATACCCAGCTGTACTGTGTATAATGTGTATTATATGTGACAGGGATACACCCAGCTGTACTGTGTATAATGTGTATTATATGTGAGTGACGGGGATACACCCAGCTGTACTGTGTATAATGTGTATTATATGTGAGTGACGGGGATATACCCAGCTGTACTGTGTATAATGTGTATTATATGTGAGTGACAGGGATATACCCAGCTGTACTGTGTATAATGTGTATTATATGTGACAGGGATACACCCAGCTGTACTGTGTATAATGTGTATTATATGTGACAGGGATACACCCAGCTGTACTGTGTATAATGTGTATTATATGTGAGTGACAGGGATACACCCAGCTGTACTGTGTATAATGTGTATTATATGTGAGTGACAGGGATATACCCAGCTGTACTGTGTATAATGTGTATTATATGTGAGTGACAGGGATACACCCAGCTGTACTGTGTATAATGTGTATTATATGTGACAGGGATACACCCAGCTGTACTGTGTATAATGTGTATTATATGTGAGTGACAGGGATATACCCAGCTGTACTGTGTATAATGTGTATTATATGTGAGTGACAGGGATACACCCAGCTGTACTGTGTATAATGTGTATTATATGTGAGTGACAGGGATATACCCAGCTGTACTGTGTATAATGTGTATTATATGTGACAGGGATACACCCAGCTGTACTGTGTATAATGTGTATTATATGTGAGTGACGGGGATATACCCAGCTGTACTGTGTATAATGTGTATTATATGTGACAGGGATACACCCAGCTGTACTGTGTATAATGTGTATTATATGTGAGTGACAGGGATACACCCAGCTGTACTGTGTATAATGTGTATTATATGTGAGTGACAGGGATACACCCAGCTGTACTGTGTATAATGTGTATTATATGTGAGTGACAGGGATACACCCAGCTGTACTGTGTATAATGTGTATTATATGTGACAGGGATATACCCAGCTGTACTGTGTATAATGTGTATTATATGTGACAGGGATATACCCAGCTGTACTGTGTATAATGTGTATTATATGTGACTGACAGGAATACACCCAGCTGTACTGTGTATAATGTGTATTATATGTGAGTGACGGGGATATACCCAGCTGTACTGTGTATAATGTGTATTATATGTGAGTGACAGGGATACACCCAGCTGTACTGTGTATAATGTGTATTATATGTGACAGGGATACACCCAGCTGTACTGTGTATAATGTGTATTATATGTGAGTGACGGGGATACACCCAGCTGTACTGTGTATAATGTGTATTATATGTGAGTGACAGGGATATACCCAGCTGTACTGTGTATAATGTGTATTATATGTGAGTGACGGGGATATACCCAGCTGTACTGTGTATAATGTGTATTATATGTGAGTGACGGGGATACACCCAGCTGTACTGTGTATAATGTGTATTATATGTGAGTGACAGGGATACACCCAGCTGTACTGTGTATAATGTGTATTATATGTGAGTGACGGGGATACACCCAGCTGTACTGTGTATAATGTGTATTATATGTGAGTGACAGGGATATACCCAGCTGTACTGTGTATAATGTGTATTATATGTGACAGGGATACACCCAGCTGTACTGTGTATAATGTGTATTATATGTGAGTGACGGGGATACACCCAGCTGTACTGTGTATAATGTGTATTATATGTGAGTGACAGGGATACACCCAGCTGTACTGTGTATAATGTGTATTATATGTGAGTGACAGGGATATACCCAGCTGTACTGTGTATAATGTGTATTATATGTGAGTGACAGGGATACACCCAGCTGTACTGTGTATAATGTGTATTATATGTGAGTGACAGGGATATACCCAGCTGTACTGTGTATAATGTGTATTATATGTGAGTGACAGGGATACACCCAGCTGTACTGTGTATAATGTGTATTATATGTGAGTGACAGGGATATACCCAGCTGTACTGTGTATAATGTGTATTATATGTGAGTGACAGGGATATACCCAGCTGTACTGTGTATAATGTGTATTATATGTGAGTGACAGGGATACACCCAGCTGTACTGTGTATAATGTGTATTATATGTGAGTGACAGGGATATACCCAGCTGTACTGTGTATAATGTGTATTATATGTGAGTGACGGGGATACACCCAGCTGTACTGTGTATAATGTGTATTATATGTGAGTGACAGGGATACACCCAGCTGTACTGTGTATAATGTGTATTATATGTGAGTGACAGGGATATACCCAGCTGTACTGTGTATAATGTGTATTATATGTGACAGGGATATACCCAGCTGTACTGTGTATAATGTGTATTATATGTGACAGGGATACACCCAGCTGTACTGTGTATAATGTGTATTATATGTGACAGGGATACACCCAGCTGTACTGTGTATAATGTGCATTATATGTGACGGGGATACACCCAGCTGTACTGTGTATAATGTGTATTATATGTGAGTGACAGGGATACACCCAGCTGTACTGTGTATAATGTGTATTATATGTGACAGGGATACACCCAGCTGTACTGTGTATAATGTGTATTATATGTGACAGGGATACACCCAGCTGTACTGTGTATAATGTGTATTATATGTGAGTGACAGGGATACACCCAGCTGTGCTGTGTATAATGTGTATTATATGTGACAGGGATACACCCAGCTGTACTGTGTATAATGTGTATTATATGTGAGTGACAGGGATACACCCAGCTGTACTGTGTATAATGTGTATTATATGTGAGTGACGGGGATATACCCAGCTGTACTGTGTATAATGTGTATTATATGTGAGTGACAGGGATATACCCAGCTGTACTGTGTATAATGTGTATTATATGTGAGTGACAGGGATACACCCAGCTGTACTGTGTATAATGTGTATTATATGTGAGTGACAGGGATATACCCAGCTGTACTGTGTATAATGTGTATAATATGTGAGTGACAGGGATACACCCAGCTGTACTGTGTATAATGTGTATAATATGTGAGTGACAGGGATACACCCAGCTGTACTGTGTATAATGTGTATTATATGTGAGTGACAGGGATATACCCAGCTGTACTGTGTATAATGTGTATTATATGTGAGTGACAGGGATATACCCAGCTGTACTGTGTATAATGTGTATTATATGTGAGTGACAGGGATACACCCAGCTGTACTGTGTATAATGTGTATTATATGTGAGTGACAGGGATATACCCAGCTGTACTGTGTATAATGTGTATTATATGTGAGTGACAGGAATACACCCAGCTGTACTGTGTATAATGTGTATTATATGTGAGTGACAGGGATACACCCAGCTGTACTGTGTATAATGTGTATTATATGTGAGTGACAGGGATACACCCAGCTGTACTGTGTATAATGTGTATTATATGTGAGTGACAGGAATACACCCAGCTGTACTGTGTATAATGTGTATTATATGTGAGTGACAGGGATACACCCAGCTGTACTGTGTATAATGTGTATTATATGTGAGTGACAGGGATATACCCAGCTGTACTGTGTATAATGTGTATTATATGTGAGTGACAGGGATACACCCAGCTGTACTGTGTATAATGTGTATTATATGTGAGTGACAGGGATATACCCAGCTGTACTGTGTATAATGTGTATTATATGTGAGTGACAGGAATACACCCAGCTGTACTGTGTATAATGTGTATTATATGTGAGTGACAGGGATACACCCAGCTGTACTGTGTATAATGTGTATTATATGTGAGTGACAGGGATACACCCAGCTGTACTGTGTATAATGTGTATTATATGTGAGTGACAGGGATATAACCAGCTGTACTGTGTATAATGTGTATTATATGTGACAGGGATACACCCAGCTGTAATGTGTATAATGTGTATTATATGTGAGTGACAGGGATATAACCAGCTGTACTGTGTATAACAAGAGATATGGTAAGAACTTACCTTTGTTATCTCTGTTTCTACGAAGTCCATAGGGTCCACAGGGTTGACCTTGGGGTATAGCTGGATCTGGATCCACGGGCACCACGCAGTTAAAGCTTTGCTGCTCCCAGGATGCACTTGGGTCCGTCCTCCTCTATACCCCGCCCCGGCCACAGGCACCTCAGTTGGTAAGCAGCTAAGGCCGGAGGAGGAGACTAAACAGAGAGAAGGAAGACTGGAACACACAAGAAACCATACTCACAGAAATGGGAGACGGAAAACCGGTGACCAGCCACACAGCCCATTTGAAGCCAGGTGCGTCAGGGCGGGCGCCCTGTGGACCCTATGGACTTCGTAGAAACAGAGATAACAAAGGTAAGTTCTTACCATATCTCTTGTTTTCTACTTCAGGGTCCATAGGGGGTCCACAGGGTTGACCTTGGGGATGTCCCAAAGCAGTTCAACTAAGGGCGGGGACGCTCCTGTGCTGAAAGGAGTACCCGGCGCCCAAAGGATGCATCCTGAGAGGCGAAGGTGTCAAACGCATAAAACCTCAAAAACGTCCGAATTGAAGACCAAGTAGCCGCCTTACACAGCTGAACAGCGGAGGCGCCACGTCTAGCAGCCCAAGAGGGACCCACAGAACGAGTGGAATGAGCCTTAACAGAGGCTGGCACAGGTAAACCCTCCTGCGCATAAGCCTCACAAATAACTGAACGAAGCCAACGGGCTATCGTTTGCTTGTTGGCAGGCCAACCCCTCTTGTGAAAACCAAAGAGGACAAACAAAGAATCCGACTTCCTAACCGAAGCAGTCCGGTCCACATAGATTCTAAGTGCCCGGACCACATCCAAGGAAGCCTCACCAGCCGAAAGATCAGGTGACTGAAAAGCTGGCACAACAAGTTCCTGATTAATGTGGAACTTTGAAACCACTTTGGGCAAAAACTCAGGACGCGTGCGGAGCACTGCCCTGTCCTGGTGAAAAATCAGAAAAGGAGGGCGACAGGAAAGCGCCCCCAATTCTGAAACCCTCCTGGCCGAAGCAATTGCCAGGAGAAAAATGGTCTTAAACGTCAGCCACTTGAGCTCCACCGACTCAAGCGGCTCAAAAGGAGGACCCTGCAAGACCCTCAGTACCACCGTCAAGTCCCACGGAGCCACCGGAGGCACGAAGGGAGGCTGGATCCTGAGAACACCTTGGAAAAAGGTGTAAACATCTGGCAGTGTAGCAATCCGTCGCTGAAACCACACGGACAAAGCAGACACATGAACCTTCAGAGAGGCCAGGCGTAAGCCGAGGTCCAAACCCGATTGAAGAAATTCCAAGATTCTGGAAACCCGGAACACCTGCGGATCATAGTTTCTGGATTCACACCACTGAAAATAAGTGCGCCACACCCTGTGGTAAATCCGCGCGGAGGCAGGCTTGCGTGCCCTAAGCATGGTACCAATCACTGAACTGGAGAAACCCCTAGACCTCAAGACGGCTGTCTCAAGAGCCACGCCGTCAAAGACAGCCGACCCAGATCCGGGTAAAGGCAGGGCCCCTGAGACAACAGGTCCCGACGCTGAGGAAGAAGGTACGGAGCGTCGATGGAGAGGCACCTCAGATCGGAGTACCAAGGACGTCTGGGCCACGCCGGAGCCACCAACACGAGCGTGCCGCCGTCCTGCTTGAATTTCCGCAGAACCCGAGGAAGTAAGGATATCGGAGGAAACAGATACGCCAGGTGAAACGTCCATTTCACCGACAGAGCGTCTACCAGACAGGCGCCTGCGTCTCTTGTCCTTGACCCGTAAACGGGCAACTTGTGATTGTGACGGGAGGCCATCAAGTCCAGCTCCGGCAGCCCCCACCTGTCCACGAGTAGCTGAAACACCTCTGGGTGAAGCGACCATTCCCCGGGATGCACATCGTGACGGCTGAGGAAGTCCGCCTCCCAATTGAGGACTCCGGGAATGAAGACTGCCGAGATCGCTGGAACGTGACACTCCGCCCAAGCAAGAATGCGAGACACCTCCGACATTGCTGCCCGACTGCGAGTTCCCCCTTGGTGGTTGATGTACGCCACCGTGGTGGCGTTGTCGGACTGCACCTGAACCGCCCTTCCGTGAAGAGCGGGGCCGGACGACTGCAGGGCCCTGTACACAGCCCGCAGTTCCAGGATGTTGATGGGGAGAAGTGCTTCTTCCGCGGACCAACGACCCTGAAGCGATAATGAGCCGGTCACTGCCCCCCAACCCCGAAGACTGGCATCCGTCGTGAGCAGGACCCAGTCCGGGATCCAAAAGGGGCGCCCCTCGACCAGATGCACCGTCTGAAGCCACCAAGCCAAAGACTGCCGAACCTCCGCGGACAACACCAGCATCTGAGAGCGGATCCGGTGAGGTAACCCGTTCCATTCCGATAGAATCAGCCCCTGCAGGGGCCGGGAATGGAACTGGGCAAATTCCACCATGTCGAATGTCGACACCATGGACCCCAGAACTCTCATAGCTGAATGGACCGACAGGCGGCAACTGCTCAGGCAACTGTGTATCCGCAGCTGCAGGGAGGAGACCTTCTCTGGAGTCAGGAAAATCCGCTGCTGACGAGAATCCAGCAGGGCTCCCAAATGAACCATCCGCTGTGATGGAATCAGGGAGGACTTCTTCCAGTTTATCAACCACCCGTGTGCTTGAAGACAAGCAATGGTCAGGTGGAGATGTCGAAGAAGCACCTCCGGGGAGCTCGCCAGCAGCAGAAGATCGTCCAGGTACGGCAACAGACGTAGACCCTGACCCCGAAGGTGGGCAGCCATAACCGCCATCACCTTGGTGAACACCCTCGGAGCCGTGGAAAGGCCAAAAGGCAACGCCCGAAATTGGTAGTGATGGTTCAGGATAGCAAACCTCAGATACCGCTGATGTGCCGGTGCTATGGGCACATGGAGATAGGCGTCCTGGATATCGAGGGAGACCATATAATCCCCGGGTTCCATCGCCAGAATGATGGAACGTAACGTTTCCATCCTGAACCTGGGAACTCTGAGGTATCTGTTCAGAGACTTCAAATTCAGGATAGGGCGATGAGAACCATTGGGTTTCTGTACCAGAAACAGAGTAGAATAGTACCCCGTCCCGCGCTGAGACTGCGGAACGGGAACAATGACCCCTGCTTGTAGCAAGGATTCTATAGCTACCTGAATCTGACCAGCTTTGGTCTTGTCCAGAGAAGGACTCGTACAAAAAAACTGGTGGGGCGGCCTGAACCGAAAAGACAGGGCGTACCCCTGAGAGACTACTTCTCGAACCCAGGCATCCGTGGTGGTATTGTGCCAACACTGGGCGAATTGGAGAAGTCGGCCTCCCACTCTGGGGTCCCCCAGAGAGAGGCCCGTCCCATCAGGCAGCAGGCTTATCCTCCTGCTTGGAAGAAGGGCGCCGAGCACTCCATGCCTGCTTCTTGGGCTTGGGTGCGGCCTTGGTCGCCGAATGTCTCGGGAAGGACTGGCCCTTGGCCTTACCCTGAACCCGAAAGGACCGAAAGGCAGAGCTCCTCACTTTAGCCGGCGCAGAGGCCGAAGGGAGAAAAGCCGACTTGGACTTAGCCAAAGTATCCACTATTCTGTCCAAATCCGGACCAAATAGTAAATCACCATTAAAAGGCAAGGCCTCCAGACCCTTTTTTGAATCTGCATCAGCCCTCCAGGACCTCAGCCACAGGGAGCGCCGAGCAGATACCGCTGCAGCCGACACCCTAGAAGTGAGCAGGCTGGCATCCAAAGACGCTTCCCCAATATAGGAAGCTGCATCCCGCATCTGTCCCACTAACGCTCTCTGGATATCCGGAGCCTCATCAGGAAAGGTATCCTCCAAGGCATTGGCCCATGCCTCAATGGCTTTAGCCACCCAGGAGATAGCCATGGACGGGCGAGCCACCGCCCCGGAAAGAGAATAAATGGACTTTAAACAAGTCTCCACCTTCCTGTCCGTGGGATCCTTCAAAGAGGAGATAGACGGCAATGGCAACGTCGCGCTTTTGATCAAGCGGGTAACGTGGGAATCCACCGCCGGCGGAGTTTCCCATTTCCTGCAATGAGCTTCAGGAAAAGGATAGTTCGCCGCCAACCTCTTCTGTGGATGGAACCTCTTACTAGGTAATTGCCAGGCCGCCGCCATATGATCCGATAATTGATCAGACAGGGGGAACACAGTTGAGGTCACCTTGGCCTTTTTAAAATTAGGAAACTTCGACCTAGGAGCCGGCGCATCATCCTCAACATGTAGGATAGCCCGCACCGCCCTAACTAAGGCTGGAACATTAATGGAGGACTTAGCTTCCACCTCCTGCCCCATGACATCAGAGTCAGAGTCCTCATGGATTTCTCCATCATCTGAGGACACTTCCGAGTCCGACAACTGCGCAGCTAGTGAACTCACAACCGGACGTTTAGACACCCTTGGTGGCACATCACCTTGCAACATAGACTGAAACGCCGAGGATGAAGCCGCCAGACTCTGTACGGAGCTGGATAGAACATCCACCCAAGGCGGAGGAGCCGTCGGAGCAACACTCTGCAAAGGCACTACAGACTGACACGTCCCTGGGGAAGACTGCACATACACAGGCAGTCCCGAGTAAGGACCCACAGTCTGGGCCCCGGGGGAAGACCGCAACATTTGTGGAACCCTCGGGGAATGGGGGATGGTGGGCTGCGGTAACGCCCTAGAAGGGACCGCTGATGGGACCGATAACCGGTCCGCAATAGACGCCAGCACCTGTGAAAACATCGCCCAAGGAGGGTCCTGTGATACAGGGGGGTTGGAGGGGCCCGGTACCAGCTGGCACCGCCCGCACAGACCATCCTGAGATAAGTCCTCCCCATCAACTCCAGCAGCACAGCGTCTGCAGGAAAATAGCACAGGAGCCACAGAGCGCTCAGTCTCCTCATCCGACATGATACCGTAGATACACAAGAAATAGGTATCACCAGAGGAATTACGGTTTTAACACCCGCGCACTCACCAGTATGCGAAACAACAGCCCAGATATGGTACTGTGTAGCACACAACAGTATGTGACTGACCCCACAAATACGTGTTTTATATATGTGAGGGTCTCAGAAAAACGCCCTTCCCCCACACACCTGCCGGGCCGTAGGAGAAGGAAAGGGATAGTTATAAGCTGACAGTAAGGAGAATAAGTCACAGACAGGCAGCACTAGCAATAGTCACATACAATGCAGAAAAGTTATACTCACTGCACCTTCCGCTACAATCAACCGCCCAGATTCAGTGTCTGGGAGGGCTATAGCGCTGTGTACACTGTCCTTTAGCAGGGGAGAGGTACACAGGGGGACCGGTCCACTTGATACCGCCTGGGAGTCTGCGATGTGCCAGTAAAGATGGCCGCCGGAGACCTCAGAGGAGGAGTGGCCGAGAGATAAGAGCAGCTCAGCGACGCCAGACTGCTTGTTGAAAGGCGCGCTGAGCTGAGGGGAGGAGCCGCTAGACAGGGAAGGCTGCCTCCCCTGGCTAGCAATTAACCCCCGGGTTGCCGGTCCCGCTACCAGCCTGATACCCTGGTGGTCTAGCGGACACGCGGGGTATTCCTCAATTGAGGGGGAGCCCGCCGCAGCCGCTAGCGCCTCCGGTCTGTCCCCAGAGACCGGAGGCTCCTGACTGCATTGAAGTATCCGCGGGCCGCCGCACGCGGCGACCCGCGGCTTACCTGATCCCCGTCGCGTCCGGCAGCAGTCAAGGGAGTCCCCAGAGCCCGGCTAGTACAGGCTCTGGGGTCCCGCCGCGATCCCCAGAGCTGTACTGGCGTCGCGGCGCCAACGGGGAGAAGGAGCGGCAGCGTGGACGTCCTAAAGGACAGTCTGATGCTGCCGCTCTAAAAGTGTAAAAAAAGAAGAAAAAAATAAAAAATTTCTCTTTTAAAATAAAGCTATGGGGCTGCTCCTGCAGCCCCACTGCGACAGGGTGACCCGACTCCGGCCGGGCACCAACTAAAACTGAGGTGCCTGTGGCCGGGGCGGGGTATAGAGGAGGACGGACCCAAGTGCATCCTGGGAGCAGCAAAGCTTTAACTGCGTGGTGCCCGTGGATCCAGATCCAGCTATACCCCAAGGTCAACCCTGTGGACCCCCTATGGACCCTGAAGTAGAAAATGTGTATTATATGTGACAGGGATACACCCAGCTGTACTGTGTATAATGTGTATTATATGTGACGGGGATACACCCAGCTGTACTGTGTATAATGTGTATTATATGTGACAGGGATATACCCAGCTGTACTGTGTATAATGTGTATTATATGTGAGTGACAGGGATATACCCAGCTGTACTGTGTATAATGTGTATTATATGTGAGTGACAGGGATACACCCAGCTGTACTGTGTATAATGTGTATTATATGTGAGTGACAGGGATATACCCAGCTGTACTGTGTATAATGTGTATTATATGTGACAGGGATACACCCAGCTGTACTGTGTATAATGTGTATTATATGTGACGGGGATACACCCAGCTGTACTGTGTATAATGTGTATTATATGTGAGTGACGGGGATATACCCAGCTGTACTGTGTATAATGTGTATTATATGTGAGTGACAGGGATATACCCAGCTGTACTGTGTATAATGTGTATTATATGTGAGTGACAGGGATACACCCAGCTGTACTGTGTATAATGTGTATTATATGTGACAGGGATACACCCAGCTGTACTGTGTATAATGTGTATTATATGTGACAGGGATACACCCAGCTGTACTGTGTATAATGTGTATTATATGTGACGGGGATACACCCAGCTGTACTGTGTATAATGTGTATTATATGTGACAGGGATATACCCAGCTGTACTGTGTATAATGTGTATTATATGTGAGTGACAGGGATATACCCAGCTGTACTGTGTATAATGTGTATTATATGTGAGTGACAGGGATACACCCAGCTGTACTGTGTATAATGTGTATTATATGTGAGTGACAGGGATATACCCAGCTGTACTGTGTATAATGTGTATTATATGTGACAGGGATACACCCAGCTGTACTGTGTATAATGTGTATTATATGTGACGGGGATACACCCAGCTGTACTGTGTATAATGTGTATTATATGTGAGTGACGGGGATATACCCAGCTGTACTGTGTATAATGTGTATTATATGTGAGTGACAGGGATATACCCAGCTGTACTGTGTATAATGTGTATTATATGTGAGTGAGAGGGATACACCCAGCTGTACTGTGTATAATGTGTATTATATGTGACAGGGATACACCCAGCTGTACTGTGTATAATGTGTATTATATGTGACAGGGATACACCCAGCTGTACTGTGTATAATGTGTATTATATGTGACAGGGATACACCCAGCTGTACTGTGTATAATGTGTATTATATGTGAGTGACGGGGATACACCCAGCTGTACTGTGTATAATGTGTATTATATGTGAGTGACAGGGATACACCCAGCTGTACTGTGTATAATGTGTATTATATGTGACAGGGATACACCCAGCTGTACTGTGTATAATGTGTATTATATGTGACAGGGATACACCCAGCTGTACTGTGTATAATGTGTATTATATGTGACAGGGATATACCCAGCTGTACTGTGTATAATGTGTATTATATGTGAGTGACAGGGATACACCCAGCTGTACTGTGTATAATGTGTATTATATGTGAGTGACAGGGATACACCCAGCTGTACTGTGTATAATGTGTATTATATGTGACAGGGATACACCCAGCTGTACTGTGTATAATGTGTATTATATGTGACAGGGATACACCCAGCTGTACTGTGTATAATGTGTATTATATGTGACGGGGATACACCCAGCTGTACTGTGTATAATGTGTATTATATGTGACAGGGATATACCCAGCTGTACTGTGTATAATGTGTATTATATGTGAGTGACAGGGATATACCCAGCTGTACTGTGTATAATGTGTATTATATGTGAGTGACAGGGATACACCCAGCTGTACTGTGTATAATGTGTATTATATGTGAGTGACAGGGATATACCCAGCTGTACTGTGTATAATGTGTATTATATGTGACAGGGATACACCCAGCTGTACTGTGTATAATGTGTATTATATGTGACGGGGATACACCCAGCTGTACTGTGTATAATGTGTATTATATGTGAGTGACGGGGATATACCCAGCTGTACTGTGTATAATGTGTATTATATGTGAGTGACAGGGATATACCCAGCTGTACTGTGTATAATGTGTATTATATGTGAGTGACAGGGATACACCCAGCTGTACTGTGTATAATGTGTATTATATGTGACAGGGATACACCCAGCTGTACTGTGTATAATGTGTATTATATGTGACAGGGATACACCCAGCTGTACTGTGTATAATGTGTATTATATGTGACAGGGATACACCCAGCTGTACTGTGTATAATGTGTATTATATGTGAGTGACGGGGATACACCCAGCTGTGCTGTGTATAATGTGTATTATATGTGACAGGGATATACCCAGCTGTACTGTGTATAATGTGTATTATATGTGAGTGACAGGGATACACCCAGCTGTACTGTGTATAATGTGTATTATATGTGAGTGACAGGGATATACCCAGCTGTACTGTGTATAATGTGTATTATATGTGACAGGGATATACCCAGCTGTACTGTGTATAATGTGTATTATATGTGACAGGGATACACCCAGCTGTACTGTGTATAATGTGTATTATATGTGAGTGACAGGGATATACCCAGCTGTACTGTGTATAATGTGTATTATATGTGAGTGACAGGGATACACCCAGCTGTACTGTGTATAATGTGTATTATATGTGAGTGACAGGAATACACCCAGCTGTACTGTGTATAATGTGTATTATATGTGAGTGACAGGGATACACCCAGCTGTACTGTGTATAATGTGTATTATATGTGAGTGACAGGGATACACCCAGCTGTACTGTGTATAATGTGTATTATATGTGAGTGACAGGGATACACCCAGCTGTACTGTGTATAATGTGTATTATATGTGAGTGACAGGAATACACCCAGCTGTACTGTGTATAATGTGTATTATATGTGACAGGGATACACCCAGCTGTACTGTGTATAATGTGTATTATATG
Organism: Taudactylus pleione; assembly: GCA_031769625.1. Lineage (NCBI taxonomy): Eukaryota > Metazoa > Chordata > Amphibia > Anura > Myobatrachidae > Taudactylus > Taudactylus pleione. Next base: position 303,840 of record JAUIMM010002417.1, read on the forward strand.
TGAGTGACAGAGATACACCCAGCTGTACTGTGTATAATGTGTATTATATGTGAGTGACAGGGATATACCCAGCTGTACTGTGTATAATGTGTATTATATGTGACAGGGATACACCCAGCTGTACTGTGTATAATGTGTATTATATGTGACAGGGATACACCCAGCTGTACTGTGTATAATGTGTATTATATGTGACAGGGATATACCCAGCTGTACTGTGTATAATGTGTATTATATGTGACGGGGATACACCCAGCTGTACTGTGTATAATGTGTATTATATGTGACAGGGATACACCCAGCTGTACTGTGTATAATGTGTATTATATGTGACAGGGATATACCCAGCTGTACTGTGTATAATGTGTATTATATGTGAGTGACGGGGATACACCCAGCTGTACTGTGTATAATGTGTATTATATGTGACGGGGATATACCCAGCTGTACTGTGTATAATGTGTATTATATGTGAGTGACAGGGATATACCCAGCTGTACTATGTATAATGTGTATTATATGTGAGTGACAGGGATACACCCAGCTGTACTGTGTATAATGTGTATTATATGTGAGTGACAGGGATACACCCAGCGGTACTGTGTATAATGTGTATTATATGTGAGTGACAGGGATATACCCAGCTGTACTGTGTATAATGTGTATTATATGTGAGTGACAGGGATATACCCAGCTGTACTGTGTATAATGTGTATTATATGTGAGTGACAGGGATATACCCAGCTGTACTGTGTATAATGTGTATTATATGTGACAGGGATACACCCAGCTGTACTGTGTATAATGTGTATTATATGTGAGTGACAGGGATATACCCAGCTGTACTGTGTATAATGTGTATTATATGTGACAGGGATACACCCAGCTGTACTGTGTATAATGTGTATTATATGTGACAGGGATACACCCAGCTGTACTGTGTATAATGTGTATTATATGTGACAGGGATATACCCAGCTGTACTGTGTATAATGTGTATTATATGTGAGTGACAGGGATATACCCAGCTGTACTGTGTATAATGTGTATTATATGTGAGTGACAGGGATATACCCAGCTGTACTGTGTATAATGTGTATTATATGTGACAGGGATACACCCAGCTGTACTGTGTATAATGTGTATTATATGTGACAGGAATACACCCAGCTGTACTGTGTATAATGTGTATTATATGTGAGTGACAGGGATACACCCAGCTGTACTGTGTATAATGTGTATTATATGTGAGTGACAGGTATATACCCAGCTGTACTGTGTATAATGTGTATTATATGTGACAGGGATATACCCAGCTGTACTGTGTATAATGTGTATTATATGTGAGTGACAGGGATACACCCAGCTGTACTGTGTATAATGTGTATTATATGTGACAGGGATATACCCAGCTGTACTGTGTATAATGTGTATTATATGTGACAGGGATACACCCAGCTGTACTGTGTATAATGTGTATTATATGTGACGGGGATACACCCAGCTGTACTGTGTATAATGTGTATTATATGTGAGTGACAGGGATACACCCAGCTGTACTGTGTATAATGTGTATTATATGTGAGTGACAGGGATACACCCAGCTGTACTGTGTATAATGTGTATTATATGTGACTGACAGGGATATACCCAGCTGTACTGTGTATAATGTGTATTATATGTGACAGGGATACACCCAGCTGTACTGTGTATAATGTGTATTATATGTGACAGGGATATACCCAGCTGTACTGTGTATAATGTGTATTATATGTGAGTGACAGGGATACACCCAGCTGTACTGTGTATAATGTGTATTATATGTGAGTGACAGGGATACACCCAGCTGTACTGTGTATAATGTGTATTATATGTGACAGGGATATACCCAGCTGTACTGTGTATAATGTGTATTATATGTGAGTGACGGGGATACACCCAGCTGTACTGTGTATAATGTGTATTATATGTGACAGGGATACACCCAGCTGTACTGTGTATAATGTGTATTATATGTGAGTGACAGGGAATACACCCAGCTGTACTGTGTATAATGTGTATTATATGTGAGTGACAGGGATACACCCAGCTGTACTGTGTATAATGTGTATTATATGTGACAGGGATACACCCAGCTGTACTGTGTATAATGTGTATTATATGTGACAGGGATATACCCAGCTGTACTGTGTATAATGTGTATTATATGTGACAGGGATACACCCAGCTGTACTGTGTATAATGTGTATTATATGTGAGTGACAGGGATACACCCAGCTGTACTGTGTATAATGTGTATTATATGTGAGTGACAGGGATACACCCAGCTGTACTGTGTATAATGTGTATTATATGTGAGTGACAGGGATATACCCAGCTGTACTGTGTATAATGTGTATTATATGTGACTGACAGGGATATACCCAGCTGTACTGTGTATAATGTGTATTATATGTGACTGACAGGGATATACCCAGCTGTACTGTGTATAATGTGTATTATATGTGAGTGACGGGGATACACCCAGCTGTACTGTGTATAATGTGTATTATATGTGACAGGGATACACCCAGCTGTACTGTGTATAATGTGTATTATATGTGAGTGACAGGGATACACCCAGCTGTACTGTGTATAATGTGTATTATATGTGACAGGGATATACCCAGCTGTACTGTGTATAATGTGTATTATATGTGAGTGACAGGGATACACCCAGCTGTACTGTGTATAATGTGTATTATATGTGACAGGGATACACCCAGCTGTACTGTGTATAATGTGTATTATATGTGACAGGGATACACCCAGCTGTACTGTGTATAATGTGTATTATATGTGAGTGACAGGGATACACCCAGCTGTACTGTGTATAATGTGTATTATATGTGACAGGGATATACCCAGCTGTACTGTGTATAATGTGTATTATATGTGACAGGGATATACCCAGCTGTACTGTGTATAATGTGTATTATATGTGAGTGACAGGGATACACCCAGCTGTACTGTGTATAATGTGTATTATATGTGACAGGGATATACCCAGCTGTACTGTGTATAATGTGTATTATATGTGACAGGGATACACCCAGCTGTACTGTGTATAATGTGTATTATATGTGAGTGACAGGGATACACCCAGCTGTACTGTGTATAATGTGTATTATATGTGAGTGACAGGGATATACCCAGCTGTACTGTGTATAATGTGTATTATATGTGACAGGGATACACCCAGCTGTACTGTGTATAATGTGTATTATATGTGAGTGACAGGGATACACCCAGCTGTACTGTGTATAATGTGTATTATATGTGACAGGGATACACCCAGCTGTACTGTGTATAATGTGTATTATATGTGAGTGACAGGGATACACCCAGCTGTACTGTGTATAATGTGTATTATATGTGACAGGGATACACCCAGCTGTACTGTGTATAATGTGTATTATATGTGAGTGACGGGGATACACCCAGCTGTACTGTGTATAATGTGTATTATATGTGACAGGGATATACCCAGCTGTACTGTGTATAATGTGTATTATATGTGAGTGTGACAGGGATATACCCAGCTGTACTGTGTATAATGTGTATTATATGTGACAGGGATATACCCAGCTGTACTGTGTATAATGTGTATTATATGTGAGTGACAGGGATACACCCAGCTGTACTGTGTATAATGTGTATTATATGTGAGTGACGGGGATATACCCAGCTGTACTGTGTATAATGTGTATTATATGTGAGTGACAGGGATACACCCAGCTGTACTGTGTATAATGTGTATTATATGTGACAGGGATATACCCAGCTGTACTGTGTATAATGTGTATTATATGTGACAGGGATATACCCAGCTGTACTGTGTATAATGTGTATTATATGTGAGTGACAGGGATATACCCAGCTGTACTGTGTATAATGTGTATTATATGTGAGTGACAGGTATATACCCAGCTGTACTGTGTATAATGTGTATTATATGTGAGTGACAGGGATACACCCAGCTGTACTGTGTATAATGTGTATTATATGTGACAGGGATACACCCAGCTGTACTGTGTATAATGTGTATTATATGTGAGTGACAGGTATATACCCAGCTGTACTGTGTATAATGTGTATTATATGTGACAGGGATACACCCAGCTGTACTGTGTATAATGTGTATTATATGTGAGTGACAGGGAATACACCCAGCTGTACTGTGTATAATGTGTATTATATGTGAGTGACAGGAATACACCCAGCTGTACTGTGTATAATGTGTATTATATGTGACGGGATACACCCAGCTGTACTGTGTATAATGTGTATTATATGTGACGGGATACACCCAGCTGTACTGTGTATAATGTGTATTATATGTGACAGGGATACACCCAGCTGTACTGTGTATAATGTGTATTATATGTGACAGGGATATACCCAGCTGTACTGTGTATAATGTGTATTATATGTGAGTGACAGGGATATACCCAGCTGTACTGTGTATAATGTGTATTATATGTGACAGGGATATACCCAGCTGTACTGTGTATAATGTGTATTATATGTGACAGGGATATACCCAGCTGTACTGTGTATAATGTGTATTATATGTGACAGGGATACACCCAGCTGTACTGTGTATAATGTGTATTATATGTGAGTGACAGGAATACACCCAGCTGTACTGTGTATAATGTGTATTATATGTGAGTGACAGGGATACACCCAGCTGTACTGTGTATAATGTGTATTATATGTGACAGGGATACACCCTGCTGTACTGTGTATAATGTGTATTATATGTGAGTGACAGGGATATACCCAGCTGTACTGTGTATAATGTGTAGTATATGTGACAGGGATATACCCAGCTGTACTGTGTATAATGTGTATTATATGTGAGTGACAGGGATACACCCAGCTGTACTGTGTATAATGTGTATTATATGTGACGGGGATACACCCAGCTGTACTGTGTATAATGTGTATTATATGTGAGTGACAGGGATACACCCAGCTGTACTGTGTATAATGTGTATTATATGTGACAGGGATATACCCAGCTGTACTGTGTATAATGTGTATTATATGTGAGTGACAGGGATACACCCAGCTGTACTGTGTATAATGTGTATTATATGTGAGTGACAGGGATACACCCAGCTGTACTGTGTATAATGTGTATTATATGTGACGGGGATACACCCAGCTGTACTGTGTATAATGTGTATTATATGTGAGTGACAGGGATATACCCAGCTGTACTGTGTATAATGTGTATTATATGTGAGTGACGGGGATACACCCAGCTGTACTGTGTATAATGTGTATTATATGTGACAGGGATATACCCAGCTGTACTGTGTATAATGTGTATTATATGTGACAGGGATACACCCAGCTGTACTGTGTATAATGTGTATTATATGTGAGTGACAGGGATATACCCAGCTGTACTGTGTATAATGTGTATTATATGTGACAGGGATATACCCAGCTGTACTGTGTATAATGTGTATTATATGTGAGTGACAGGGATATACCCAGCTGTACTGTGTATAATGTGTATTATATGTGACAGGGATACACCCAGCTGTACTGTGTATAATGTGTATTATATGTGAGTGACAGGGATATACCCAGCTGTACTGTGTATAATGTGTATTATATGTGAGTGACAGGGATATACCCAGCTGTACTGTGTATAATGTGTATTATATGTGAGTGACAGGGATATACCCAGCTGTACTGTGTATAATGTGTATTATATGTGAGTGACAGGGATATACCCAGCTGTACTGTGTATAATGTGTATTATATGTGAGTGACGGGGATACACCCAGCTGTACTGTGTATAATGTGTATTATATGTGAGTGACAGGGATACACCCAGCTGTACTGTGTATAATGTGTATTATATGTGAGTGACAGGGATACACCCAGCTGTACTGTGTATAATGTGTATTATATGTGAGTGACAGGGATATACCCAGCTGTACTGTGTATAATGTGTATTATATGTGAGTGACAGGGATATACCCAGCTGTACTGTGTATAATGTGTATTATATGTGAGTGACGGGGATACACCCAGCTGTACTGTGTATAATGTGTATTATATGTGAGTGACAGGGATACACCCAGCTGTACTGTGTATAATGTGTATTATATGTGAGTGACGGGGATATACCCAGCTGTACTGTGTATAATGTGTATTATATGTGACAGGGATACACCCAGCTGTACTGTGTATAATGTGTATTATATGTGAGTGACAGGGATACACCCAGCTGTAATGTGTATAATGTGTATTATATGTGAGTGACGGGGATATACCCAGCTGTACTGTGTATAATGTGTATTATATGTGAGTGACAGGGATACACCCAGCTGTACTGTGTATAATGTGTATTATATGTGACAGGGATACACCCAGCTGTACTGTGTATAATGTGTATTATATGTGAGTGACAGGGATATACCCAGCTGTACTGTGTATAATGTGTATTATATGTGAGTGACGGGATATACCCAGCTGTACTGTGTATAATGTGTATTATATGTGAGTGACGGGATATACCCAGCTGTACTGTGTATAATGTGTATTATATGTGACAGGGATACACCCAGCTGTACTGTGTATAATGTGTATTATATGTGACAGGGATATACCCAGCTGTACTGTGTATAATGTGTATTATATGTGACAGGGATACACCCAGCTGTACTGTGTATAATGTGTATTATATGTGACGGGGATACACCCAGCTGTACTGTGTATAATGTGTATTATATGTGACAGGGATACACCCAGCTGTACTGTGTATAATGTGTATTATATGTGACAGGGATACACCCAGCTGTACTGTGTATAATGTGTATTATATGTGACAGGGATACACCCAGCTGTACTGTGTATAATGTGTATTATATGTGAGTGACAGGGATACACCCAGCTGTACTGTGTATAATGTGTATTATATGTGAGTGACAGGGATATTCCCAGCTGTACTGTGTATAATGTGTATTATATGTGAGTGACAGGGATACACCCAGCTGTACTGTGTATAATGTATATTATATGTGAGTGACGGGGATACACCCAGCTGTACTGTGTATAATGTGTATTATATGTGACAGGGATATACCCAGCTGTACTGTGTATAATGTGTATTATATGTGAGTGACAGGGATACACCCAGCTGTACTGTGTATAATGTGTATTATATGTGAGTGACGGGGATACACCCAGCTGTACTGTGTATAATGTGTATTATATGTGAGTGACAGGGATACACCCAGCTGTACTGTGTATAATGTGTATTATATGTGACAGGGATACACCCAGCTGTACTATGTATAATGTGTATTATATGTGAGTGACAGGGATACACCCAGCTGTACTGTGTATAATGTGTATTATATGTGAGTGACAGGGATACACCCAGCTGTACTGTGTATAATGTGTATTATATGTGAGTGACAGGGATACACCCAGCTGTACTGTGTATAATGTGTATTATATGTGAGTGACGGGGATATACCCAGCTGTACTGTGTATAATGTGTATTATATGTGAGTGACAGGGATACACCCAGCTGTACTGTGTATAATGTGTATTATATGTGAGTGACAGGGATACACCCAGCTGTACTGTGTATAATGTGTATTATATGTGACAGGGATATACCCAGCTGTACTGTGTATAATGTGTATTATATGTGAGTGACGGGGATATACCCAGCTGTACTGTGTATAATGTGTATTATATGTGAGTGACGGGGATATACCCAGCTGTACTGTGTATAATGTGTATTATATGTGAGTGACAGGGATACACCCAGCTGTACTGTGTATAATGTGTATTATATGTGACAGGGATATACCCAGCTGTACTGTGTATAATGTGTATTATATGTGACAGGGATATACCCAGCTGTACTGTGTATAATGTGTATTATATGTGAGTGACAGGGATACACCCAGCTGTACTGTGTATAATGTGTATTATATGTGAGTGACAGGGATATTCCCAGCTGTACTGTGTATAATGTGTATTATATGTGAGTGACGGGATATACCCAGCTGTACTGTGTATAATGTGTATTATATGTGAGTGACAGGGATACACCCAGCTGTACTGTGTATAATGTGTATTATATGTGAGTGACGGGGATATACCCAGCTGTACTGTGTATAATGTGTATTATATGTGAGTGACAGGGATATACCCAGCTGTACTGTGTATAATGTGTATTATATGTGACAGGGATACACCCAGCTGTACTATGTATAATGTGTATTATATGTGACAGGGATACACCCAGCTGTACTGTGTATAATGTGTATTATATGTGAGTGACGGGATATACCCAGCTGTACTGTGTATAATGTGTATTATATGTGAGTGACAGGGATATACCCAGCTGTACTGTGTATAATGTGTATTATATGTGACAGGGATACACCCAGCTGTACTGTGTATAATGTGTATTATATGTGAGTGACGGGGATACACCCAGCTGTACTGTGTATAATGTGTATTATATGTGACAGGGATACACCCAGCTGTACTGTGTATAATGTGTATTATATGTGACAGGGATACACCCAGCTGTACTGTGTATAATGTGTATTATATGTGAGTGACGGGATATACCCAGCTGTACTGTGTATAATGTGTATTATATGTGAGTGACAGGGATATACCCAGCTGTACTGTGTATAATGTGTATTATATGTGACAGGGATATACCCAGCTGTACTGTGTATAATGTGTATTATATGTGACAGGGATACACCCAGCTGTACTGTGTATAATGTGTATTATATGTGAGTGACGCACCCAGCTGTACTGTGTATAATGTGTATTATATGTGAGTGACAGGGATACACCAAGCTGTACTGTGTATAATGTGTATTATATGGGAGTGACAGGGATATACCCAGCTGTACTGTGTATAATGTGTATTATATGTGACAGGGATACACGTACTGTGTATAATGTGTATTATATGTGACAGGGATATACCCAGCTGTACTGTGTATAATGTGTATTATATGTGAGTGACAGGGATACACCCAGCTGTACTGTGTATAATGTGTATTATATGTGACAGGGATACACCCAGCTGTACTGTGTATAATGTGTATTATATGTGACAGGGATACACCCAGCTGTACTGTGTATAATGTGTATTATATGTGAGTGACAGGGATACACCCAGCTGTACTGTGTATAATGTGTATTATATGTGAGTGACGGGGATATACCCAGCTGTACTGTGTATAATGTGTATTATATGTGAGTGACAGGGATACACCCAGCTGTACTGTGTATAATGTGTATTATATGGGAGTGACAGGGATATACCCAGCTGTACTGTGTATAATGTGTATTATATGTGACAGGGATACACCCAGCTGTACTGTGTATAATGTGTATTATATGTGACAGGGATACACCCAGCTGTACTGTGTATAATGTGTATTATATGTGACAGGGATACACCCAGCTGTACTGTGTATAATGTGTATTATATGTGACAGGGATACACCCAGCTGTACTGTGTATAATGTGTATTATATGTGACAGGGATACACCCAGCTGTACTGTGTATAGTGTGTATTATATGTGACAGGGATACACCCAGCTGTACTGTGTATAATGTGTATTATATGTGAGTGACAGGGATACACCCAGCTGTACTGTGTATAATGTGTATTATATGTGAGTGACAGGGATATACCCAGCTGTACTGTGTATAATGTGTATTATATGTGACAGGGATATACCCAGCTGTACTGTGTATAATGTGTATTATATGTGAGTGACAGGGATACACCCAGCTGTACTGTGTATAATGTGTATTATATGTGAGTGACAGGGATATACCCAGCTGTACTGTGTATAATGTGTATTATATGTGACAGGGATATACCCAGCTGTACTGTGTATAATGTGTATTATATGTGAGTGACAGGGATACACCCAGCTGTACTGTGTATAATGTGTATTATATGTGACAGGGATACACCCAGCTGTACTGTGTATAATGTGTATTATATGTGACAGGGATACACCCAGCTGTACTGTGTATAATGTGTATTATATGTGAGTGACAGGGATACACCCAGCTGTACTGTGTATAATGTGTATTATATGTGAGTGACGGGGATATACCCAGCTGTACTGTGTATAATGTGTATTATATGTGAGTGACAGGGATACACCCAGCTGTACTGTGTATAATGTGTATTATATGGGAGTGACAGGGATATACCCAGCTGTACTGTGTATAATGTGTATTATATGTGACAGGGATACACCCAGCTGTACTGTGTATAATGTGTATTATATGTGACAGGGATACACCCAGCTGTACTGTGTATAATGTGTATTATATGTGAGTGACAGGGATACACCCAGCTGTACTGTGTATAATGTGTATTATATGTGACAGGGATACACCCAGCTGTACTGTGTATAGTGTGTATTATATGTGACAGGGATACACCCAGCTGTACTGTGTATAATGTGTATTATATGTGAGTGACAGCGATACACCCAGCTGTACTGTGTATAATGTGTATTATATGTGAGTGACAGGGATATACCCAGCTGTACTGTGTATAATGTGTATTATATGTGACAGGGATATACCCAGCTGTACTGTGTATAATGTGTATTATATGTGAGTGACAGGGATACACCCAGCTGTACTGTGTATAATGTGTATTATATGTGACAGGGATACACCCAGCTGTACTGTGTATAATGTGTATTATATGTGACAGGGATACACCCAGCTGTACTGTGTATAATGTGTATTATATGTGAGTTACAGGGATACACCCAGCTGTACTGTGTATAATGTGTATTATATGTGAGTGACAGGGAATATACCCAGCTGTACTGTGTATAATGTGTATTATATGTGAGTGACAGGGATATACCCAGCTGTACTGTGTATAATGTGTATTATATGTGAGTGACGGGGATACACCCAGCTGTACTGTGTATAATGTGTATTATATGTGACAGGGATACACCCAGCTGTACTGTGTATAATGTGTATTATATGTGACAGGGATACACCCAGCTGTACTGTGTATAATGTGTATTATATGTGACAGGGATACACCCAGCTGTACTGTGTATAATGTGTATTATATGTGAGTGACGGGGATATACCCAGCTGTACTGTGTATAATGTGTATTATATGTGAGTGACAGGGATACACCCAGCTGTACTGTGTATAATGTGTATTATATGTGAGTGACAGGGATATACCCAGCTGTACTGTGTATAATGTGTATTATATGTGAGTGACAGGGATACACCCAGCTGTACTGTGTATAATGTGTATTATATGTGAGTGACAGGGATACACCCAGCTGTACTGTGTATAATGTGTATTATATGTGAGTGACGGGGATATACCCAGCTGTACTGTGTATAATGTGTATTATATGTGAGTGACAGGGATACACCCAGCTGTACTGTGTATAATGTGTATTATATGGGAGTGACAGGGATATACCCAGCTGTACTGTGTATAATGTGTATTATATGTGACAGGGATACACCCAGCTGTACTGTGTATAATGTGTATTATATGTGACAGGGATACACCCAGCTGTACTGTGTATAATGTGTATTATATGTGAGTGACAGGGATATACCCAGCTGTACTGTGTATAATGTGTATTATATGTGAGTGACAGGGATACACCCAGCTGTACTGTGTATAATGTGTATTATATGTGACAGGGATATACCCAGCTGTACTGTGTATAATGTGTATTATATGTGAGTGACAGGGATACACCCAGCTGTACTGTGTATAATGTGTATTATATGTGACAGGGATATACCCAGCTGTACTGTGTATAATGTGTATTATATGTGAGTGACGGGGATATAACCAGCTGTACTGTGTATAATGTGTATTATATGTGAGTGACGGGGATATAACCAGCTGTACTGTGTATAATGTTATTATATGTGAGTGACAGGGATATAACCAGCTGTACTGTGTATAATGTGTATTATATGTGAGTGACGGGGATACACCCAGCTGTACTGTGTATAATGTGTATTATATGTGAGTGACAGGGATATACCCAGCTGTACTGTGTATAATGTGTATTATATGTGACGGGGATACACCCAGCTGTACTGTGTATAATGTGTATTATATGTGAGTGACAGGGATACACCCAGCTGTACTGTGTATAATGTGTATTATATGTGACGGGGATACACCCAGCTGTACTGTGTATAATGTGTATTATATGTGACGGGGATACACCCAGCTGTACTGTGTATAATGTGTATTATATGTGAGTGACAGGGATACACCCAGCTGTACTGTGTATAATGTGTATTATATGTGAGTGACAGGGATACACCCAGCTGTACTGTGTATAATGTGTATTATATGTGACAGGGATACACCCAGCTGTACTGTGTATAATGTGTATTATATGTGACGGGGATACACCCAGCTGTACTGTGTATAATGTGTATTATATGTGAGTGACAGGGATACACCCAGCTGTACTGTGTATAATGTGTATTATATGTGAGTGACAGGGATATACCCAGCTGTACTGTGTATAATGTGTATTATATGTGAGTGACAGGGATATACCCAGCTGTACTGTGTATAATGTGTATTATATGTGAGTGACAGGGATACACCCAGCTGTACTGTGTATAATGTGTATTATATGTGAGTGACAGGGATATACCCAGCTGTACTGTGTATAATGTGTATTATATGTGAGTGACAGGGATATACCCAGCTGTACTGTGTATAATGTGTATTATATGTGAGTGACAGGGATATACCCAGCTGTACTGTGTATAATGTGTATTATATGTGAGTGATGGGGATATACCCAGCTGTACTGTGTATAATGTGTATTATATGTGACAGGAATACACCCAGCTGTACTGTGTATAATGTGTATAATATGTGAGTGACAGGGATACACCCAGCTGTACTGTGTATAATGTGTATTATATGTGAGTGACAGGGATACACCCAGCTGTACTGTGTATAATGTGTATTATATGTGACAGGGATACACCCAGCTGTACTGTGTATAATGTGTATTATATGTGAGTGACAGGGATACACCCAGCTGTACTGTGTATAATGTGTATTATATGTGAGTGACAGGGATACACCCAGCTGTACTGTGTATAATGTGTATTATATGTGAGTGACAGGGATACACCCAGCTGTACTGTGTATAATGTGTATTATATGTGACAGGGATATACCCAGCTGTACTGTGTATAATGTGTATTATATGTGAGTGACAGGGATATACCCAGCTGTACTGTGTATAATGTGTATTATATGTGACGGGGATATACCCAGCTGTACTGTGTATAATGTGTATTATATGTGAGTGACAGGGATACACCCAGCTGTACTGTGTATAATGTGTATTATATGTGAGTGACGGGGATACACCCAGCTGTACTGTGTATAATGTGTATTATATGTGAGTGACGGGGATATACCCAGCTGTACTGTGTATAATGTGTATTATATGTGAGTGACAGGGATACACCCAGCTGTACTGTGTATAATGTGTATTATATGTGACAGGGATACACCCAGCTGTACTGTGTATAATGTGTATTATATGTGAGTGACAGGGATATACCCAGCTGTACTGTGTATAATGTGTATTATATGTGAGTGACAGGGATATACCCAGCTGTACTGTGTATAATGTGTATTATATGTGAGTGACAGGGATATACCCAGCTGTACTGTGTATAATGTGTATTATATGTGAGTGACGGGGATATACCCAGCTGTACTGTGTATAATGTGTATTATATGTGACAGGAATACACCCAGCTGTACTGTGTATAATGTGTATAATATGTGAGTGACAGGGATACACCCAGCTGTACTGTGTATAATGTGTATTATATGTGAGTGACAGGGATACACCCAGCTGTACTGTGTATAATGTGTATTATATGTGACAGGGATACACCCAGCTGTACTGTGTATAATGTGTATTATATGTGAGTGACAGGGATACACCCAGCTGTACTGTGTATAATGTGTATTATATGTGAGTGACAGGGATACACCCAGCTGTACTGTGTATAATGTGTATTATATGTGAGTGACAGGGATACACCCAGCTGTACTGTGTATAATGTGTATTATATGTGACAGGGATATACCCAGCTGTACTGTGTATAATGTGTATTATATGTGAGTGACAGGGATATACCCAGCTGTACTGTGTATAATGTGTATTATATGTGACGGGGATATACCCAGCTGTACTGTGTATAATGTGTATTATATGTGAGTGACAGGGATATACCCAGCTGTACTGTGTATAATGTGTATTATATGTGACGGGGATACACCCAGCTGTACTGTGTATAATGTGTATTATATGTGAGTGACAGGGATACACCCAGCTGTACTGTGTATAATGTGTATTATATGTGAGTGACGGGGATACACCCAGCTGTACTGTGTATAATGTGTATTATATGTGACAGGGATACACCCAGCTGTACTGTGTATAATGTGTATTATATGTGAGTGACAGGGATATACCCAGCTGTACTGTGTATAATGTGTATTGTATGTGAGTGACAGGGATATACCCAGCTGTACTGTGTATAATGTGTATTGTATGTGACAGGGATATACCCAGCTGTACTGTGTATAATGTGTATTATATGTGAGTGACAGGGATACACCCAGCTGTACTGTGTATAATGTGTATTATATGTGAGTGACGGGGATATACCCAGCTGTACTGTGTATAATGTGTATTATATGTGACAGGGATACACCCAGCTGTACTGTGTATAATGTGTATTATATGTGAGTGACAGGGATATACCCAGCTGTACTGTGTATAATGTGTATTATATGTGAGTGACAGGGATATACCCAGCTGTACTGTGTATAATGTGTATTATATGTGACAGGGATACACCCAGCTGTACTGTGTATAATGTGTATTATATGTGAGTGACAGGGATATACCCAGCTGTACTGTGTATAATGTGTATTATATGTGAGTGACAGGGATACACCCAGCTGTACTGTGTATAATGTGTATTATATGTGAGTGACAGGGATACACCCAGCTGTACTGTGTATAATGTGTATTATATGTGAGTGACAGGGATACACCCAGCTGTACTGTGTATAATGTGTATTATATGTGACAGGGATACACCCAGCTGTACTGTGTATAATGTGTATTATATGTGAGTGACGGGGATACACCCAGCTGTACTGTGTATAATGTGTATTATATGTGACAGGGATACACCCAGCTGTACTGTGTATAATGTGTATTATATGTGAGTGACAGGGATACACCCAGCTGTACTGTGTATAATGTGTATTATATGTGAGTGACGGGGATATACCCAGCTGTACTGTGTATAATGTGTATTATATGTGAGTGACAGGGATATACCCAGCTGTACTGTGTATAATGTGTATTATATGTGACAGGGATATACCCAGCTGTACTGTGTATAATGTGTATTATATGTGACAGGGATACACCCAGCTGTACTGTGTATAATGTGTATTATATGTGAGTGACGGGGATACACCCAGCTGTACTGTGTATAATGTGTATTATATGTGAGTGACAGGGATACACCCAGCTGTACTGTGTATAATGTGTATTATATGTGAGTGACAGGGATACACCCAGCTGTACTGTGTATAATGTGTATTATATGTGAGTGACGGGGATATACCCAGCTGTACTGTGTATAATGTGTATTATATGTGAGTGACAGGGATATACCCAGCTGTACTGTGTATAATGTGTATTATATGTGAGTGACAGGGATATACCCAGCTGTACTGTGTATAATGTGTATTATATGTGACAGGGATACACCCAGCTGTACTGTGTATAATGTGTATTATATGTGAGTGACAGGGATACACCCAGCTGTACTGTGTATAATGTGTATTATATGTGAGTGACAGGGATACACCCAGCTGTACTGTGTATAATGTGTATTATATGTGAGTGACGGGGATATACCCAGCTGTACTGTGTATAATGTGTATTATATGTGAGTGACAGGGATATACCCAGCTGTACTGTGTATAATGTGTATTATATGTGAGTGACAGGAATACACCCAGCTGTACTGTGTATAATGTGTATTATATGTGAGTGACGGGGATACACCCAGCTGTACTGTGTATAATGTGTATTATATGTGAGTGACAGGGATACACCCAGCTGTACTGTGTATAATGTGTATTATATGTGAGTGACAGGGATACACCCAGCTGTACTGTGTATAATGTGTATTATATGTGAGTGACAGGGATACACCCAGCTGTACTGTGTATAATGTGTATTATATGTGAGTTACAGGGATATACCCAGCTGTACTGTGTATAATGTGTATTATATGTGAGTGACAGGGATACACCCAGCTGTACTGTGTATAATGTGTATTATATGTGAGTGACAGGGATACACCCAGCTGTACTGTGTATAATGTGTATTATATGTGACAGGGATACACCCAGCTGTACTGTGTATAATGTGTATTATATGTGAGTGACAGGGATACACCCAGCTGTACTGTGTATAATGTGTATTATATGTGACGGGGATATACCCAGCTGTACTGTGTATAATGTGTATTATATGTGAGTGACAGGGATTTACCCAGCTGTACTGTGTATAATGTGTATTATATGTGACGGGGATATACCCAGCTGTACTGTGTATAATGTGTATTATATGTGAGTGACAGGGATATACCCAGCTGTACTGTGTATAATGTGTATTATATGTGAGTGACAGGGATACACCCAGCTGTACTGTGTATAATGTGTATTATATGTGACAGGGATACACCCAGCTGTACTGTGTATAATGTGTATTATATGTGAGTGACGGGGATATACCCAGCTGTACTGTGTATAATGTGTATTATATGTGAGTGACAGGGATATACCCAGCTGTACTGTGTATAATGTGTATTATATGTGAGTGACAGGGATATACCCAGCTGTACTGTGTATAATGTGTATTATATGTGAGTGACAGGGATACACCCAGCTGTACTGTGTATAATGTGTATTATATGTGAGTGACAGGGATACACCCAGCTGTACTGTGTATAATGTGTATTATATGTGAGTGACAGGGATACACCCAGCTGTACTGTGTATAATGTGTATTATATGTGAGTGACGGGGATACACCCAGCTGTACTGTGTATAATGTGTATTATATGTGAGTGACAGGGATATACCCAGCTGTACTGTGTATAATGTGTATTATATGTGACAGGGATACACCCAGCTGTACTGTGTATAATGTGTATTATATGTGAGTGACAGGGATACACCCAGCTGTACTGTGTATAATGTGTATTATATGTGAGTGACAGGGATACACCCAGCTGTACTGTGTATAATGTGTATTATATGTGAGTGACAGGGATACACCCAGCTGTACTGTGTATAATGTGTATTATATGTGAGTGACAGGGATATACCCAGCTGTACTGTGTATAATGTGTATTATATGTGAGTGACAGGGATACACCCAGCTGTACTGTGTATAATGTGTATTATATGTGACAGGGATATACCCAGCTGTACTGTGTATAATGTGTATTATATGTGAGTGACAGGGATACACCCAGCTGTACTGTGTATAATGTGTATTATATGTGACAGGGATATACCCAGCTGTACTGTGTATAATGTGTATTATATGTGAGTGACGGGGATATAACCAGCTGTACTGTGTATAATGTGTATTATATGTGAGTGACGGGGATACACCCAGCTGTACTGTGTATAATGTGTATTATATGTGAGTGACAGGGATATACCCAGCTGTACTGTGTATAATGTGTATTATATGTGACGGGGATACACCCAGCTGTACTGTGTATAATGTGTATTATATGTGAGTGACAGGGATACACCCAGCTGTACTGTGTATAATGTGTATTATATGTGACGGGGATACACCCAGCTGTACTGTGTATAATGTGTATTATATGTGAGTGACAGGAATATACCCAGCTGTACTGTGTATAATGTGTATTATATGTGAGTGACAGGGATACACCCAGCTGTACTGTGTATAATGTGTATTATATGTGAGTGACAGGGATACACCCAGCTGTACTGTGTATAATGTGTATTATATGTGACAGGGATACACCCAGCTGTACTGTGTATAATGTGTATTATATGTGACGGGGATACACCCAGCTGTACTGTGTATAATGTGTATTATATGTGAGTGACAGGGATATACCCAGCTGTACTGTGTATAATGTGTATTATATGTGACAGGGATATACCCAGCTGTACTGTGTATAATGTGTATTATATGTGAGTGACAGGGATATACCCAGCTGTACTGTGTATAATGTGTATTATATGTGAGTGACGGGGATATACCCAGCTGTACTGTGTATAATGTGTATTATATGTGACAGGAATACACCCAGCTGTACTGTGTATAATGTGTATAATATGTGAGTGACAGGGATACACCCAGCTGTACTGTGTATAATGTGTATTATATGTGAGTGACGGGGATATACCCAGCTGTACTGTGTATAATGTGTATTATATGTGACAGGAATACACCCAGCTGTACTGTGTATAATGTGTATTATATGTGAGTGACAGGGATACACCCAGCTGTACTGTGTATAATGTGTATTATATGTGACAGGGATACACCCAGCTGTACTGTGTATAATGTGTATTATATGTGAGTGACAGGGATACACCCAGCTGTACTGTGTATAATGTGTATTATATGTGAGTGACAGGGATACACCCAGCTGTACTGTGTATAATGTGTATTATATGTGAGTGACAGGGATACACCCAGCTGTACTGTGTATAATGTGTATTATATGTGACAGGGATATACCCAGCTGTACTGTGTATAATGTGTATTATATGTGAGTGACAGGTATACACCCAGCTGTACTGTGTATAATGTGTATTATATGTGAGTGACAGGGATATACCCAGCTGTACTGTGTATAATGTGTATTATATGTGACGGGGATATACCCAGCTGTACTGTGTATAATGTGTATTATATGTGAGTGACAGGGATACACCCAGCTGTACTGTGTATAATGTGTATTATATGTGAGTGACGGGGATACACCCAGCTGTACTGTGTATAATGTGTATTATATGTGAGTGACAGGGATACACCCAGCTGTACTGTGTATAATGTGTATTATATGTGAGTGACGGGGATACACCCAGCTGTACTGTGTATAATGTGTATTATATGTGAGTGACGGGGATATACCCAGCTGTACTGTGTATAATGTGTATTATATGTGAGTGACAGGGATACACCCAGCTGTACTGTGTATAATGTGTATTATATGTGACAGGGATACACCCAGCTGTACTGTGTATAATGTGTATTATATGTGAGTGACAGGGATATACCCAGCTGTACTGTGTATAATGTGTATTGTATGTGAGTGACAGGGATATACCCAGCTGTACTGTGTATAATGTGTATTGTATGTGACAGGGATATACCCAGCTGTACTGTGTATAATGTGTATTATATGTGAGTGACAGGGATACACCCAGCTGTACTGTGTATAATGTGTATTATATGTGAGTGACGGGGATATACCCAGCTGTACTGTGTATAATGTGTATTATATGTGACAGGGATACACCCAGCTGTACTGTGTATAATGTGTATTATATGTGTGACAGGGATATACCCAGCTGTACTGTGTATAATGTGTATTATATGTGAGTGACAGGGATACACCCAGCTGTACTGTGTATAATGTGTATTATATGTGACAGGGATACACCCAGCTGTACTGTGTATAATGTGTATTATATGTGAGTGACGGGGATACACCCAGCTGTACTGTGTATAATGTGTATTATATGTGACAGGGATACACCCAGCTGTACTGTGTATAATGTGTATTATATGTGAGTGACAGGGATACACCCAGCTGTACTGTGTATAATGTGTATTATATGTGACAGGGATACACCCAGCTGTACTGTGTATAATGTGTATTATATGTGACAGGGATATACCCAGCTGTACTGTGTATAATGTGTATTATATGTGAGTGACGGGGATATACCCAGCTGTACTGTGTATAATGTGTATTATATGTGACAGGGATATACCCAGCTGTACTGTGTATAATGTGTATTATATGTGAGTGACGGGGATATACCCAGCTGTACTGTGTATAATGTGTATTATATGTGACAGGGATATACCCAGCTGTACTGTGTATAATGTGTATTATATGTGACAGGGATACACCCAGCTGTGCTGTGTATAATGTGTATTATATGTGAGTGATGGGGATATACCCAGCTGTACTGTGTATAATGTGTATTATATGTGACAGGGATATACCCAGCTGTACTGTGTATAATGTGTATTATATGTGAGTGACGGGGATACACCCAGCTGTACTGTGTATAATGTGTATTATATGTGAGTGACGGGGATATACCCAGCTGTACTGTGTATAATGTGTATTATATGTGAGTGACGGGGATATACCCAGCTGTACTGTGTATAATGTGTATTATATGTGAGTGACAGGGATATACCCAGCTGTACTGTGTATAATGTGTATTATATGTGAGTGACAGGGATATACCCAGCTGTACTGTGTATAATGTGTATTATATGTGACAGGGATACACCCAGCTGTACTGTGTATAATGTGTATTATATGTGAGTGACAGGGATACACCCAGCTGTACTGTGTATAATGTGTATTATATGTGAGTGACAGGGATACACCCAGCTGTACTGTGTATAATGTGTATTATATGTGACAGGGATATACCCAGCTGTACTGTGTATAATGTGTATTATATGTGACAGGGATACACCCAGCTGTACTGTGTATAATGTGTATTATATGTGACAGGGATACACCCAGCTGTACTGTGTATAATGTGTATTATATGTGAGTGACAGGGATACACCCAGCTGTACTGTGTATAATGTGTATTATATGTGAGTGACAGGGATACACCCAGCTGTACTGTGTATAATGTGTATTATATGTGAGTGACGGGGATACACCCAGCTGTACTGTGTATAATGTGTATTATATGTGAGTGACAGGGATACACCCAGCTGTACTGTGTATAATGTGTATTATATGTGAGTGACAGGGATACACCCAGCTGTACTGTGTATAATGTGTATTATATGTGAGTGACAGGGATACACCCAGCTGTACTGTGTATAATGTGTATTATATGTGAGTGACAGGGATATACCCAGCTGTACTGTGTATAATGTGTATTATATGTGAGTGACAGGGATACACCCAGCTGTACTGTGTATAATGTGTATTATATGTGAGTGACAGGGATATACCCAGCTGTACTGTGTATAATGTGTATTATATGTGAGTGACAGGGATACACCCAGCTGTACTGTGTATAATGTGTATTATATGTGAGTGACAGGGATATACCCAGCTGTACTGTGTATAATGTGTATTACATGTGACAGGGATACACCCAGCTGTACTGTGTATAATGTGTATTATATGTGAGTGACAGGGATATACCCAGCTGTACTGTGTATAATGTGTATTATATGTGAGTGACGGGGATATACCCAGCTGTACTGTGTATAATGTGTATTATATGTGAGTGACGGGGATATAACCAGCTGTACTGTGTATAATGTGTAGTATATGTGACAGGGATACACCCAGCTGTACTGTGTATAATGTGTATTATATGTGAGTGACAGGGATATACCCAGCTGTACTGTGTATAATGTGTATTATATGTGAGTGACGGGGATATACCCAGCTGTACTGTGTATAATGTGTATTATATGTGAGTGACGGGGATATAACCAGCTGTACTGTGTATAATCTGTATTATATGTGACAGGGATATACCCAGCTGTACTGTGTATAATGTGTATTATATGTGAGTGACAGGGATATACCCAGCTGTACTGTGTATAGTGTGTATTATATGTGAGTGACAGGGATATACCCAGCTGTACTGTGTATAATGTGTATTATATGTGACAGGGATACACCCAGCTGTACTGTGTATAATGTGTATTATATGTGAGTGACAGGGATATACCCAGCTGTACTGTGTATAATGTGTATTATATGTTAGTGACAGGGATATACCCAGCTGTACTGTGTATAATGTGTATTATATGTGAGTGACAGGGATACACCCAGCTGTACTGTGTATAATGTGTATTATATGTGACAGGGATACACCCAGCTGTACTGTGTATAATGTGTATTATATGTGAGTGACAGGGATATACCCAGCTGTACTGTGTATAATGTGTATTATATGTGACAGGGATATACCCAGCTGTACTGTGTATAATGTGTATTATATGTGAGTGACAGGGATACACCCAGCTGTACTGTGTATAATGTGTATTATATGTGACAGGGATACACCCAGCTGTACTGTGTATAATGTGTATTATATGTGAGTGACAGGGATACACCCAGCTGTACTGTGTATAATGTGTATTATATGTGACAGGGATATACCCAGCTGTACTGTGTATAATGTGTATTATATGTGAGTGACAGGGATATAGCCAGCTGTACTGTGTATAATGTGTATTATATGTGACAGGGATATACCCAGCTGTACTGTGTATAATGTGTATTATATGTGAGTGACAGGGATACACCCAGCTGTACTGTGTATAATGTGTATTATATGTGAGTGACAGGGATACACCCAGCTGTACTGTGTATAATGTGTATTATATGTGACAGGGATACACCCAGCTGTACTGTGTATAATGTGTATTATATGTGACAGGGATATACCCAGCTGTACTGTGTATAATGTGTATTATATGTGAGTGACGGGGATATAACCAGCTGTACTGTGTATAATGTGTATTATATGTGACAGGGATACACCCAGCTGTACTGTGTATAATGTGTATTATATGTGACAGGGATATACCCAGCTGTACTGTGTATAATGTGTATTATATGTGAGTGACAGGGATACACCCAGCTGTACTGTGTATAATGTGTATTATATGTGAGTGACAGGGATACACCCAGCTGTACTGTGTATAATGTGTATTATATGTGACAGGGATATACCCAGCTGTACTGTGTATAATGTGTATTATATGTGAGTGACAGGGATACACCCAGCTGTACTGTGTATAATGTGTATTATATGTGAGTGACGGGGATATACCCAGCTGTACTGTGTATAATGTGTATTATATGTGAGTGACAGGGATACACCCAGCTGTACTGTGTATAATGTGTATTATATGTGAGTGACAGGGATACACCCAGCTGTACTGTGTATAATGTGTATTATATGTGACAGGGATACACCCAGCTGTACTGTGTATAATGTGTATTATATGTGACGGGGATACACCCAGCTGTACTGTGTATAATGTGTATTATATGTGACGGGGATACACCCAGCTGTACTGTGTATAATGTGTATTATATGTGAGTGACAGGGATACACCCAGCTGTACTGTGTATAATGTGTATTATATGTGAGTGACAGGGATACACCCAGCTGTACTGTGTATAATGTGTATTATATGTGACAGGGATACACCCAGCTGTACTGTGTATAATGTGTATTATATGTGAGTGACAGGGATACACCCAGCTGTACTGTGTATAATGTGTATTATATGTGACAGGGATACACCCAGCTGTACTGTGTATAATGTGTATTATATGTGAGTGACGGGGATATACCCAGCTGTACTGTGTATAATGTGTATTATATGTGAGTGACAGGGATACACCCAGCTGTACTGTGTATAATGTGTATTATATGTGAGTGACAGGGATATACCCAGCTGTACTGTGTATAATGTGTATTATATGTGAGTGACAGGGATATACCCAGCTGTACTGTGTATAATGTGTATTATATGTGAGTGACAGGGATATACCCAGCTGTACTGTGTATAATGTGTATTATATGTGAGTGACGGGGATATACCCAGCTGTACTGTGTATAATGTGTATTATATGTGACAGGAATACACCCAGCTGTACTGTGTATAATGTGTATAATATGTGAGTGACAGGGATACACCCAGCTGTACTGTGTATAATGTGTATTATATGTGAGTGACAGGGATACACCCAGCTGTACTGTGTATAATGTGTATTATATGTGACGGGGATACACCCAGCTGTACTGTGTATAATGTGTATTATATGTGAGTGACAGGGATACACCCAGCTGTACTGTGTATAATGTGTATTATATGTGAGTGACAGGGATATACCCAGCTGTACTGTGTATAATGTGTATTATATGTGAGTGACAGGGATATACCCAGCTGTACTGTGTATAATGTGTATTATATGTGAGTGACAGGGATATACCCAGCTGTACTGTGTATAATGTGTATTATATGTGAGTGACGGGGATATACCCAGCTGTACTGTGTATAATGTGTATTATATGTGACAGGAATACACCCAGCTGTACTGTGTATAATGTGTATAATATGTGAGTGACAGGGATACACCCAGCTGTACTGTGTATAATGTGTATTATATGTGAGTGACAGGGATACACCCAGCTGTACTGTGTATAATGTGTATTATATGTGACAGGGATATACCCAGCTGTACTGTGTATAATGTGTATTATATGTGAGTGACAGGGATATACCCAGCTGTACTGTGTATAATGTGTATTATATGTGACGGGGATATACCCAGCTGTACTGTGTATAATGTGTATTATATGTGAGTGACAGGGATACACCCAGCTGTACTGTGTATAATGTGTATTATATGTGAGTGACGGGGATACACCCAGCTGTACTGTGTATAATGTGTATTATATGTGAGTGACGGGGATATACCCAGCTGTACTGTGTATAATGTGTATTATATGTGAGTGACAGGGATACACCCAGCTGTACTGTGTATAATGTGTATTATATGTGACAGGGATACACCCAGCTGTACTGTGTATAATGTGTATTATATGTGAGTGACAGGGATATACCCAGCTGTACTGTGTATAATGTGTATTATATGTGAGTGACAGGGATATACCCAGCTGTACTGTGTATAATGTGTATTATATGTGAGTGACAGGGATATACCCAGCTGTACTGTGTATAATGTGTATTATATGTGAGTGACGGGGATATACCCAGCTGTACTGTGTATAATGTGTATTATATGTGACAGGAATACACCCAGCTGTACTGTGTATAATGTGTATAATATGTGAGTGACAGGGATACACCCAGCTGTACTGTGTATAATGTGTATTATATGTGAGTGACAGGGATACACCCAGCTGTACTGTGTATAATGTGTATTATATGTGACAGGGATACACCCAGCTGTACTGTGTATAATGTGTATTATATGTGAGTGACAGGGATACACCCAGCTGTACTGTGTATAATGTGTATTATATGTGAGTGACAGGGATACACCCAGCTGTACTGTGTATAATGTGTATTATATGTGAGTGACAGGGATACACCCAGCTGTACTGTGTATAATGTGTATTATATGTGACAGGGATATACCCAGCTGTACTGTGTATAATGTGTATTATATGTGAGTGACAGGGATATACCCAGCTGTACTGTGTATAATGTGTATTATATGTGACGGGGATATACCCAGCTGTACTGTGTATAATGTGTATTATATGTGAGTGACAGGGATACACCCAGCTGTACTGTGTATAATGTGTATTATATGTGAGTGACGGGGATACACCCAGCTGTACTGTGTATAATGTGTATTATATGTGACAGGGATACACCCAGCTGTACTGTGTATAATGTGTATTATATGTGAGTGACAGGGATATACCCAGCTGTACTGTGTATAATGTGTATTATATGTGAGTGACGGGGATATACCCAGCTGTACTGTGTATAATGTGTATTATATGTGACAGGGATACACCCAGCTGTACTGTGTATAATGTGTATTATATGTGAGTGACAGGGATATACCCAGCTGTACTGTGTATAATGTGTATTATATGTGAGTGACAGGGATACACCCAGCTGTACTGTGTATAATGTGTATTATATGTGACAGGGATACACCCAGCTGTACTGTGTATAATGTGTATTATATGTGAGTGACGGGGATACACCCAGCTGTACTGTGTATAATGTGTATTATATGTGACAGGGATACACCCAGCTGTACTGTGTATAATGTGTATTATATGTGAGTGACAGGGATACACCCAGCTGTACTGTGTATAATGTGTATTATATGTGAGTGACGGGGATATACCCAGCTGTACTGTGTATAATGTGTATTATATGTGAGTGACAGGGATATACCCAGCTGTACTGTGTATAATTTGTATTATATGTGACAGGGATATACCCAGCTGTACTGTGTATAATGTGTATTATATGTGACAGGGATACACCCAGCTGTACTGTGTATAATGTGTATTATATGTGAGTGACAGGGATACACCCAGCTGTACTGTGTATAATGTGTATTATATGTGAGTGACAGGGATACACCCAGCTGTACTGTGTATAATGTGTATTATATGTGAGTGACGGGGATATACCCAGCTGTACTGTGTATAATGTGTATTATATGTGAGTGACAGGGATATACCCAGCTGTACTGTGTATAATGTGTATTATATGTGACAGGGATATACCCAGCTGTACTGTGTATAATGTGTATTATATGTGACAGGGATACACCCAGCTGTACTGTGTATAATGTGTATTATATGTGAGTGACAGGGATACACCCAGTTGTACTGTGTATAATGTGTATTATATGTGAGTGACAGGGATACACCCAGCTGTACTGTGTATAATGTGTATTATATGTGAGTGACGGGGATATACCCAGCTGTACTGTGTATAATGTGTATTATATGTGAGTGACAGGGATATACCCAGCTGTACTGTGTATAATGTGTATTATATGTGAGTGACAGGAATACACCCAGCTGTACTGTGTATAATGTGTATTATATGTGAGTGACAGGGATACACCCAGCTGTACTGTGTATAATGTGTATTATATGTGAGTGACAGGGATACACCCAGTTGTACTGTGTATAATGTGTATTATATGTGAGTGACAGGGATACACCCAGCTGTACTGTGTATAATGTGTATTATATGTGAGTGACGGGGATATACCCAGCTGTACTGTGTATAATGTGTATTATATGTGAGTGACAGGGATATACCCAGCTGTACTGTGTATAATGTGTATTATATGTGAGTGACAGGAATACACCCAGCTGTACTGTGTATAATGTGTATTATATGTGAGTGACGGGGATACACCCAGCTGTACTGTGTATAATGTGTATTATATGTGAGTGACAGGGATACACCCAGCTGTACTGTGTATAATGTGTATTATATGTGAGTGACAGGGATACACCCAGCTGTACTGTGTATAATGTGTATTATATGTGAGTGACAGGGATACACCCAGCTGTACTGTGTATAATGTGTATTATATGTGAGTTACAGGGATATACCCAGCTGTACTGTGTATAATGTGTATTATATGTGAGTGACAGGGATACACCCAGCTGTACTGTGTATAATGTGTATTATATGTGAGTGACAGGGATACACCCAGCTGTACTGTGTATAATGTGTATTATATGTGACAGGGATACACCCAGCTGTACTGTGTATAATGTGTATTATATGTGAGTGACAGGGATACACCCAGCTGTACTGTGTATAATGTGTATTATATGTGACGGGGATATACCCAGCTGTACTGTGTATAATGTGTATTATATGTGAGTGACAGGGATTTACCCAGCTGTACTGTGTATAATGTGTATTATATGTGACGGGGATATACCCAGCTGTACTGTGTATAATGTGTATTATATGTGAGTGACAGGGATATACCCAGCTGTACTGTGTATAATGTGTATTATATGTGAGTGACAGGGATACACCCAGCTGTACTGTGTATAATGTGTATTATATGTGACAGGGATACACCCAGCTGTACTGTGTATAATGTGTATTATATGTGAGTGACGGGGATATACCCAGCTGTACTGTGTATAATGTGTATTATATGTGAGTGACAGGGATATACCCAGCTGTACTGTGTATAATGTGTATTATATGTGAGTGACAGGGATATACCCAGCTGTACTGTGTATAATGTGTATTATATGTGAGTGACAGGGATACACCCAGCTGTACTGTGTATAATGTGTATTATATGTGAGTGACAGGGATACACCCAGCTGTACTGTGTATAATGTGTATTATATGTGAGTGACAGGGATACACCCAGCTGTACTGTGTATAATGTGTATTATATGTGAGTGACGGGGATACACCCAGCTGTACTGTGTATAATGTGTATTATATGTGAGTGACAGGGATATACCCAGCTGTACTGTGTATAATGTGTATTATATGTGACAGGGATACACCCAGCTGTACTGTGTATAATGTGTATTATATGTGAGTGACAGGGATACACCCAGCTGTACTGTGTATAATGTGTATTATATGTGAGTGACAGGGATACACCCAGCTGTACTGTGTATAATGTGTATTATATGTGAGTGACAGGGATACACCCAGCTGTACTGTGTATAATGTGTATTATATGTGAGTGACAGGGATATACCCAGCTGTACTGTGTATAATGTGTATTATATGTGAGTGACAGGGATACACCCAGCTGTACTGTGTATAATGTGTATTATATGTGACAGGGATATACCCAGCTGTACTGTGTATAATGTGTATTATATGTGAGTGACAGGGATACACCCAGCTGTACTGTGTATAATGTGTATTATATGTGACAGGGATATACCCAGCTGTACTGTGTATAATGTGTATTATATGTGAGTGACGGGGATATAACCAGCTGTACTGTGTATAATGTGTATTATATGTGAGTGACGGGGATACACCCAGCTGTACTGTGTATAATGTGTATTATATGTGAGTGACAGGGATATACCCAGCTGTACTGTGTATAATGTGTATTATATGTGACGGGGATACACCCAGCTGTACTGTGTATAATGTGTATTATATGTGAGTGACAGGGATACACCCAGCTGTACTGTGTATAATGTGTATTATATGTGACGGGGATACACCCAGCTGTACTGTGTATAATGTGTATTATATGTGACGGGGATACACCCAGCTGTACTGTGTATAATGTGTATTATATGTGAGTGACAGGGATACACCCAGCTGTACTGTGTATAATGTGTATTATATGTGAGTGACAGGGATACACCCAGCTGTACTGTGTATAATGTGTATTATATGTGACAGGGATACACCCAGCTGTACTGTGTATAATGTGTATTATATGTGACGGGGATACACCCAGCTGTACTGTGTATAATGTGTATTATATGTGAGTGACAGGGATATACCCAGCTGTACTGTGTATAATGTGTATTATATGTGACAGGGATATACCCAGCTGTACTGTGTATAATGTGTATTATATGTGAGTGACAGGGATATACCCAGCTGTACTGTGTATAATGTGTATTATATGTGAGTGACGGGGATATACCCAGCTGTACTGTGTATAATGTGTATTATATGTGACAGGAATACACCCAGCTGTACTGTGTATAATGTGTATAATATGTGAGTGACAGGGATACACCCAGCTGTACTGTGTATAATGTGTATTATATGTGAGTGACGGGGATATACCCAGCTGTACTGTGTATAATGTGTATTATATGTGACAGGAATACACCCAGCTGTACTGTGTATAATGTGTATTATATGTGAGTGACAGGGATACACCCAGCTGTACTGTGTATAATGTGTATTATATGTGACAGGGATACACCCAGCTGTACTGTGTATAATGTGTATTATATGTGAGTGACAGGGATACACCCAGCTGTACTGTGTATAATGTGTATTATATGTGAGTGACAGGGATACACCCAGCTGTACTGTGTATAATGTGTATTATATGTGAGTGACAGGGATACACCCAGCTGTACTGTGTATAATGTGTATTATATGTGACAGGGATATACCCAGCTGTACTGTGTATAATGTGTATTATATGTGAGTGACAGGTATACACCCAGCTGTACTGTGTATAATGTGTATTATATGTGAGTGACAGGGATATACCCAGCTGTACTGTGTATAATGTGTATTATATGTGACGGGGATATACCCAGCTGTACTGTGTATAATGTGTATTATATGTGAGTGACAGGGATACACCCAGCTGTACTGTGTATAATGTGTATTATATGTGAGTGACGGGGATACACCCAGCTGTACTGTGTATAATGTGTATTATATGTGAGTGACAGGGATACACCCAGCTGTACTGTGTATAATGTGTATTATATGTGAGTGACGGGGATACACCCAGCTGTACTGTGTATAATGTGTATTATATGTGAGTGACGGGGATATACCCAGCTGTACTGTGTATAATGTGTATTATATGTGAGTGACAGGGATACACCCAGCTGTACTGTGTATAATGTGTATTATATGTGACAGGGATACACCCAGCTGTACTGTGTATAATGTGTATTATATGTGAGTGACAGGGATATACCCAGCTGTACTGTGTATACTGTGTATTGTATGTGAGTGACAGGGATATACCCAGCTGTACTGTGTATAATGTGTATTGTATGTGACAGGGATATACCCAGCTGTACTGTGTATAATGTGTATTATATGTGAGTGACAGGGATACACCCAGCTGTACTGTGTATAATGTGTATTATATGTGAGTGACGGGGATATACCCAGCTGTACTGTGTATAATGTGTATTATATGTGACAGGGATACACCCAGCTGTACTGTGTATAATGTGTATTATATGTGAGTGACAGGGATATACCCAGCTGTACTGTGTATAATGTGTATTATATGTGAGTGACAGGGATACACCCAGCTGTACTGTGTATAATGTGTATTATATGTGACAGGGATACACCCAGCTGTACTGTGTATAATGTGTATTATATGTGAGTGACGGGGATACACCCAGCTGTACTGTGTATAATGTGTATTATATGTGACAGGGATACACCCAGCTGTACTGTGTATAATGTGTATTATATGTGAGTGACAGGGATACACCCAGCTGTACTGTGTATAATGTGTATTATATGTGACAGGGATACACCCAGCTGTACTGTGTATAATGTGTATTATATGTGACAGGGATATACCCAGCTGTACTGTGTATAATGTGTATTATATGTGACAGGGATATACCCAGCTGTACTGTGTATAATGTGTATTATATGTGAGTGACGGGGATATACCCAGCTGTACTGTGTATAATGTGTATTATATGTGACAGGGATATACCCAGCTGTACTGTGTATAATGTGTATTATATGTGACAGGGATACACCCAGCTGTGCTGTGTATAATGTGTATTATATGTGAGTGATGGGGATATACCCAGCTGTACTGTGTATAATGTGTATTATATGTGACAGGGATATACCCAGCTGTACTGTGTATAATGTGTATTATATGTGAGTGACGGGGATACACCCAGCTGTACTGTGTATAATGTGTATTATATGTGAGTGACAGGGATATACCCAGCTGTACTGTGTATAATGTGTATTATATGTGAGTGACGGGGATATACCCAGCTGTACTGTGTATAATGTGTATTATATGTGAGTGACAGGGATATACCCAGCTGTACTGTGTATAATGTGTATTATATGTGACAGGGATACACCCAGCTGTACTGTGTATAATGTGTATTATATGTGAGTGACAGGGATACACCCAGCTGTACTGTGTATAATGTGTATTATATGTGAGTGACAGGGATACACCCAGCTGTACTGTGTATAATGTGTATTATATGTGACAGGGATATACCCAGCTGTACTGTGTATAATGTGTATTATATGTGAGTGACAGGGATACACCCAGCTGTACTGTGTATAATGTGTATTATATGTGAGTGACAGGGATATACCCAGCTGTACTGTGTATAATGTGTATTATATGTGAGTGACAGGGATACACCCAGCTGTACTGTGTATAATGTGTATTATATGTGAGTGACAGGGATATACCCAGCTGTACTGTGTATAATGTGTATTATATGTGAGTGATAGGGATACACCCAGCTGTACTGTGTATAATGTGTATTATATGTGAGTGACAGGGATATACCCAGCTGTACTGTGTATAATGTGTATTACATGTGACAGGGATACACCCAGCTGTACTGTGTATAATGTGTATTATATGTGAGTGACAGGGATATACCCAGCTGTACTGTGTATAATGTGTATTATATGTGAGTGACGGGGATATACCCAGCTGTACTGTGTATAATGTGTATTATATGTGAGTGACGGGGATATAACCAGCTGTACTGTGTATAATGTGTAGTATATGTGACAGGGATACACCCAGCTGTACTGTGTATAATGTGTATTATATGTGAGTGACAGGGATATACCCAGCTGTACTGTGTATAATGTGTATTATATGTGAGTGACGGGGATATACCCAGCTGTACTGTGTATAATGTGTATTATATGTGAGTGACGGGGATATAACCAGCTGTACTGTGTATAATCTGTATTATATGTGACAGGGATATACCCAGCTGTACTGTGTATAATGTGTATTATATGTGAGTGACAGGGATATACCCAGCTGTACTGTGTATAATGTGTATTATATGTGAGTGACGGGGATATACCCAGCTGTACTGTGTATAATGTGTATTATATGTGAGTGACGGGGATATAACCAGCTGTACTGTGTATAATGTGTAGTATATGTGACAGGGATACACCCAGCTGTACTGTGTATAATGTGTATTATATGTGAGTGACAGGGATATACCCAGCTGTACTGTGTATAATGTGTATTATATGTGAGTGACGGGGATATACCCAGCTGTACTGTGTATAATGTGTATTATATGTGAGTGACGGGGATATAACCAGCTGTACTGTGTATAATCTGTATTATATGTGACAGGGATATACCCAGCTGTACTGTGTATAATGTGTATTATATGTGAGTGACGGGGATACACCCAGCTGTACTGTGTATAATGTGTATTATATGTGAGTGACAGGGATATACCCAGCTGTACTGTGTATAATGTGTATTATATGTGACAGGGATACACCCAGCTGTACTGTGTATAATGTGTATTATATGTGAGTGACAGGGATATACCCAGCTGTACTGTGTATAATGTGTATTATATGTTAGTGACAGGGATATACCCAGCTGTACTGTGTATAATGTGTATTATATGTGAGTGACAGGGATACACCCAGCTGTACTGTGTATAATGTGTATTATATGTGACAGGGATACACCCAGCTGTACTGTGTATAATGTGTATTATATGTGAGTGACAGGGATATACCCAGCTGTACTGTGTATAATGTGTATTATATGTGACAGGGATATACCCAGCTGTACTGTGTATAATGTGTATTATATGTGAGTGACAGGGATACACCCAGCTGTACTGTGTATAATGTGTATTATATGTGACAGGGATACACCCAGCTGTACTGTGTATAATGTGTATTATATGTGAGTGACAGGGATACACCCAGCTGTACTGTGTATAATGTGTATTATATGTGACAGGGATATACCCAGCTGTACTGTGTATAATGTGTATTATATGTGAGTGACAGGGATATACCCAGCTGTACTGTGTATAATGTGTATTATATGTGACAGGGATATACCCAGCTGTACTGTGTATAATGTGTATTATATGTGAGTGACAGGGATACACCCAGCTGTACTGTGTATAATGTGTATTATATGTGAGTGACAGGGATACACCCAGCTGTACTGTGTATAATGTGTATTATATGTGACAGGGATACACCCAGCTGTACTGTGTATAATGTGTATTATATGTGACAGGGATATACCCAGCTGTACTGTGTATAATGTGTATTATATGTGAGTGACGGGGATATAACCAGCTGTACTGTGTATAATGTGTATTATATGTGACAGGGATACACCCAGCTGTACTGTGTATAATGTGTATTATATGTGACAGGGATATACCCAGCTGTACTGTGTATAATGTGTATTATATGTGAGTGACAGGGATACACCCAGCTGTACTGTGTATAATGTGTATTATATGTGAGTGACAGGGATACACCCAGCTGTACTGTGTATAATGTGTATTATATGTGACAGGGATATACCCAGCTGTACTGTGTATAATGTGTATTATATGTGAGTGACAGGGATACACCCAGCTGTACTGTGTATAATGTGTATTATATGTGAGTGACGGGGATATACCCAGCTGTACTGTGTATAATGTGTATTATATGTGAGTGACAGGGATACACCCAGCTGTACTGTGTATAATGTGTATTATATGTGAGTGACAGGGATACACCCAGCTGTACTGTGTATAATGTGTATTATATGTGACAGGGATACACCCAGCTGTACTGTGTATAATGTGTATTATATGTGACGGGGATACACCCAGCTGTACTGTGTATAATGTGTATTATATGTGACGGGGATACACCCAGCTGTACTGTGTATAATGTGTATTATATGTGAGTGACAGGGATACACCCAGCTGTACTGTGTATAATGTGTATTATATGTGAGTGACAGGGATACACCCAGCTGTACTGTGTATAATGTGTATTATATGTGACAGGGATACACCCAGCTGTACTGTGTATAATGTGTATTATATGTGAGTGACAGGGATACACCCAGCTGTACTGTGTATAATGTGTATTATATGTGACAGGGATACACCCAGCTGTACTGTGTATAATGTGTATTATATGTGAGTGACGGGGATATACCCAGCTGTACTGTGTATAATGTGTATTATATGTGAGTGACAGGGATACACCCAGCTGTACTGTGTATAATGTGTATTATATGTGAGTGACAGGGATATACCCAGCTGTACTGTGTATAATGTGTATTATATGTGAGTGACAGGGATATACCCAGCTGTACTGTGTATAATGTGTATTATATGTGAGTGACAGGGATATACCCAGCTGTACTGTGTATAATGTGTATTATATGTGAGTGACGGGGATATACCCAGCTGTACTGTGTATAATGTGTATTATATGTGACAGGAATACACCCAGCTGTACTGTGTATAATGTGTATAATATGTGAGTGACAGGGATACACCCAGCTGTACTGTGTATAATGTGTATTATATGTGAGTGACAGGGATACACCCAGCTGTACTGTGTATAATGTGTATTATATGTGACAGGGATACACCCAGCTGTACTGTGTATAATGTGTATTATATGTGAGTGACAGGGATACACCCAGCTGTACTGTGTATAATGTGTATTATATGTGAGTGACAGGGATACACCCAGCTGTACTGTGTATAATGTGTATTATATGTGAGTGACAGGGATACACCCAGCTGTACTGTGTATAATGTGTATTATATGTGACAGGGATATACCCAGCTGTACTGTGTATAATGTGTATTATATGTGAGTGACAGGGATATACCCAGCTGTACTGTGTATAATGTGTATTATATGTGACGGGGATATACCCAGCTGTACTGTGTATAATGTGTATTATATGTGAGTGACAGGGATACACCCAGCTGTACTGTGTATAATGTGTATTATATGTGAGTGACGGGGATATACCCAGCTGTACTGTGTATAATGTGTATTATATGTGAGTGACAGGGATACACCCAGCTGTACTGTGTATAATGTGTATTATATGTGACAGGGATACATCCAGCTGTACTGTGTATAATGTGTATTATATGTGAGTGACAGGGATATACCCAGCTGTACTGTGTATAATGTGTATTATATGTGAGTGACAGGGATATACCCAGCTGTACTGTGTATAATGTGTATTATATGTGAGTGACAGGGATATACCCAGCTGTACTGTGTATAATGTGTATTATATGTGAGTGACGGGGATATACCCAGCTGTACTGTGTATAATGTGTATTATATGTGACAGGAATACACCCAGCTGTACTGTGTATAATGTGTATAATATGTGAGTGACAGGGATACACCCAGCTGTACTGTGTATAATGTGTATTATATGTGAGTGACAGGGATACACCCAGCTGTACTGTGTATAATGTGTATTATATGTGACAGGGATACACCCAGCTGTACTGTGTATAATGTGTATTATATGTGAGTGACAGGGATACACCCAGCTGTACTGTGTATAATGTGTATTATATGTGAGTGACAGGGATACACCCAGCTGTACTGTGTATAATGTGTATTATATGTGAGTGACAGGGATACACCCAGCTGTACTGTGTATAATGTGTATTATATGTGACAGGGATATACCCAGCTGTACTGTGTATAATGTGTATTATATGTGAGTGACAGGGATATACCCAGCTGTACTGTGTATAATGTGTATTATATGTGACGGGGATATACCCAGCTGTACTGTGTATAATGTGTATTATATGTGAGTGACAGGGATACACCCAGCTGTACTGTGTATAATGTGTATTATATGTGAGTGACGGGGATACACCCAGCTGTACTGTGTATAATGTGTATTATATGTGAGTGACGGGGATATACCCAGCTGTACTGTGTATAATGTGTATTATATGTGAGTGACAGGGATACACCCAGCTGTACTGTGTATAATGTGTATTATATGTGACAGGGATACACCCAGCTGTACTGTGTATAATGTGTATTATATGTGAGTGACAGGGATATACCCAGCTGTACTGTGTATAATGTGTATTGTATGTGAGTGACAGGGATATACCCAGCTGTACTGTGTATAATGTGTATTGTATGTGACAGGGATATACCCAGCTGTACTGTGTATAATGTGTATTATATGTGAGTGACAGGGATACACCCAGCTGTACTGTGTATAATGTGTATTATATGTGAGTGACGGGGATATACCCAGCTGTACTGTGTATAATGTGTATTATATGTGACAGGGATACACCCAGCTGTACTGTGTATAATGTGTATTATATGTGAGTGACAGGGATATACCCAGCTGTACTGTGTATAATGTGTATTATATGTGAGTGACAGGGATACACCCAGCTGTACTGTGTATAATGTGTATTATATGTGACAGGGATACACCCAGCTGTACTGTGTATAATGTGTATTATATGTGAGTGACGGGGATACACCCAGCTGTACTGTGTATAATGTGTATTATATGTGACAGGGATACACCCAGCTGTACTGTGTATAATGTGTATTATATGTGAGTGACAGGGATACACCCAGCTGTACTGTGTATAATGTGTATTATATGTGAGTGACGGGGATATACCCAGCTGTACTGTGTATAATGTGTATTATATGTGAGTGACAGGGATATACCCAGCTGTACTGTGTATAATGTGTATTATATGTGACAGGGATATACCCAGCTGTACTGTGTATAATGTGTATTATATGTGACAGGGATACACCCAGCTGTACTGTGTATAATGTGTATTATATGTGAGTGACGGGGATACACCCAGCTGTACTGTGTATAATGTGTATTATATGTGAGTGACAGGGATACACCCAGCTGTACTGTGTATAATGTGTATTATATGTGAGTGACAGGGATACACCCAGCTGTACTGTGTATAATGTGTATTATATGTGAGTGACGGGGATATACCCAGCTGTACTGTGTATAATGTGTATTATATGTGAGTGACAGGGATATACCCAGCTGTACTGTGTATAATGTGTATTATATGTGACAGGGATATACCCAGCTGTACTGTGTATAATGTGTATTATATGTGACAGGGATACACCCAGCTGTACTGTGTATAATGTGTATTATATGTGAGTGACAGGGATATACCCAGCTGTACTGTGTATAATGTGTATTATATGTGAGTGACGGGGATATACCCAGCTGTACTGTGTATAATGTGTATTATATGTGAGTGACGGGGATATAACCAGCTGTACTGTGTATAATGTGTATTATATGTGAGTGACGGGGATACACCCAGCTGTACTGTGTATAATGTGTATTATATGTGAGTGACAGGGATATACCCAGCTGTACTGTGTATAATGTGTATTATATGTGACGGGGATACACCCAGCTGTACTGTGTATAATGTGTATTATATGTGAGTGACAGGGATACACCCAGCTGTACTGTGTATAATGTGTATTATATGTGACGGGGATACACCCAGCTGTACTGTGTATAATGTGTATTATATGTGACGGGGATACACCCAGCTGTACTGTGTATAATGTGTATTATATGTGAGTGACAGGGATACACCCAGCTGTACTGTGTATAATGTGTATTATATGTGAGTGACAGGGATACACCCAGCTGTACTGTGTATAATGTGTATTATATGTGACAGGGATACACCCAGCTGTACTGTGTATAATGTGTATTATATGTGACGGGGATACACCCAGCTGTACTGTGTATAATGTGTATTATATGTGAGTGACAGGGATATACCCAGCTGTACTGTGTATAATGTGTATTATATGTGAGTGACAGGGATATACCCAGCTGTACTGTGTATAATGTGTATTATATGTGAGTGACAGGGATATACCCAGCTGTACTGTGTATAATGTGTATTATATGTGAGTGACGGGGATATACCCAGCTGTACTGTGTATAATGTGTATTATATGTGACAGGAATACACCCAGCTGTACTGTGTATAATGTGTATAATATGTGAGTGACAGGGATACACCCAGCTGTACTGTGTATAATGTGTATTATATGTGAGTGACGGGGATATACCCAGCTGTACTGTGTATAATGTGTATTATATGTGACAGGAATACACCCAGCTGTACTGTGTATAATGTGTATTATATGTGAGTGACAGGGATATACCCAGCTGTACTGTGTATAATGTGTATTATATGTGAGTGACAGGGATACACCCAGCTGTACTGTGTATAATGTGTATTATATGTGAGTGACAGGGATACACCCAGCTGTACTGTGTATAATGTGTATTATATGTGAGTGACAGGGATACACCCAGCTGTACTGTGTATAATGTGTATTATATGTGACAGGGATATACCCAGCTGTACTGTGTATAATGTGTATTATATGTGAGTGACAGGGATATACCCAGCTGTACTGTGTATAATGTGTATTATATGTGACGGGGATATACCCAGCTGTACTGTGTATAATGTGTATTATATGTGAGTGACAGGGATACACCCAGCTGTACTGTGTATAATGTGTATTATATGTGAGTGACGGGGATACACCCAGCTGTACTGTGTATAATGTGTATTATATGTGAGTGACAGGGATACACCCAGCTGTACTGTGTATAATGTGTATTATATGTGAGTGACGGGGATACACCCAGCTGTACTGTGTATAATGTGTATTATATGTGAGTGACGGGGATATACCCAGCTGTACTGTGTATAATGTGTATTATATGTGAGTGACAGGGATACACCCAGCTGTACTGTGTATAATGTGTATTATATGTGACAGGGATACACCCAGCTGTACTGTGTATAATGTGTATTATATGTGAGTGACAGGGATATACCCAGCT
Organism: Taudactylus pleione; assembly: GCA_031769625.1. Taxonomy (NCBI): domain Eukaryota; kingdom Metazoa; phylum Chordata; class Amphibia; order Anura; family Myobatrachidae; genus Taudactylus; species Taudactylus pleione. Next base: position 343,531 of record JAUIMM010002417.1, read on the forward strand.
GTACTGTGTATAATGTGTATTGTATGTGAGTGACAGGGATATACCCAGCTGTACTGTGTATAATGTGTATTGTATGTGACAGGGATATACCCAGCTGTACTGTGTATAATGTGTATTATATGTGAGTGACAGGGATACACCCAGCTGTACTGTGTATAATGTGTATTATATGTGAGTGACGGGGATATACCCAGCTGTACTGTGTATAATGTGTATTATATGTGACAGGGATACACCCAGCTGTACTGTGTATAATGTGTATTATATGTGAGTGACAGGGATATACCCAGCTGTACTGTGTATAATGTGTATTATATGTGAGTGACAGGGATACACCCAGCTGTACTGTGTATAATGTGTATTATATGTGACAGGGATACACCCAGCTGTACTGTGTATAATGTGTATTATATGTGAGTGACGGGGATACACCCAGCTGTACTGTGTATAATGTGTATTATATGTGACAGGGATATACCCAGCTGTACTGTGTATAATGTGTATTATATGTGAGTGACAGGGATACACCCAGCTGTACTGTGTATAATGTGTATTATATGTGACGGGGATACACCCAGCTGTACTGTGTATAATGTGTATTATATGTGAGTGACAGGGATACACCCAGCTGTACTGTGTATAATGTGTATTATATGTGACAGGGATACACCCAGCTGTACTGTGTATAATGTGTATTATATGTGACAGGGATATACCCAGCTGTACTGTGTATAATGTGTATTATATGTGAGTGACGGGGATATACCCAGCTGTACTGTGTATAATGTGTATTATATGTGACAGGGATATACCCAGCTGTACTGTGTATAATGTGTATTATATGTGAGTGACGGGGATATACCCAGCTGTACTGTGTATAATGTGTATTATATGTGACAGGGATATACCCAGCTGTACTGTGTATAATGTGTATTATATGTGACAGGGATACACCCAGCTGTGCTGTGTATAATGTGTATTATATGTGAGTGACGGGGATATACCCAGCTGTACTGTGTATAATGTGTATTATATGTGACAGGGATATACCCAGCTGTACTGTGTATAATGTGTATTATATGTGAGTGACGGGGATACACCCAGCTGTACTGTGTATAATGTGTATTATATGTGAGTGACAGGGATATACCCAGCTGTACTGTGTATAATGTGTATTATATGTGAGTGACGGGATATACCCAGCTGTACTGTGTATAATGTGTATTATATGTGAGTGACAGGGATATACCCAGCTGTACTGTGTATAATGTGTATTATATGTGAGTGACAGGGATATACCCAGCTGTACTGTGTATAATGTGTATTATATGTGACAGGGATACACCCAGCTGTACTGTGTATAATGTGTATTATATGTGAGTGACAGGGATACACCCAGCTGTACTGTGTATAATGTGTATTATATGTGAGTGACAGGGATACACCCAGCTGTACTGTGTATAATGTGTATAATATGTGACAGGGATATACCCAGCTGTACTGTGTATAATGTGTATTATATGTGAGTGACAGGGATACACCCAGCTGTACTGTGTATAATGTGTATTATATGTGAGTGACAGGGATATACCCAGCTGTACTGTGTATAATGTGTATTATATGTGAGTGACAGGGATACACCCAGCTGTACTGTGTATAATGTGTATTATATGTGAGTGACAGGGATATACCCAGCTGTACTGTGTATAATGTGTATTATATGTGAGTGACAGGGATACACCCAGCTGTACTGTGTATAATGTGTATTATATGTGAGTGACAGGGATATACCCAGCTGTACTGTGTATAATGTGTATTACATGTGACAGGGATACACCCAGCTGTACTGTGTATAATGTGTATTATATGTGAGTGACAGGGATATACCCAGCTGTACTGTGTATAATGTGTATTATATGTGAGTGACGGGGATATACCCAGCTGTACTGTGTATAATGTGTATTATATGTGAGTGACGGGGATATACCCAGCTGTACTGTGTATAATGTGTAGTATATGTGACAGGGATACACCCAGCTGTACTGTGTATAATGTGTATTATATGTGAGTGACAGGGATATACCCAGCTGTACTGTGTATAATGTGTATTATATGTGAGTGACGGGGATATACCCAGCTGTACTGTGTATAATGTGTATTATATGTGAGTGACGGGGATATAACCAGCTGTACTGTGTATAATGTGTATTATATGTGACAGGGATATACCCAGCTGTACTGTGTATAATGTGTATTATATGTGAGTGACGGGGATACACCCAGCTGTACTGTGTATAATGTGTATTATATGTGAGTGACAGGGATATACCCAGCTGTACTGTGTATAATGTGTATTATATGTGACGGGGATACACCCAGCTGTACTGTGTATAGTGTGTATTATATGTGAGTGACGGGGATATACCCAGCTGTACTGTGTATAATGTGTATTATATGTGACAGGGATACACCCAGCTGTACTGTGTATAATGTGTATTATATGTGAGTGACAGGGATATACCCAGCTGTACTGTGTATAATGTGTATTATATGTTAGTGACAGGGATATACCCAGCTGTACTGTGTATAATGTGTATTATATGTGAGTGACAGGGATACACCCAGCTGTACTGTGTATAATGTGTATTATATGTGACAGGGATACACCCAGCTGTACTGTGTATAATGTGTATTATATGTGAGTGACAGGGATATACCCAGCTGTACTGTGTATAATGTGTATTATATGTGACAGGGATATACCCAGCTGTACTGTGCATAATGTGTATTATATGTGAGTGACAGGGATACACCCAGCTGTACTGTGTATAATGTGTATTATATGTGACAGGGATACACCCAGCTGTACTGTGTATAATGTGTATTATATGTGAGTGACAGGGATACACCCAGCTGTACTGTGTATAATGTGTATTATATGTGACAGGGATATACCCAGCTGTACTGTGTATAAGGTGTATTATATGTGAGTGACAGGGATATACCCAGCTGTACTGTGTATAATGTGTATTATATGTGACAGGGATATACCCAGCTGTACTGTGTATAATGTGTATTATATGTGAGTGACAGGGATACACCCAGCTGTACTGTGTATAATGTGTATTATATGTGAGTGACAGGGATACACCCAGCTGTACTGTGTATAATGTGTATTATATGTGACAGGGATACACCCAGCTGTACTGTGTATAATGTGTATTATATGTGACAGGGATATACCCAGCTGTACTGTGTATAATGTGTATTATATGTGAGTGACGGGGATATAACCAGCTGTACTGTGTATAATGTGTATTATATGTGACAGGGATACACCCAGCTGTACTGTGTATAATGTGTATTATATGTGACAGGGATATACCCAGCTGTACTGTGTATAATGTGTATTATATGTGAGTGACAGGGATACACCCAGCTGTACTGTGTATAATGTGTATTATATGTGAGTGACAGGGATACACCCAGCTGTACTGTGTATAATGTGTATTATATGTGACAGGGATATACCCAGCTGTACTGTGTATAATGTGTATTATATGTGAGTGACAGGGATACACCCAGCTGTACTGTGTATAATGTGTATTATATGTGAGTGACAGGGATACACCCAGCTGTACTGTGTATAATGTGTATTATATGTGACAGGGATACACCCAGCTGTACTGTGTATAATGTGTATTATATGTGACAGGGATACACCCAGCTGTACTGTGTATAATGTGTATTATATGTGAGTGACAGGGATACACCCAGCTGTACTGTGTATAATGTGTATTATATGTGACAGGGATACACCCAGCTGTACTGTGTATAATGTGTATTATATGTGAGTGACAGGGATATACCCAGCTGTACTGTGTATAATGTGTATTATATGTGAGTGACGGGATACACCCAGCTGTACTGTGTATAATGTGTATTATATGTGAGTGACAGGGATATACCCAGCTGTACTGTGTATAATGTGTATTATATGTGACAGGGATATACCCAGCTGTACTGTGTATAATGTGTATTATATGTGACGGGGATATACCCAGCTGTACTGTGTATAATGTGTATTATATGTGAGTGACAGGGATACACCCAGCTGTACTGTGTATAATGTGTATTATATGTGAGTGACAGGGATACACCCAGCTGTACTGTGTATAATGTGTATTATATGTGAGTGACAGGGATACACCCAGCTGTACTGTGTATAATGTGTATTATATGTGAGTGACAGGGATACACCCAGCTGTGCTGTGTATAATGTGTATTATATGTGAGTGACGGGGATACACCCAGCTGTACTGTGTATAATGTGTATTATATGTGAGTGACAGGGATACACCCAGCTGTACTGTGTATAATGTGTATTATATGTGAGTGACAGGGATACACCCAGCTGTACTGTGTATAATGTGTATTATATGTGAGTGACAGGGATACACCCAGCTGTACTGTGTATAATGTGTATTATATGTGACAGGGATACACCCAGCTGTACTGTGTATAATGTGTATTATATGTGACAGGGATACACCCAGCTGTACTGTGTATAATGTGTATTATATGTGAGTGACGGGATACACCCAGCTGTACTGTGTATAATGTGTATTATATGTGACAGGGATACACCCAGCTGTACTGTGTATAATGTGTATTATATGTGAGTGACAGGGATATACCCAGCTGTACTGTGTATAATGTGTATTATATGTGACAGGGATACACCCAGCTGTACTGTGTATAATGTGTATTATATGTGACAGGGATACACCCAGCTGTACTGTGTATAATGTGTATTATATGTGAGTGACAGGGATATACCCAGCTGTACTGTGTATAATGTGTATTATATGTGAGTGACAGGGATACACCCAGCTGTACTGTGTATAATGTGTATTATATGTGACAGGGATACACCCAGCTGTACTGTGTATAATGTGTATTATATGTGACAGGGATATACCCAGCTGTACTGTGTATAATGTGTATTATATGTGACAGGGATACACCCAGCTGTACTGTGTATAATGTGTATTATATGTGAGTGACGGGGATATACCCAGCTGTACTGTGTATAATGTGTATTATATGTGAGTGACAGGGATACACCCAGCTGTACTGTGTATAATGTGTATTATATGTGAGTGACAGGGATATACCCAGCTGTACTGTGTATAATGTGTATTATATGTGAGTGACAGGGATATACCCAGCTGTACTGTGTATAATGTGTATTATATGTGAGTGACAGGGATATACCCAGCTGTACTGTGTATAATGTGTATTATATGTGACAGGGATACACCCAGCTGTACTGTGTATAATGTGTATTATATGTGAGTGACAGGGATATACCCAGCTGTACTGTGTATAATGTGTATTATATGTGACAGGGATACACCCAGCTGTACTGTGTATAATGTGTATTATATGTGAGTGACAGGGATATACCCAGCTGTACTGTGTATAATGTGTATTATATGTGAGTGACAGGGATACACCCAGCTGTACTGTGTATAATGTGTATTATATGTGAGTGACGGGGATACACCCAGCTGTACTGTGTATAATGTGTATTATATGTGAGTGACAGGGATATACCCAGCTGTACTGTGTATAATGTGTATTATATGTGACAGGGATACACCCAGCTGTACTGTGTATAATGTGTATTATATGTGACAGGGATACACCCAGCTGTACTGTGTATAATGTGTATTATATGTGAGTGACAGGGATATACCCAGCTGTACTGTGTATAATGTGTATTATATGTGAGTGACGGGGATACACCCAGCTGTACTGTGTATAATGTGTATTATATGTGACAGGGATACACCCAGCTGTACTGTGTATAATGTGTATTATATGTGACAGGGATACACCCAGCTGTACTGTGTATAATGTGTATTATATGTGAGTGACAGGGATACACCCAGCTGTACTGTGTATAATGTGTATTATATGTGAGTGACAGGGATATACCCAGCTGTACTGTGTATAATGTGTATTATATGTGACAGGGATACACCCAGCTGTACTGTGTATAATGTGTATTATATGTGAGTGACAGGGATACACCCAGCTGTACTGTGTATAATGTGTATTATATGTGAGTGACAGGGATACACCCAGCTGTACTGTGTATAATGTGTATTATATGTGAGTGACAGGGATACACCCAGCTGTACTGTGTATAATGTGTATTATATGTGAGTGACGGGGATATACCCAGCTGTACTGTGTATAATGTGTATTATATGTGAGTGACAGGGATATACCCAGCTGTACTGTGTATAATGTGTATTATATGTGAGTGACAGGGATATACCCAGCTGTACTGTGTATAATGTGTATTATATGTGAGTGACAGGGATATACCCAGCTGTACTGTGTATAATGTGTATTATATGTGACAGGGATATACCCAGCTGTACTGTGTATAATGTGTTTTATATGTGAGTGACAGGAATATACCCAGCTGTACTGTGTATAATGTGTATTATATGTGAGTGACAGGGATACACCCAGCTGTACTGTGTATAATGTGTATTATATGTGACGGGGATACACCCAGCTGTACTGTGTATAATGTGTATTATATGTGAGTGACAGGGATACACCCAGCTGTACTGTGTATAATGTGTATTATATGTGACAGGGATACACCCAGCTGTACTGTGTATAATGTGTATTATATGTGAGTGACAGGGATATACCCAGCTGTACTGTGTATAATGTGTATTATATGTGAGTGACAGGGATACACCCAGCTGTACTGTGTATAATGTGTATTATATGTGAGTGACGGGGATACACCCAGCTGTACTGTGTATAATGTGTATTATATGTGAGTGACGGGGATATACCCAGCTGTACTGTGTATAATGTGTATTATATGTGAGTGACAGGGATACACCCAGCTGTACTGTGTATAATGTGTATTATATGTGAGTGACAGGAATACACCCAGCTGTACTGTGTATAATGTGTATTATATGTGAGTGACAGGGATATACCCAGCTGTACTGTGTATAATGTGTATTATATGTGAGTGACGGGGATACACCCAGCTGTACTGTGTATAATGTGTATTATATGTGAGTGACGGGGATACACCCAGCTGTACTGTGTATAATGTGTATTATATGTGAGTGACAGGGATACACCCAGCTGTACTGTGTATAATGTGTATTATATGTGAGTGACAGGGATACACCCAGCTGTACTGTGTATAATGTGTATTATATGTGACAGGGATACACCCAGCTGTACTGTGTATAATGTGTATTATATGTGAGTGACAGGGATACACCCAGCTGTACTGTGTATAATGTGTATTATATGTGAGTGACAGGGATACACCCAGCTGTACTGTGTATAATGTGTATTATATGTGAGTGACAGGGATACACCCAGCTGTACTGTGTATAATGTGTATTATATGTGACAGGGATATACCCAGCTGTACTGTGTATAATGTGTATTATATGTGAGTGACAGGGATACACCCAGCTGTACTGTGTATAATGTGTATTATATGTGACAGGGATACACCCAGCTGTACTGTGTATAATGTGTATTATATGTGAGTGACAGGGATATACCCAGCTGTACTGTGTATAATGTGTATTATATGTGAGTGACAGGGATACACCCAGCTGTACTGTGTATAATGTGTATTATATGTGAGTGACAGGGATATAACCAGCTGTACTGTGTATAATGTGTATTATATGTGAGTGACAGGGATACACCCAGCTGTACTGTGTATAATGTGTATTATATGTGAGTGACAGGGATACACCCAGCTGTACTGTGTATAATGTGTATTATATGTGACAGGGATATACCCAGCTGTACTGTGTATAATGTGTATTATATGTGACAGGGATACACCCAGCTGTACTGTGTATAATGTGTATTATATGTGAGTGACAGGGATATACCCAGCTGTACTGTGTATAATGTGTATTATATGTGAGTGACAGGGATATACCCAGCTGTACTGTGTATAATGTGTATTATATGTGAGTGACAGGGATACACCCAGCTGTACTGTGTATAGTGTGTATTATATGTGACAGGGATACACCCAGCTGTACTGTGTATAATGTGTATTATATGTGAGTGACAGGGATACACCCAGCTGTACTGTGTATAATGTGTATTATATGTGAGTGACAGGGATACACCCAGCTGTACTGTGTATAGTGTGTATTATATGTGACAGGGATACACCCAGCTGTACTGTGTATAATGTGTATTATATGTGAGTGACAGGGATACACCCAGCTGTACTGTGTATAATGTGTATTATATGTGAGTGACAGGGATATACCCAGCTGTACTGTGTATAATGTGTATTATATGTGAGTGACAGGGATATACCCAGCTGTACTGTGTATAATGTGTATTATATGTGAGTGACAGGGATATACCCAGCTGTACTGTGTATAATGTGTATTATATGTGAGTGACGGGGATATACCCAGCTGTACTGTGTATAATGTGTATTATATGTGAGTGACAGGGATATACCCAGCTGTACTGTGTATAATGTGTATTATATGTGACAGGAATACACCCAGCTGTACTGTGTATAATGTGTATTATATGTGAGTGACAGGGATACACCCAGCTGTACTGTGTATAATGTGTATTATATGTGGCAGGGATACACCCAGCTGTACTGTGTATAATGTGTATTATATGTGAGTGAGAGGGATACACCCAGCTGTACTGTGTATAATGTGTATTATATGTGAGTGACGGGGATACACCCAGCTGTACTGTGTATAATGTATATTATATGTGACAGGGATACACCCAGCTGTACTGTGTATAATGTGTATTATATGTGAGTGAGAGGGATACACCCAGCTGTACTGTGTATAATGTGTATTATATGTGAGTGACAGGGATATACCCAGCTGTACTGTGTATAATGTGTATTATATGTGACAGGGATACACCCAGCTGTACTGTGTATAATGTGTATTATATGTGAGTGACAGGGATACACCCAGCTGTACTGTGTATAATGTGTATTATATGTGAGTGACGGGGATACACCCAGCTGTACTGTGTATAATGTGTATTATATGTGACAGGGATATACCCAGCTGTACTGTGTATAATGTGTATTATATGTGAGTGACAGGGATACACCCAGCTGTACTGTGTATAATGTGTATTATATGTGACAGGGATACACCCAGCTGTACTGTGTATAATGTGTATTATATGTGAGTGACGGGGATATACCCAGCTGTACTGTGTATAATGTGTATTATATGTGAGTGACGGGGATATACCCAGCTGTACTGTGTATAATGTGTATTATATGTGACAGGGATACACCCAGCTGTACTGTGTATAATGTGTATTATATGTGAGTGACGGGGATACACCCAGCTGTACTGTGTATAATGTGTATTATATGTGAGTGACGGGGATATACCCAGCTGTACTGTGTATAATGTGTATTATATGTGAGTGACGGGGATATACCCAGCTGTACTGTGTATAATGTGTATTATATGTGACAGGGATATACCCAGCTGTACTGTGTATAATGTGTATTATATGTGACAGGGATATACCCAGCTGTACTATGTATAATGTGTATTATATGTGACAGGGATATACCCAGCTGTACTGTGTATAATGTGTATTATATGTGAGTGACAGGGATATACCCAGCTGTACTGTGTATAATGTGTATTATATGTGACAGGGATATACCCAGCTGTACTGTGTATAATGTGTATTATATGTGACAGGGATACACCCAGCTGTACTGTGTATAATGTGTATTATATGTGAGTGACAGGGATATACCCAGCTGTACTGTGTATAATGTGTAGTATATGTGAGTGACAGGGATATACCCAGCTGTACTGTGTATAATGTGTATTATATGTGAGTGACAGGGATATACCCAGCTGTACTGTGTATAATGTGTATTATATGTGAGTGACAGGAATACACCCAGCTGTACTGTGTATAATGTGTATTATATGTGAGTGACAGGAATACACCCAGCTGTACTGTGTATAATGTGTATTATATGTGAGTGACAGGGATATACCCAGCTGTACTGTGTATAATGTGTATTATATGTGAGTGACAGGGATATACCCAGCTGTACTGTGTATAATGTGTATTATATGTGACAGGGATATACCCAGCTGTACTGTGTATAATGTGTATTATATGTGAGTGACAGGGATATACCCAGCTGTACTATGTATAATGTGTATTATATGTGACAGGGATATACCCAGCTGTACTGTGTATAATGTGTATTATATGTGACAGGGATACACCCAGCTGTACTGTGTATAATGTGTATTATATGTGACAGGGATATACCCAGCTGTACTGTGTATAATGTGTATTATATCTGAGTGACAGGGATACACCCAGCTGTACTATGTATAATGTGTATTATATGTGACAGGGATATACCCAGCTGTACTGTGTATAATGTGTATTATATGTGAGTGACAGGGATATACCCAGCTGTACTATGTATAATGTGTATTATATGTGACAGGGATATACCCAGCTGTACTGTGTATAATGTGTATTATATGTGACAGGGATACACCCAGCTGTACTGTGTATAATGTGTATTATATGTGACAGGGATACACCCAGCTGTACTGTGTATAATGTGTATTATATGTGAGTGACAGGGATACACCCAGCTGTACTGTGTATAATGTGTATTATATGTGACGGGGATACACCCAGCTGTACTGTGTATAATGTGTATTATATGTGACAGGGATACACCCAGCTGTACTGTGTATAATGTGTATTATATGTGAGTGACAGGAATACACCCAGCTGTACTGTGTATAATGTGTATTATATGTGAGTGACAGGGATACACCCAGCTGTACTGTGTATAATGTGTATTATATGTGAGTGACGGGGATACACCCAGCTGTACTGTGTATAATGTGTATTATATGTGAGTGACAGGGATACACCCAGCTGTACTGTGTATAATGTGTATTATATGTGAGTGACAGGGATACACCCAGCTGTACTGTGTATAATGTGTATTATATGTGAGTGACGGGGATATACCCAGCTGTACTGTGTATAATGTGTATTATATGTGACAGGGATACACCCAGCTGTACTGTGTATAATGTGTATTATATGTGACAGGGATACACCCAGCTGTACTGTGTATAATGTGTATTATATGTGAGTGACAGGGATACACCCAGCTGTACTGTGTATAATGTGTATTATATGTGAGTGACAGGGATACACCCAGCTATACTATGTATAATGTGTATTATATGTGACAGGGATATACCCAGCTGTACTGTGTATAATGTGTATTATATGTGAGTGACAGGGATATACCCAGCTGTACTATGTATAATGTGTATTATATGTGACGGGGATACACCCAGCTGTACTGTGTATAATGTGTATTATATGTGAGTGACAGGGATATACCCAGCTGTACTGTGTATAATGTGTATTATATGTGAGTGACAGGGATACACCCAGCTGTACTGTGTATAATGTGTATTATATGTGAGTGACAGGGATATACCCAGCTGTACTGTGTATAATGTGTATTATATGTGAGTGACAGGGATACACCCAGCTGTACTGTGTATAATGTGTATTATATGTGAGTGACAGGGATACACCCAGCTGTACTGTGTATAATGTGTATTATATGTGACAGGGATACACCCAGCTGTGCTGTGTATAATGTGTATTATATGTGAGTGACGGGGATACACCCAGCTGTACTGTGTATAATGTGTATTATATGTGAGTGACAGGGATACACCCAGCTGTACTGTGTATAATGTGTATTATATGTGACAGGGATACACCCAGCTGTACTGTGTATAATGTGTATTATATGTGACAGGGATACACCCAGCTGTACTGTGTATAATGTGTATTATATGTGACAGGGATACACCCAGCTGTACTGTGTATAATGTGTATTATATGTGAGTGACAGGGATATACCCAGCTGTACTGTGTATAATGTGTATTATATGTGAGTGACAGGGATACACCCAGCTGTACTGTGTATAATGTGTATTATATGTGAGTGACAGGGATATACCCAGCTGTACTGTGTATAATGTGTATTATATGTGACAGGGATACACCCATCTGTACTGTGTATAATGTGTATTATATGTGACAGGGATACACCCAGCTGTACTGTGTATAATGTGTATTATATGTGAGTGACAGGGATACACCCAGCTGTACTGTGTATAATGTGTATTATATGTGACAGGGATATACCCAGCTGTACTGTGTATAATGTGTATTATATGTGAGTGACAGGAATACACCCAGCTGTACTGTGTATAATGTGTATTATATGTGACAGGGATACACCCAGCTGTACTGTGTATAATGTGTATTATATGTGACAGGGATACACCCAGCTGTACTGTGTATAATGTGTATTATATATGACAGGGATATACCCAGCTGTACTGTGTATAATGTGTATTATATGTGAGTGACAGGGATATACCCAGCTGTACTGTGTATAATGTGTATTATATGTGAGTGACAGGGATATACCCAGCTGTACTGTGTATAATGTGTATTATATGTGACGGGGATATACCCAGCTGTACTGTGTATAATGTGTATTATATGTGACAGGGATACACCCAGCTGTACTGTGTATAATGTGTATTATATGTGAGTGACAGGGATACACCCAGCTGTACTGTGTATAATGTGTATTATATGTGAGTGACGGGATATACCCAGCTGTACTGTGTATAATGTGTATTATATGTGAGTGACAGGGATACACCCAGCTGTACTGTGTATAATGTGTATTATATGTGACAGGGATACACCCAGCTGTACTGTGTATAATGTGTATTATATGTGAGTGACAGGGATATACCCAGCTGTACTGTGTATAATGTGTATTATATGTGAGTGACAGGGATATACCCAGCTGTACTGTGTATAATGTGTATTATATGTGAGTGACAGGGATATACCCAGCTGTACTGTGTATAATGTGTATTATATGTGAGTGACAGGGATATACCCAGCTGTACTGTGTATAATGTGTATTATATGTGAGTGACAGGGATATACCCAGCTGTACTGTGTATAATGTGTAGTATATGTGACAGGGATACACCCAGCTGTACTGTGTATAATGTGTATTATATGTGACAGGGATACACCCAGCTGTACTGTGTATAATGTGTAGTATATGTGACAGGGATATACCCAGCTGTACTGTGTATAATGTGTATTATATGTGAGTGACAGGAATATACCCAGCTGTACTGTGTATAATGTGTATTATATGTGAGTGACAGGAATACACCCAGCTGTACTGTGTATAATGTGTATTATATGTGAGTGACAGGGATACACCCAGCTGTACTGTGTATAATGTGTATTATATGTGAGTGACAGGGATACACCCAGCTGTACTGTGTATAATGTGTATTATATGTGACAGGGATACACCCAGCTGTACTGTGTATAATGTGTATTATATGTGACAGGGATATACCCAGCTGTACTGTGTATAATGTGTATTATATGTGAGTGACAGGGATATATCCAGCTGTACTGTGTATAATGTGTATTATATGTGAGTGACAGGGATACACCCAGCTGTACTGTGTATAATGTGTATTATATGTGACAGGGATATACCCAGCTGTACTGTGTATAATGTGTATTATATGTGAGTGACAGGAATACACCCAGCTGTACTGTGTATAATGTGTATTATATGTGAGTGACAGGAATATACCCAGCTGTACTGTGTATAATGTGTATTATATGTGAGTGACAGGGATACACCCAGCTGTACTGTGTATAATGTGTATTATATGTGACGGGGATACACCCAGCTGTACTGTGTATAATGTGTATTATATGTGAGTGACAGGGATACACCCAGCTGTACTGTGTATAATGTGTATTATATGTGACAGGGATACACCCAGCTGTACTGTGTATAATGTGTATTATATGTGAGTGACAGGGATATACCCAGCTGTACTGTGTATAATGTGTATTATATGTGAGTGACAGGGATACACCCAGCTGTACTGTGTATAATGTGTATTATATGTGAGTGACGGGGATACACCCAGCTATACTGTGTATAATGTGTATTATATGTGAGTGACGGGGATATACCCAGCTGTACTGTGTATAATGTGTATTATATGTGAGTGACAGGGATACACCCAGCTGTACTGTGTATAATGTGTATTATATGTGAGTGACAGGAATACACCCAGCTGTACTGTGTATAATGTGTATTATATGTGAGTGACAGGGATATACCCAGCTGTACTGTGTATAATGTGTATTATATGTGAGTGACGGGGATACACCCAGCTGTACTGTGTATAATGTGTATTATATGTGAGTGACGGGGATACACCCAGCTGTACTGTGTATAATGTGTATTATATGTGAGTGACAGGGATACACCCAGCTGTACTGTGTATAATGTGTATTATATGTGAGTGACAGGGATACACCCAGCTGTACTGTGTATAATGTGTATTATATGTGACAGGGATACACCCAGCTGTACTGTGTATAATGTGTATTATATGTGAGTGACAGGGATACACCCAGCTGTACTGTGTATAATGTGTATTATATGTGAGTGACAGGGATACACCCAGCTGTACTGTGTATAATGTGTATTATATGTGAGTGACAGGGATACACCCAGCTGTACTGTGTATAATGTGTATTATATGTGACAGGGATATACCCAGCTGTACTGTGTATAATGTGTATTATATGTGAGTGACAGGGATACACCCAGCTGTACTGTGTATAATGTGTATTATATGTGACAGGGATACACCCAGCTGTACTGTGTATAATGTGTATTATATGTGAGTGACAGGGATATACCCAGCTGTACTGTGTATAATGTGTATTATATGTGAGTGACAGGGATACACCCAGCTGTACTGTGTATAATGTGTATTATATGTGAGTGACAGGGATATAACCAGCTGTACTGTGTATAATGTGTATTATATGTGAGTGACAGGGATACACCCAGCTGTACTGTGTATAATGTGTATTATATGTGAGTGACAGGGATACACCCAGCTGTACTGTGTATAATGTGTATTATATGTGACAGGGATATACCCAGCTGTACTGTGTATAATGTGTATTATATGTGACAGGGATACACCCAGCTGTACTGTGTATAATGTGTATTATATGTGAGTGACAGGGATATACCCAGCTGTACTGTGTATAATGTGTATTATATGTGAGTGACAGGGATATACCCAGCTGTACTGTGTATAATGTGTATTATATGTGAGTGACAGGGATACACCCAGCTGTACTGTGTATAGTGTGTATTATATGTGACAGGGATACACCCAGCTGTACTGTGTATAATGTGTATTATATGTGAGTGACAGGGATACACCCAGCTGTACTGTGTATAATGTGTATTATATGTGAGTGACAGGGATACACCCAGCTGTACTGTGTATAGTGTGTATTATATGTGACAGGGATACACCCAGCTGTACTGTGTATAATGTGTATTATATGTGAGTGACAGGGATACACCCAGCTGTACTGTGTATAATGTGTATTATATGTGAGTGACAGGGATATACCCAGCTGTACTGTGTATAATGTGTATTATATGTGAGTGACAGGGATATACCCAGCTGTACTGTGTATAATGTGTATTATATGTGAGTGACAGGGATATACCCAGCTGTACTGTGTATAATGTGTATTATATGTGAGTGACAGGGATATACCCAGCTGTACTGTGTATAATGTGTATTATATGTGAGTGACGGGGATATACCCAGCTGTACTGTGTATAATGTGTATTATATGTGAGTGACAGGGATATACCCAGCTGTACTGTGTATAATGTGTATTATATGTGACAGGAATACACCCAGCTGTACTGTGTATAATGTGTATTATATGTGAGTGACAGGGATACACCCAGCTGTACTGTGTATAATGTGTATTATATGTGGCAGGGATACACCCAGCTGTACTGTGTATAATGTGTATTATATGTGAGTGAGAGGGATACACCCAGCTGTACTGTGTATAATGTGTATTATATGTGAGTGACGGGGATACACCCAGCTGTACTGTGTATAATGTATATTATATGTGACAGGGATACACCCAGCTGTACTGTGTATAATGTGTATTATATGTGAGTGAGAGGGATACACCCAGCTGTACTGTGTATAATGTGTATTATATGTGAGTGACAGGGATATACCCAGCTGTACTGTGTATAATGTGTATTATATGTGACAGGGATACACCCAGCTGTACTGTGTATAATGTGTATTATATGTGAGTGACAGGGATACACCCAGCTGTACTGTGTATAATGTGTATTATATGTGAGTGACGGGGATACACCCAGCTGTACTGTGTATAATGTGTATTATATGTGACAGGGATATACCCAGCTGTACTGTGTATAATGTGTATTATATGTGAGTGACAGGGATACACCCAGCTGTACTGTGTATAATGTGTATTATATGTGACAGGGATACACCCAGCTGTACTGTGTATAATGTGTATTATATGTGAGTGACGGGGATATACCCAGCTGTACTGTGTATAATGTGTATTATATGTGAGTGACGGGGATATACCCAGCTGTACTGTGTATAATGTGTATTATATGTGACAGGGATACACCCAGCTGTACTGTGTATAATGTGTATTATATGTGAGTGACGGGGATACACCCAGCTGTACTGTGTATAATGTGTATTATATGTGAGTGACGGGGATATACCCAGCTGTACTGTGTATAATGTGTATTATATGTGAGTGACGGGGATATACCCAGCTGTACTGTGTATAATGTGTATTATATGTGACAGGGATATACCCAGCTGTACTGTGTATAATGTGTATTATATGTGACAGGGATATACCCAGCTGTACTATGTATAATGTGTATTATATGTGACAGGGATATACCCAGCTGTACTGTGTATAATGTGTATTATATGTGAGTGACGGGGATACACCCAGCTGTACTGTGTATAATGTGTATTATATGTGACAGGGATATACCCAGCTGTACTGTGTATAATGTGTATTATATGTGACAGGGATATACCCAGCTGTACTATGTATAATGTGTATTATATGTGACAGGGATATACCCAGCTGTACTGTGTATAATGTGTATTATATGTGACAGGGATACACCCAGCTGTACTGTGTATAATGTGTATTATATGTGAGTGACAGGGATATACCCAGCTGTACTGTGTATAATGTGTAGTATATGTGAGTGACAGGGATATACCCAGCTGTACTGTGTATAATGTGTATTATATGTGAGTGACAGGGATATACCCAGCTGTACTGTGTATAATGTGTATTATATGTGAGTGACAGGAATACACCCAGCTGTACTGTGTATAATGTGTATTATATGTGAGTGACAGGAATACACCCAGCTGTACTGTGTATAATGTGTATTATATGTGAGTGACAGGGATATACCCAGCTGTACTGTGTATAATATGTGAGTGACAGGGATATACCCAGCTGTACTGTGTATAATGTGTATTATATGTGACAGGGATATACCCAGCTGTACTGTGTATAATGTGTATTATATGTGAGTGACAGGGATATACCCAGCTGTACTATGTATAATGTGTATTATATGTGACAGGGATATACCCAGCTGTACTGTGTATAATGTGTATTATATGTGACAGGGATACACCCAGCTGTACTGTGTATAATGTGTATTATATGTGACAGGGATATACCCAGCTGTACTGTGTATAATGTGTATTATATCTGAGTGACAGGGATACACCCAGCTGTACTATGTATAATGTGTATTATATGTGACAGGGATATACCCAGCTGTACTGTGTATAATGTGTATTATATGTGAGTGACAGGGATATACCCAGCTGTACTATGTATAATGTGTATTATATGTGACAGGGATATACCCAGCTGTACTGTGTATAATGTGTATTATATGTGACAGGGATACACCCAGCTGTACTGTGTATAATGTGTATTATATGTGACAGGGATACACCCAGCTGTACTGTGTATAATGTGTATTATATGTGAGTGACAGGGATACACCCAGCTGTACTGTGTATAATGTGTATTATATGTGACGGGGATACACCCAGCTGTACTGTGTATAATGTGTATTATGTGTGACAGGGATACACCCAGCTGTACTGTGTATAATGTGTATTATATGTGAGTGACAGGAATACACCCAGCTGTACTGTGTATAATGTGTATTATATGTGAGTGACAGGGATACACCCAGCTGTACTGTGTATAATGTGTATTATATGTGAGTGACGGGGATACACCCAGCTGTACTGTGTATAATGTGTATTATATGTGAGTGACAGGGATACACCCAGCTGTACTGTGTATAATGTGTATTATATGTGAGTGACAGGGATACACCCAGCTGTACTGTGTATAATGTGTATTATATGTGAGTGACGGGGATATACCCAGCTGTACTGTGTATAATGTGTATTATATGTGACAGGGATACACCCAGCTGTACTGTGTATAATGTGTATTATATGTGACAGGGATACACCCAGCTGTACTGTGTATAATGTGTATTATATGTGAGTGACAGGGATACACCCAGCTGTACTGTGTATAATGTGTATTATATGTGAGTGACAGGGATACACCCAGCTGTACTATGTATAATGTGTATTATATGTGACAGGGATATACCCAGCTGTACTGTGTATAATGTGTATTATATGTGAGTGACAGGGATATACCCAGCTGTACTATGTATAATGTGTATTATATGTGACGGGGATACACCCAGCTGTACTGTGTATAATGTGTATTATATGTGAGTGACAGGGATATACCCAGCTGTACTGTGTATAATGTGTATTATATGTGAGTGACAGGGATACACCCAGCTGTACTGTGTATAATGTGTATTATATGTGAGTGACAGGGATATACCCAGCTGTACTGTGTATAATGTGTATTATATGTGAGTGACAGGGATACACCCAGCTGTACTGTGTATAATGTGTATTATATGTGAGTGACAGGGATACACCCAGCTGTACTGTGTATAATGTGTATTATATGTGACAGGGATACACCCAGCTGTGCTGTGTATAATGTGTATTATATGTGAGTGACGGGGATACACCCAGCTGTACTGTGTATAATGTGTATTATATGTGAGTGACAGGGATACACCCAGCTGTACTGTGTATAATGTGTATTATATGTGACAGGGATACACCCAGCTGTACTGTGTATAATGTGTATTATATGTGACAGGGATACACCCAGCTGTACTGTGTATAATGTGTATTATATGTGAGTGACAGGGATATACCCAGCTGTACTGTGTATAATGTGTATTATATGTGAGTGACAGGGATACACCCAGCTGTACTGTGTATAATGTGTATTATATGTGAGTGACAGGGATATACCCAGCTGTACTGTGTATAATGTGTATTATATGTGACAGGGATACACCCATCTGTACTGTGTATAATGTGTATTATATGTGACAGGGATACACCCATCTGTACTGTGTATAATGTGTATTATATGTGACAGGGATACACCCAGCTGTACTGTGTATAATGTGTATTATATGTGAGTGACAGGAATACACCCAGCTGTACTGTGTATAATGTGTATTATATGTGACAGGGATACACCCAGCTGTACTGTGTATAATGTGTATTATATGTGACAGGGATACACCCAGCTGTACTGTGTATAATGTGTATTATATATGACAGGGATATACCCAGCTGTACTGTGTATAATGTGTATTATATGTGAGTGACAGGGATATACCCAGCTGTACTGTGTATAATGTGTATTATATGTGAGTGACAGGGATATACCCAGCTGTACTGTGTATAATGTGTATTATATGTGACGGGGATATACCCAGCTGTACTGTGTATAATGTGTATTATATATGACAGGGATACACCCAGCTGTACTGTGTATAATGTGTATTATATGTGAGTGACAGGAATACACCCAGCTGTACTGTGTATAATGTGTATTATATGTCAGTGACAGGGATATACCCAGCTGTACTGTGTATAATGTGTATTATATGTGACAGGGATACACCCAGCTGTACTGTGTATAATGTGTATTATATGTGACAGGGATACACCCAGCTGTACTGTGTATAATGTGTATTATATGTGAGTGACAGGGATATACCCAGCTGTACTGTGTATAATGTGTATTATATGTGAGTGACAGGGATATACCCAGCTGTACTGTGTATAATGTGTATTATATGTGAGTGACAGGGATACACCCAGCTGTACTGTGTATAATGTGTATTATATGTGAGTGACGGGATATACCCAGCTGTACTGTGTATAATGTGTATTATATGTGAGTGACAGGGATACACCCAGCTGTACTGTGTATAATGTGTATTATATGTGACAGGGATACACCCAGCTGTACTGTGTATAATGTGTATTATATGTGAGTGACGGGATATACCCAGCTGTACTGTGTATAATGTGTATTATATGTGAGTGACAGGGATACACCCAGCTGTACTGTGTATAATGTGTATTATATGTGACAGGGATACACCCAGCTGTACTGTGTATAATGTGTATTATATGTGAGTGACAGGGATATACCCAGCTGTACTGTGTATAATGTGTATTATATGTGAGTGACAGGGATATACCCAGCTGTACTGTGTATAATGTGTATTATATGTGAGTGACAGGGATATACCCAGCTGTACTGTGTATAATGTGTATTATATGTGAGTGACAGGGATATACCCAGCTGTACTGTGTATAATGTGTATTATATGTGAGTGACAGGGATATACCCAGCTGTACTGTGTATAATGTGTAGTATATGTGACAGGGATACACCCAGCTGTACTGTGTATAATGTGTAGTATATGTGACAGGGATATACCCAGCTGTACTGTGTATAATGTGTATAATGTGTATTATATGTGAGTGACAGGAATATACCCAGCTGTACTGTGTATAATGTGTATTATATGTGAGTGACAGGAATACACCCAGCTGTACTGTGTATAATGTGTATTATATGTGAGTGACAGGGATACACCCAGCTGTACTGTGTATAATGTGTATTATATGTGAGTGACAGGGATACACCCAGCTGTACTGTGTATAATGTGTATTATATGTGACAGGGATACACCCAGCTGTACTGTGTATAATGTGTATTATATGTGACAGGGATATACCCAGCTGTACTGTGTATAATGTGTATTATATGTGAGTGACAGGGATATATCCAGCTGTACTGTGTATAATGTGTATTATATGTGAGTGACAGGGATACACCCAGCTGTACTGTGTATAATGTGTATTATATGTGACAGGGATACACCCAGCTGTACTGTGTATAATGTGTATTATATGTGACAGGGATACACCCAGCTGTACTGTGTATAATGTGTATTATATGTGAGTGACAGGGATATATCCAGCTGTACTGTGTATAATGTGTATTATATGTGACAGGGATACACCCAGCTGTACTGTGTATAATGTGTATTATATGTGAGTGACAGGGATACACTCAGCTGTACTGTGTATAATGTGTATTATATGTGAGTGACAGGGATACACCCAGCTGTACTGTGTATAATGTGTATTATATGTGAGTGACAGGGATACACCCAGCTGTACTGTGTATAATGTGTATTATATGTGACAGGGATACACCCAGCTGTACTGTGTATAATGTGTATTATATGTGAGTGACAGGAATACACCCAGCTGTACTGTGTATAATGTGTATTATATGTGAGTGACAGGGATATACCCAGCTGTACTGTGTATAATGTGTATTATATGTGACAGGGATACACCCAGCTGTACTGTGTATAATGTGTATTATATGTGACAGGGATACACCCAGCTATACTGTGTATAATGTGTATTATATGTGAGTGACAGGAATACACCCAGCTGTACTGTGTATAATGTGTATTATATGTGAGTGACAGGGATACACCCAGCTGTACTGTGTATAATGTGTATTATATGTGACAGGGATACACCCAGCTGTACTGTGTATAATGTGTATTATATGTGACAGGGATATACCCAGCTGTACTGTGTATAATGTGTATTATATGTGAGTGACAGGGATACACCCAGCTGTACTGTGTATAATGTGTATTATATGTGAGTGACGGGGATACACCCAGCTGTACTGTGTATAATGTGTATTATATGTGAGTGACAGGGATATACCCAGCTGTACTGTGTATAATGTGTATTATATGTGACAGGGATACACCCAGCTGTACTGTGTATAATGTGTATTATATGTGAGTGACAGGGATACACCCAGCTGTACTATGTATAATGTGTATTATATGTGAGTGACAGGGATACACCCAGCTGTACTGTGTATAATGTGTATTATATGTGAGTGACAGGGATACACCCAGCTGTACTGTGTATAATGTGTATTATATGTGAGTGACGGGGATATACCCAGCTGTACTGTGTATAATGTGTATTATATGTGAGTGACAGGGATATACCCAGCTGTACTGTGTATAATGTGTATTATATGTGAGTGACAGGGATATACCCAGCTGTACTGTGTATAATGTGTATTATATGTGAGTGACAGGGATACACCCAGCTGTACTGTGTATAATGTGTATTATATGTGAGTGACAGGGATACACCCAGCTGTACTGTGTATAATGTGTATTATATGTGAGTGACAGGGATACACCCAGCTGTACTGTGTATAATGTGTATTATATGTGACAGGGATATACCCAGCTGTACTGTGTATAATGTGTATTATATGTGACAGGGATATACCCAGCTGTACTGTGTATAATGTGTATTATATGTGAGTGACAGGGATACACCCAGCTGTACTGTGTATAATGTGTATTATATGTGAGTGACGGGGATACACCCAGCTGTGCTGTGTATAATGTGTATTATATGTGAGTGACAGGGATACACCCAGCTGTACTGTGTATAATGTGTATTATATGTGAGTGACGGGGATACACCCAGCTGTACTGTGTATAATGTGTATTATATGTGACAGGGATACACCCAGCTGTACTGTGTATAATGTGTATTATATGTGAGTGACAGGGATATACCCAGCTGTACTGTGTATAATGTGTATTATATGTGAGTGACGGGGATATACCCAGCTGTACTGTGTATAATGTGTATAATGTGTATTATATGTGAGTGACAGGGATACACCCAGCTGTACTGTGTATAATGTGTATTATATGTGAGTGACAGGGATATACCCAGCTGTACTGTGTATAATGTGTATTATATGTGAGTGACAGGGATACACCCAGCTGTACTGTGTATAATGTGTATTATATGTGAGTGACGGGGATATACCCAGCTGTACTGTGTATAATGTGTATTATATGTGAGTGACAGGGATACACCCAGCTGTACTGTGTATAATGTGTATTATATGTGAGTGACGGGGATACACCCAGCTGTACTGTGTATAATGTGTATTATATGTGAGTGACAGGGATACACCCAGCTGTACTGGGTATAATGTGTATTATATGTGACAGGGATACACCCAGCTGTACTGTGTATAATGTGTATTATATGTGAGTGACAGGGATACACCCAGCTGTACTGTGTATAATGTGTATAATATGTGAGTGACAGGGATATACCCAGCTGTACTGTGTATAATGTGTATAATATGTGAGTGACAGGGATACACCCAGCTGTACTGTTTATAATGTGTATAATATGTGAGTGACAGGGATACACCCAGCTGTACTGTGTATAATGTGTATTATATGTGAGTGACGGGGATACACCCAGCTGTACTGTGTATAATGTGTATTATATGTGAGTGACGGGGATACACCCAGCTGTACTGTGTATAATGTGTATTATATGTGAGTGACAGGGATACACCCAGCTGTACTGTGTATAATGTGTATTATATGTGAGTGACAGGGATACACCCAGCTGTACTGTGTATAATGTGTATTATATGTGAGTGACAGGAATACACCCAGCTGTACTGTGTATAATGTGTATTATATGTGAGTGACAGGGATACACCCAGCTGTACTGTGTATAATGTGTATTATATGTGAGTGACGGGGATACACCCAGCTGTACTGTGTATAATGTGTATTATATGTGAGTGACAGGGATATACCCAGCTGTACTGTGTATAATGTGTATTATATGTGAGTGACGGGGATATACCCAGCTGTACTGTGTATAATGTGTATTATATGTGACAGGGATATACCCAGCTGTACTGTGTATAATGTGTATTATATGTGAGTGACAGGGATACACCCAGCTGTACTGTGTATAATGTGTATTATATGTGAGTGACAGGGATACACCCAGCTGTACTGTGTATAATGTGTATTATATGTGACAGGGATACACCCAGCTGTACTGTGTATAATGTGTATTATATGTGACAGGGATACACCCAGCTGTACTGTGTATAATGTGTATTATATGTGAGTGACAGGGATACACCCAGCTGTACTGTGTATAATGTGTATTATATGTGAGTGACAGGGATACACCCAGCTGTACTGTGTATAATGTGTATTATATGTGACAGGGATACACCCAGCTGTACTGTGTATAATGTGTATTATATGTGAGTGACAGGGATACACCCAGCTGTACTGTGTATAATGTGTATTATATGTGAGTGACAGGGATACACCCAGCTGTACTGTGTATAATGTGTATTATATGTGACAGGGATATACCCAGCTGTACTGTGTATAATGTGTATTATATGTGAGTGACAGGGATATACCCAGCTGTACTGTGTATAATGTGTATTATATGTGACAGGGATACACCCAGCTGTACTGTGTATAATGTGTATTATATGTGAGTGACAGGGATACACCCAGCTGTACTGTCTATAATGTGTATTATATGTGACAGGGATACACCCAGCTGTACTGTGTATAATGTGTATTATATGTGAGTGACAGGGATATACCCAGCTGTACTGTGTATAATGTGTATTATATGTGACAGGGATATACCCAGCTGTACTGTGTATAATGTGTATTATATGTGACAGGGATACACCCAGCTGTACTGTGTATAATGTGTATTATATGTGAGTGACAGGGATACACCCAGCTGTACTGTGTATAATGTGTATTATATGTGACAGGGATACACCCAGCTGTACTGTGTATAATGTGTATTATATGTGACAGGGATATACCCAGCTGTACTGTGTATAATGTGTATTATATGTGACAGGAATACACCCAGCTGTACTGTGTATAATGTGTATTATATGTGACAGGAATACACCCAGCTGTACTGTGTATAATGTGTATTATATGTGAGTGACGGGGATATACCCAGCTGTACTGTGTATAATGTGTATTATATGTGACAGGGATATACCCAGCTGTACTGTGTATAATGTGTATTATATGTGACAGGGATACACCCAGCTGTACTGTGTATAATGTGTATTATATGTGAGTGACAGGGATATACCCAGCTGTACTGTGTATAATGTGTATTATATGTGACAGGGATACACCCAGCTGTACTGTGTATAATGTGTATTATATGTGAGTGACAGGGATATACCCAGCTGTACTGTGTATAATGTGTATTATATGTGAGTGACAGGGATACACCCAGCTGTACTGTGTATAATGTGTATTATATGTGACAGGGATATACCCAGCTGTACAGTGTATAATGTGTATTATATGTGAGTGACGGGGATACACCCAGCTGTACTGTGTATAATGTGTATTATATGTGAGTGACGGGGATATACCCAGCTGTACTGTGTATAATGTGTATTATATGTGAGTGACAGGGATATACCCAGCTGTACTGTGTATAATGTGTATTATATGTGAGTGACGGGGATACACCCAGCTGTACTGTGTATAATGTGTATTATATGTGAGTGACAGGGATATACCCAGCTGTACTGTGTATAATGTGTATTATATGTGAGTGACAGGGATATACCCAGCTGTACTGTGTATAATGTGTATTATATGTGAGTGACAGGGATACACCCAGCTGTACTGTGTATAATGTGTATTATATGTGACAGGGATACACCCAGCTGTACTGTGTATAATGTGTATTATATGTGAGTGACAGGGATATACCCAGCTGTACTGTGTATAATGTGTATTATATGTGAGTGACAGGGATATACCCAGCTGTACTGTGTATAATGTGTATTATATGTGAGTGACGGGGATATACCCAGCTGTACTGTGTATAATGTGTATTATATGTGAGTGACAGGGATACACCCAGCTGTACTGTGTATAATGTGTATTATATGTGACAGGGATACACCCAGCTGTACTGTGTATAATGTGTATTATATGTGAGTGACAGGGATATACCCAGCTGTACTGTGTATAATGTGTATTATATGTGAGTGACAGGGATATACCCAGCTGTACTGTGTATAATGTGTATTATATGTGACAGGGATACACCCAGCTGTACTGTGTATAATGTGTATTATATGTGACAGGGATACACCCAGCTGTACTGTGTATAATGTGTATTATATGTGAGTGACAGGGATACACCCAGCTGTACTGTGTATAATGTGTATTATTTGTGAGTAACGGGGATACACCCAGCTGTACTGTGTATAATATGTATTATATGTGAGTGACAGGGATACACCCAGCTGTACTGTGTATAATGTGTATTATATGTGAGTGACGGGGATATACCCAGCTGTACTGTGTATAATGTGTATTATATGTGAGTGACGGGGATACACCCAGCTGTACTGTGTATAATGTGTATTATATGTGAGTGACGGGGATACACCCAGCTGTACTGTGTATAATGTGTATTATATGTGAGTGACGGGGATATACCCAGCTGTACTGTGTATAATGTGTATTATATGTGAGTGACAGGGATATACCCAGCTGTACTGTGTATAATGTGTATTATATGTGACAGGGATACACCCAGCTGTACTGTGTATAATGTGTATTATATGTGACAGGAATATACCCAGCTGTACTGTGTATAATGTGTATTATATGTGTGACGGGGATATACCCAGCTGTACTGTGTATAATGTGTATTATATGTGACAGGGATACACCCAGCTGTACTGTGTATAATGTGTATTATATGTGAGTGACAGGGATATACCCAGCTGTACTGTGTATAATGTGTATTATATGTGAGTGACAGGGATACACCCAGCTGTACTGTGTATAATGTGTATTATATGTGAGTGACAGGGATATACCCAGCTGTACTGTGTATAATGTGTATTATATGTGACAGGAATACACCCAGCTGTACTGTGTATAATGTGTATTATATGTGAGTGACAGGGATACACCCAGCTGTACTGTGTATAATGTGTATTATATGTGACAGGGATATACCCAGCTGTACTGTGTATAATGTGTATTATATGTGAGTGACAGGGATATACCCAGCTGTACTGTGTATAATGTGTATTATATGTGACAGGGATACACCCAGCTGTACTGTGTATAATGTGTATTATATGTGAGTGACGGGGATACACCCAGCTGTACAGTGTATAATGTGTATTATATGTGACAGGGATACACCCAGCTGTACTGTGTATAATGTGTATTATATGTGACAGGGATACACCCAGCTGTACTGTGTATAATGTGTATTATATGTGACAGGGATACACCCAGCTGTACTGTGTATAATGTGTATTATATGTGAGTGACAGGGATATAAGCAGCTGTACTGTGTATAATGTGTATTATATGTGAGTGACAGGGATATACCCAGCTGTACTGTGTATAATGTGTATTATATGTGAGTGACGGGGATACACCCAGCTGTACTGTGTATAATGTGTATTATATGTGAGTGACGGGGATATACCCAGCTGTACTGTGTATAATGTGTATTATATGTGAGTGACAGGGATATACCCAGCTGTACTGTGTATAATGTGTATTATATGTGACAGGGATACACCCAGATGTACTGTGTATAATGTGTATTATATGTGACAGGGATACACCAAGCTGTACTGTGTATAA
Organism: Taudactylus pleione; assembly: GCA_031769625.1. Taxonomy (NCBI): domain Eukaryota; kingdom Metazoa; phylum Chordata; class Amphibia; order Anura; family Myobatrachidae; genus Taudactylus; species Taudactylus pleione. The sequence goes on from JAUIMM010002417.1 coordinate 371,729, forward strand.
TGTGTATTATATGTGACAGGGATACACCCAGCTGTACTGTGTATAATGTGTATTATATGTGACAGGAATACACCCAGCTGTACTGTGTATAATGTGTATAATATGTGAGTGACAGGGATACACCCAGCTGTACTGTGTATAATGTGTATTATATGTGAGTGACAGGGATACACCCAGCTGTACTGTGTATAATGTGTATTATATGTGACAGGGATATACCCAGCTGTACTGTGTATAATGTGTATTATATGTGAGTGACGGGGATATACCCAGCTGTACTGTGTATAATGTGTATTATATGTGAGTGACAGGGATACACCCAGCTGTACTGTGTATAATGTGTATTATATGTGAGTGACAGGGATACACCCAGCTGTACTGTGTATAATGTGTATTATATGTGACAGGGATACACCCAGCTGTACTGTGTATAATGTGTATTATATGTGAGTGACAGGGATACACCCAGCTGTACTGTGTATAATGTGTATTATATGTGACAGGGATACACCCAGCTGTACTGTGTATAATGTGTATTATATGTGACAGGGATACACCCAGCTGTACTGTGTATAATGTGTATTATATGTGACAGGGATATACCCAGCTGTACTGTGTATAATGTGTATTATATGTGACAGGGATACACCCAGCTGTACTGTGTATAATGTGTATTATATGTGACGGGGATACACCCAGCTGTACTGTGTATAATGTGTATTATATGTGAGTGACAGGGATACACCCAGCTGTACTGTGTATAATGTGTATTATATGTGAGTGACAGGGATACACCCAGCTGTACTGTGTATAATGTGTATTATATGTGACAGGGATATGCCCAGCTGTACTGTGTATAATGTGTATTATATGTGAGTGACAGGGATACACCCAGCTGTACTGTGTATAATGTGTATTATATGTGACAGGGATACACCCAGCTGTACTGGGTATAATGTGTATTATATGTGAGTGACGGGGATATACCCAGCTGTACTGTGTATAATGTGTATTATATGTGACAGGGATATACCCAGCTGTACTGTGTATAATGTGTATTATATGTGACAGGGATACACCCAGCTGTACTGTGTATAATGTGTATTATATGTGAGTGACAGGGATACACCCAGCTGTACTGTGTATAATGTGTATTATATGTGAGTGACAGGGATACACCCAGCTGTACTGTGTATAATGTGTATTATATGTGAGTGACAGGGATACACCCAGCTGTACTGTGTATAATGTGTATTATATGTGAGTGACAGGGATACACCCAGCTGTACTGTGTATAATGTGTATTATATGTGAGTGACAGGGATATACCCAGCTGTACTGTGTATAATGTGTATTATATGTGACAGGGATATACCCAGCTGTACTGTGTATAATGTGTATTATATGTGAGTGACAGGGATATACCCAGCTGTACTGTGTATAATGTGTATTATATGTGACAGGGATACACCCAGCTGTACTGTGTATAATGTGTATTATATGTGAGTGACAGGGATACACCCAGCTGTACTGTCTATAATGTGTATTATATGTGACAGGGATACACCCAGCTGTACTGTGTATAATGTGTATTATATGTGAGTGACAGGGATATACCCAGCTGTACTGTGTATAATGTGTATTATATGTGACAGGGATATACCCAGCTGTACTGTGTATAATGTGTATTATATGTGACAGGGATACACCCAGCTGTACTGTGTATAATGTGTATTATATGTGACAGGGATATACCCAGCTGTACTGTGTATAATGTGTATTATATGTGACAGGGATATACCCAGCTGTACTGTGTATAATGTGTATTATATGTGAGTGACAGGGATACACCCAGCTGTACTGTGTATAATGTGTATTATATGTGAGTGACAGGGATACACCCAGCTGTACTGTGTATAATGTGTATTATATGTGAGTGACAGGGATACACCCAGCTGTACTGTGTATAATGTGTATTATATGTGAGTGACAGGGATATACTCAGCTGTACTGTGTATAATGTGTATTATATGTGAGTGACAGGGATATACCCAGCTGTACTGTGTATAATGTGTATTATATGTGAGTGACGGGGATATACCCAGCTGTACTGTGTATAATGTGTATTATATGTGACAGGGATACACCCAGCTGTACTGTGTATAATGTGTATTATATGTGACAGGGATACACCCAGCTGTACTGTGTATAATGTGTATTATATGTGAGTGACAGGGATATACTCAGCTGTACTGTGTATAATGTGTATTATATGTGAGTGACAGGGATATACCCAGCTGTACTGTGTATAATGTGTATTATATGTGAGTGACGGGGATATACCCAGCTGTACTGTGTATAATGTGTATTATATGTGACAGGGATACACCCAGCTGTACTGTGTATAATGTGTATTATATGTGAGTGACGGGGATACACCCAGCTGTACTGTGTATAATGTGTATTATATGTGAGTGACAGGGATATACCCAGCTGTACTGTGTATAATGTGTATTATATGTGACAGGGATATACCCAGCTGTACTGTGTATAATGTGTATTATATGTGACAGGGATACACCCAGCTGTGCTGTGTATAATGTGTATTATATGTGACAGGGATATAACCAGCTGTACTGTGTATAATGTGTATTATATGTGAGTGACAGGGATATACCCAGCTGTACTGTGTATAATGTGTATTATATGTGAGTGACGGGGATACACCCAGCTGTAATGTGTATAATGTGTATTATATGTGACAGGGATACACCCAGCTGTACTGTGTATAATGTGTATTATATGTGACAGGGATATACCCAGCTGTACTGTGTATAATGTGTATTATATGTGAGTGACAGGGATACACCCAGCTGTACTGTGTATAATGTGTATTATATGTGACAGGGATATACCCAGCTGTACTGTGTATAATGTGTATTATATGTGATAGGGATACACCCAGCTGTACTGTGTATAATGTGTATTATATGTGAGTGACAGGGATATACCCAGCTGTACTGTGTATAATGTGTATTATATGTGAGTGACAGGGATATACCCAGCTGTACTGTGTATAATGTGTATTATATGTGACAGGGATATACCCAGCTGTACTGTGTATAATGTGTATTATATGTGACAGGGATACACCCAGCTGTACTGTGTATAATGTGTATTATATGTGAGTGACAGGGATACACCCAGCTGTACTGTGTATAATGTGTATTATATGTGAGTGACAGGGATACACCCAGCTGTACTGTGTATAATGTGTATTATATGTGACAGGGATATACCCAGCTGTACTGTGTATAATGTGTATTATATGTGACAGGGATACACCCAGCTGTACTGTGTATAATGTGTATTATATGTGAGTGACAGGGATACACCCAGCTGTACTGTGTATAATGTGTATTATATGTGACAGGGATATACCCAGCTGTACTGTGTATAATGTGTATTATATGTGAGTGACAGGGATACACCCAGCTGTACTGTGTATAATGTGTATTATATGTGACAGGGATATACCCAGCTGTACTGTGTATAATGTGTATTATATGTGACAGGGATACACCCAGCTGTACTGTGTATAATGTGTATTATATGTGAGTGACAGGGATATACCCAGCTGTACTGTGTATAATGTGTATTATATGTGAGTGACAGGGATATACCCAGCTGTACTGTGTATAATGTGTATTATATGTGACAGGGATATACCCAGCTGTACTGTGTATAATGTGTATTATATGTGACAGGGATACACCCAGCTGTACTGTGTATAATGTGTATTATATGTGAGTGACGGGGATATACCCAGCTGTACTGTGTATAATGTGTATTATATGTGAGTGACAGGGATACACCCAGCTGTACTGTGTATAATGTGTATTATATGTGAGTGACAGGGATACACCCAGCTGTACTGTGTATAATGTGTATTATATGTGAGTGACAGGGATACACCCAGCTGTACTGTGTATAATGTGTATTATATGTGAGTGACGGGGATACACCCAGCTGTACTGTGTATAATGTGTATTATATGTGAGTGACAGGGATACACCCAGCTGTACTGTGTATAATGTGTATTATATGTGACAGGGATATACCCAGCTGTACTGTGTATAATGTGTATTATATGTGACAGGGATACACCCAGCTGTACTGTGTATAATGTGTATTATATGTGAGTGACAGGGATACACCCAGCTGTATTGTGTATAATGTGTATTATATGTGACAGGGATACACCCAGCTGTACTGTGTATAATGTGTATTATATGTGAGTGACAGGGATACACCCAGCTGTACTGTGTATAATGTGTATTATATGTGAGTGACAGGGATACACCCAGCTGTACTGTGTATAATGTGTATTATATGTGACAGGGATACACCCAGCTGTACTGTGTATAATGTGTATTATATGTGACAGGGATACACCCAGCTGTACTGTGTATAATGTGTATTATATGTGACGGGGATATACCCAGCTGTACTGTGTATAATGTGTATTATATGTGACAGGGATACACCCAGCTGTACTGTGTATAATGTGTATTATATGTGACAGGGATACACCCAGCTGTACTGTGTATAATGTGTATTATATGTGACAGGGATACACCCAGCTGTACTGTGTATAATGTGTATTATATGTGAGTGACAGGGATACACCCAGCTGTACTGTGTATAATGTGTATTATATGTGAGTGACAGGGATATACCCAGCTGTACTATGTAAAATGTGTATTATATGTGACAGGGATACACCCAGCTGTACTGTGTATAATGTGTATTATATGTGAGTGACAGGGATACACCCAGCTGTACTGTGTATAATGTGTATTATATGTGAGTGACAGGGATACACCCAGCTGTACTGTGTATAATGTGTATTATATGTGAGTGACGGGGATACACCCAGCTGTACTGTGTATAATGTGTATTATATGTGAGTGACAGGGATACACCCAGCTGTACTGTGTATAATGTGTATTATATGTGACAGGGATACACCCAGCTGTACTGTGTATAATGTGTATTATATGTGAGTGACGGGGATATACCCAGCTGTACTGTGTATAATGTGTATTATATGTGAGTGACGGGGATACACCCAGCTGTACTGTGTATAATGTGTATTATATGTGAGTGACAGGGATACACCCAGCTGTACTGTGTATAATGTGTATTATATATGAGTGACAGGAATACACCCAGCTGTACTGTGTATAATGTGTATTATATGTGAGTGACAGGGATACACTCAGCTGTACTGTGTATAATGTGTATTATATGTGAGTGACGGGGATACACCCAGCTGTACTGTGTATAATGTGTATTATATGTGAGTGACAGGGATACACCCAGCTCTACTGTGTATAATGTGTATTATATGTGACAGGGATACACCCAGCTGTACTGTGTATAATGTGTATTATATGTGAGTGACGGGGATATACCCAGCTGTACTGTGTATAATGTGTATTATATGTGAGTGACGGGGATACACCCAGCTGTACTGTGTATAATGTGTATTATATGTGAGTGACAGGGATACACCCAGCTGTACTGTGTATAATGTGTATTATATGTGAGTGACAGGGATATACCCAGCTGTACTGTGTATAATGTGTATTATATGTGAGTGACAGGGATACACCCAGCTGTACTGTGTATAATGTGTATTATATGTGAGTGACAGGGATACACCCAGCTGTACTGTGTATAATGTGTATTATATGTGACAGGGATACACCCAGCTGTACTGTGTATAATGTGTATTATATGTGAGTGACAGGGATACACCCAGCTGTACTGTGTATAATGTGTATTATATGTGACAGGAATACACCCAGCTGTACTGTGTATAATGTGTATTATATGTGAGTGACAGGGATATACCCAGCTGTACTGTGTATAATGTGTATTATATGTGACAGGGATACACCCAGCTGTACTGTGTATAATGTGTATTATATGTGAGTGACAGGGATACACCCAGCTGTACTGTGTATAATGTGTATTATATGTGACAGGGATATACCCAGCTGTACTGTGTATAATGTGTATTATATGTGAGTGACAGGGATACACCCAGCTGTACTGTGTATAATGTGTATTATATGTGAGTGACGGGGATATACCCAGCTGTACTGTGTATAATGTGTATTATATGTGAGTGACAGGGATACACCCAGCTGTACTGTGTATAATGTGTATTATATGTGAGTGACGGGGATACACCCAGCTGTACTGTGTATAATGTGTATTATATGTGAGTGACAGGGATACACCCAGCTGTACTGTGTATAATGTGTATTATATGTGAGTGACGGGGATATACCCAGCTGTACTGTGTATAATGTGTATTATATGTGAGTGACGGGGATATACCCAGCTGTACTGTGTATAATGTGTATTATATGTGACAGGGATACACCCAGCTGTACTGTGTATAATGTGTATTATATGTGAGTGACAGGGATATTCCCAGCTGTACTGTGTATAATGTGTATTATATGTGAGTGACAGGGATATACCCAGCTGTACTGTGTATAATGTGTATTATATGTGACAGGGATATACCCAGCTGTACTGTGTATAATGTGTATTATATGTGACAGGGATACACCCAGCTGTACTGTGTATAATGTGTATTATATGTGAGTGACAGGGATACACCCAGCTGTATTGTGTATAATGTGTATTATATGTGACAGGGATACACCCAGCTGTACTGTGTATAATGTGTATTATATGTGAGTGACAGGGATACACCCAGCTGTACTGTGTATAATGTGTATTATATGTGAGTGACAGGGATACACCCAGCTGTACTGTGTATAATGTGTATTATATGTGACAGGGATACACCCAGCTGTACTGTGTATAATGTGTATTATATGTGACAGGGATACACCCAGCTGTACTGTGTATAATGTGTATTATATGTGACGGGGATATACCCAGCTGTACTGTGTATAATGTGTATTATATGTGACAGGGATACACCCAGCTGTACTGTGTATAATGTGTATTATATGTGACAGGGATACACCCAGCTGTACTGTGTATAATGTGTATTATATGTGACAGGGATACACCCAGCTGTACTGTGTATAATGTGTATTATATGTGAGTGACAGGGATACACCCAGCTGTACTGTGTATAATGTGTATTATATGTGAGTGACAGGGATATACCCAGCTGTACTATGTAAAATGTGTATTATATGTGACAGGGATACACCCAGCTGTACTGTGTATAATGTGTATTATATGTGAGTGACAGGGATACACCCAGCTGTACTGTGTATAATGTGTATTATATGTGAGTGACAGGGATACACCCAGCTGTACTGTGTATAATGTGTATTATATGTGAGTGACGGGGATACACCCAGCTGTACTGTGTATAATGTGTATTATATGTGAGTGACAGGGATACACCCAGCTGTACTGTGTATAATGTGTATTATATGTGACAGGGATACACCCAGCTGTACTGTGTATAATGTGTATTATATGTGAGTGACGGGGATATACCCAGCTGTACTGTGTATAATGTGTATTATATGTGAGTGACGGGGATACACCCAGCTGTACTGTGTATAATGTGTATTATATGTGAGTGACAGGGATACACCCAGCTGTACTGTGTATAATGTGTATTATATATGAGTGACAGGAATACACCCAGCTGTACTGTGTATAATGTGTATTATATGTGAGTGACAGGGATACACTCAGCTGTACTGTGTATAATGTGTATTATATGTGAGTGACGGGGATACACCCAGCTGTACTGTGTATAATGTGTATTATATGTGAGTGACAGGGATACACCCAGCTCTACTGTGTATAATGTGTATTATATGTGACAGGGATACACCCAGCTGTACTGTGTATAATGTGTATTATATGTGAGTGACGGGGATATACCCAGCTGTACTGTGTATAATGTGTATTATATGTGAGTGACGGGGATACACCCAGCTGTACTGTGTATAATGTGTATTATATGTGAGTGACAGGGATACACCCAGCTGTACTGTGTATAATGTGTATTATATGTGAGTGACAGGGATATACCCAGCTGTACTGTGTATAATGTGTATTATATGTGAGTGACAGGGATACACCCAGCTGTACTGTGTATAATGTGTATTATATGTGAGTGACAGGGATACACCCAGCTGTACTGTGTATAATGTGTATTATATGTGACAGGGATACACCCAGCTGTACTGTGTATAATGTGTATTATATGTGAGTGACAGGGATACACCCAGCTGTACTGTGTATAATGTGTATTATATGTGACAGGAATACACCCAGCTGTACTGTGTATAATGTGTATTATATGTGAGTGACAGGGATATACCCAGCTGTACTGTGTATAATGTGTATTATATGTGACAGGGATACACCCAGCTGTACTGTGTATAATGTGTATTATATGTGAGTGACAGGGATACACCCAGCTGTACTGTGTATAATGTGTATTATATGTGACAGGGATATACCCAGCTGTACTGTGTATAATGTGTATTATATGTGAGTGACAGGGATACACCCAGCTGTACTGTGTATAATGTGTATTATATGTGAGTGACGGGGATATACCCAGCTGTACTGTGTATAATGTGTATTATATGTGAGTGACAGGGATACACCCAGCTGTACTGTGTATAATGTGTATTATATGTGAGTGACGGGGATACACCCAGCTGTACTGTGTATAATGTGTATTATATGTGAGTGACAGGGATACACCCAGCTGTACTGTGTATAATGTGTATTATATGTGAGTGACGGGGATATACCCAGCTGTACTGTGTATAATGTGTATTATATGTGAGTGACGGGGATATACCCAGCTGTACTGTGTATAATGTGTATTATATGTGACAGGGATACACCCAGCTGTACTGTGTATAATGTGTATTATATGTGAGTGACAGGGATATTCCCAGCTGTACTGTGTATAATGTGTATTATATGTGAGTGACAGGGATACACCCAGCTGTACTGTGTATAAGGTGTATTATATGTGAGTGACGGGGATACACCCAGCTGTACTGTGTATAATGTGTATTATATGTGAGTGACAGGGATATACCCAGCTGTACTGTGTATAATGTGTATTATATGTGACAGGGATACACCCAGCTGTACTGTGTATAATGTGTATTATATGTGACAGGGATATACCCAGCTGTACTGTGTATAATGTGTATTATATGTGACAGGGATATACCCAGCTGTACTGTGTATAATGTGTATTATATGTGAGTGACAGGGATACACCCAGCTGTACTGTGTATAATGTGTATTATATGTGACAGGGATATACCCAGCTGTACTGTGTATAATGTGTATTATATGTGACAGGGATACACCCAGCTGTACTGTGTATAATGTGTATTATATGTGACAGGGATATACCCAGCTGTACTGTGTATAATGTGTATTATATGTGACAGGGATATAACCAGCTGTACTGTGTATAATGTGTATTATATGTGAGTGACAGGGATACACCCAGCTGTACTGTGTATAATGTGTATTATATGTGACAGGGATACACCCAGCTGTACTGTGTATAATGTGTATTATATGTGAGTGACAGGGATACACCCAGCTGTACTGTGTATAATGTGTATTATATGTGACAGGGATACACCCAGCTGTACTGTGTATAATGTGTATTATATGTGACAGGGATACACCCAGCTGTACTGTGTATAATGTGTATTATATGTGACAGGGATACACCCAGCTGTACTGTGTATAATGTGTATTATATGTGAGTGACAGGGATATACCCAGCTGTACTGTGTATAATGTGTATTATATGTGACAGGGATATACCCAGCTGTACTGTGTATAATGTGTATTATATGTGACAGGGATATACCCAGCTGTACTGTGTATAATGTGTATTATATGTGAGTGACAGGGATATACCCAGCTGTACTGTGTATAATGTGTATTATATGTGACAGGGATACACCCAGCTGTACTGTGTATAATGTGTATTATATGTGACAGGGATATACCCAGCTGTACTGTGTATAATGTGTATTATATGTGACAGGGATATACCCAGCTGTACTGTGTATAATGTGTATTATATGTGAGTGACAGGGATACACCCAGCTGTACTGTGTATAATGTGTATTATATGTGAGTGACAGGGATACACCCAGCTGTACTGTGTATAATGTGTATTATATGTGAGTGACAGGGATACACCCAGCTGTACTGTGTATAATGTGTATTATATGTGAGTGACAGGGATATACTCAGCTGTACTGTGTATAATGTGTATTATATGTGAGTGACAGGGATATACCCAGCTGTACTGTGTATAATGTGTATTATATGTGAGTGACGGGGATATACCCAGCTGTACTGTGTATAATGTGTATTATATGTGACAGGGATACACCCAGCTGTACTGTGTATAATGTGTATTATATGTGAGTGACAGGGATATACTCAGCTGTACTGTGTATAATGTGTATTATATGTGAGTGACAGGGATATACCCAGCTGTACTGTGTATAATGTGTATTATATGTGAGTGACGGGGATATACCCAGCTGTACTGTGTATAATGTGTATTATATGTGACAGGGATACACCCAGCTGTACTGTGTATAATGTGTATTATATGTGAGTGACGGGGATACACCCAGCTGTACTGTGTATAATGTGTATTATATGTGAGTGACAGGGATATACCCAGCTGTACTGTGTATAATGTGTATTATATGTGACAGGGATATACCCAGCTGTACTGTGTATAATGTGTATTATATGTGACAGGGATACACCCAGCTGTGCTGTGTATAATGTGTATTATATGTGACAGGGATATAACCAGCTGTACTGTGTATAATGTGTATTATATGTGAGTGACAGGGATATACCCAGCTGTACTGTGTATAATGTGTATTATATGTGAGTGACGGGGATACACCCAGCTGTAATGTGTATAATGTGTATTATATGTGACAGGGATACACCCAGCTGTACTGTGTATAATGTGTATTATATGTGACAGGGATATACCCAGCTGTACTGTGTATAATGTGTATTATATGTGAGTGACAGGGATACACCCAGCTGTACTGTGTATAATGTGTATTATATGTGACAGGGATATACCCAGCTGTACTGTGTATAATGTGTATTATATGTGACAGGGATACACCCAGCTGTACTGTGTATAATGTGTATTATATGTGAGTGACAGGGATATACCCAGCTGTACTGTGTATAATGTGTATTATATGTGAGTGACAGGGATATACCCAGCTGTACTGTGTATAATGTGTATTATATGTGACAGGGATATACCCAGCTGTACTGTGTATAATGTGTATTATATGTGACAGGGATACACCCAGCTGTACTGTGTATAATGTGTATTATATGTGAGTGACAGGGATACACCCAGCTGTACTGTGTATAATGTGTATTATATGTGAGTGACAGGGATATACCCAGCTGTACTGTGTATAATGTGTATTATATGTGAGTGACAGGGATACACCCAGCTGTACTGTGTATAATGTGTATTATATGTGACAGGGATATACCCAGCTGTACTGTGTATAATGTGTATTATATGTGAGTGACAGGGATACACCCAGCTGTACTGTGTATAATGTGTATTATATGTGACAGGGATATACCCAGCTGTACTGTGTATAATGTGTATTATATGTGAGTGACAGGGATACACCCAGCTGTACTGTGTATAATGTGTATTATATGTGACAGGGATATACCCAGCTGTACTGTGTATAATGTGTATTATATGTGACAGGGATACACCCAGCTGTACTGTGTATAATGTGTATTATATGTGAGTGACAGGGATATACCCAGCTGTACTGTGTATAATGTGTATTATATGTGAGTGACAGGGATATACCCAGCTGTACTGTGTATAATGTGTATTATATGTGACAGGGATATACCCAGCTGTACTGTGTATAATGTGTATTATATGTGACAGGGATACACCCAGCTGTACTGTGTATAATGTGTATTATATGTGAGTGACGGGGATATACCCAGCTGTACTGTGTATAATGTGTATTATATGTGAGTGACAGGGATACACCCAGCTGTACTGTGTATAATGTGTATTATATGTGAGTGACAGGGATACACCCAGCTGTACTGTGTATAATGTGTATTATATGTGAGTGACAGGGATACACCCAGCTGTACTGTGTATAATGTGTATTATATGTGAGTGACGGGGATACACCCAGCTGTACTGTGTATAATGTGTATTATATGTGAGTGACAGGGATACACCCAGCTGTACTGTGTATAATGTGTATTATATGTGACAGGGATATACCCAGCTGTACTGTGTATAATGTGTATTATATGTGACAGGGATACACCCAGCTGTACTGTGTATAATGTGTATTATATGTGAGTGACAGGGATACACCCAGCTGTATTGTGTATAATGTGTATTATATGTGACAGGGATACACCCAGCTGTACTGTGTATAATGTGTATTATATGTGAGTGACAGGGATACACCCAGCTGTACTGTGTATAATGTGTATTATATGTGAGTGACAGGGATACACCCAGCTGTACTGTGTATAATGTGTATTATATGTGAGTGACAGGGATACACCCAGCTGTACTGTGTATAATGTGTATTATATGTGACAGGGATACACCCAGCTGTACTGTGTATAATGTGTATTATATGTGACAGGGATACACCCAGCTGTACTGTGTATAATGTGTATTATATGTGACGGGGATATACCCAGCTGTACTGTGTATAATGTGTATTATATGTGACAGGGATACACCCAGCTGTACTGTGTATAATGTGTATTATATGTGACAGGGATACACCCAGCTGTACTGTGTATAATGTGTATTATATGTGACAGGGATACACCCAGCTGTACTGTGTATAATGTGTATTATATGTGAGTGACAGGGATACACCCAGCTGTACTGTGTATAATGTGTATTATATGTGAGTGACAGGGATATACCCAGCTGTACTATGTATAATGTGTATTATATGTGACAGGGATACACCCAGCTGTACTGTGTATAATGTGTATTATATGTGAGTGACAGGGATATACCCAGCTGTACTGTGTATAATGTGTATTATATGTGAGTGACAGGGATACACCCAGCTGTACTGTGTATAATGTGTATTATATGTGACAGGGATACACCCAGCTGTACTGTGTATAATGTGTATTATATGTGAGTGACAGGGATACACCCAGCTGTACTGTGTATAATGTGTATTATATGTGAGTGACAGGGATACACCCAGCTGTACTGTGTATAATGTGTATTATATGTGACAGGGATACACCCAGCTGTACTGTGTATAATGTGTATTATATGTGAGTGACGGGGATACACCCAGCTGTACTGTGTATAATGTGTATTATATATGAGTGACAGGAATACACCCAGCTGTACTGTGTATAATGTGTATTATATGTGAGTGACGGGGATACACCCAGCTGTACTGTGTATAATGTGTATTATATGTGAGTGACAGGGATACACCCAGCTGTACTGTGTATAATGTGTATTATATATGAGTGACAGGAATACACCCAGCTGTACTGTGTATAATGTGTATTATATGTGAGTGACAGGGATACACCCAGCTGTACTGTGTATAATGTGTATTATATGTGAGTGACGGGGATACACCCAGCTGTACTGTGTATAATGTGTATTATATGTGAGTGACAGGGATACACCCAGCTGTACTGTGTATAATGTGTATTATATGTGACAGGGATACACCCAGCTGTACTGTGTATAATGTGTATTATATGTGAGTGACGGGGATATACCCAGCTGTACTGTGTATAATGTGTATTATATGTGAGTGACGGGGATACACCCAGCTGTACTGTGTATAATGTGTATTATATGTGAGTGACAGGGATACACCCAGCTGTACTGTGTATAATGTGTATTATATGTGAGTGACAGGGATATACCCAGCTGTACTGTGTATAATGTGTATTATATGTGAGTGACAGGGATACACCCAGCTGTACTGTGTATAATGTGTATTATATGTGAGTGACAGGGATACACCCAGCTGTACTGTGTATAATGTGTATTATATGTGACAGGGATACACCCAGCTGTACTGTGTATAATGTGTATTATATGTGAGTGACAGGGATACACCCAGCTGTACTGTGTATAATGTGTATTATATGTGACAGGAATACACCCAGCTGTACTGTGTATAATGTGTATTATATATGAGTGACAGGGATATACCCAGCTGTACTGTGTATAATGTGTATTATATGTGAGTGACAGGGATACACCCAGCTGTACTGTGTATAATGTGTATTATATGTGACAGGAATACACCCAGCTGTACTGTGTATAATGTGTATTATATGTGAGTGACAGGGATATACCCAGCTGTACTGTGTATAATGTGTATTATATGTGACAGGGATACACCCAGCTGTACTGTGTATAATGTGTATTATATGTGAGTGACAGGGATACACCCAGCTGTACTGTGTATAATGTGTATTATATGTGACAGGGATATACCCAGCTGTACTGTGTATAATGTGTATTATATGTGAGTGACAGGGATACACCCAGCTGTACTGTGTATAATGTGTATTATATGTGAGTGACGGGGATATACCCAGCTGTACTGTGTATAATGTGTATTATATGTGAGTGACAGGGATACACCCAGCTGTACTGTGTATAATGTGTATTATATGTGAGTGACGGGGATACACCCAGCTGTACTGTGTATAATGTGTATTATATGTGAGTGACAGGGATACACCCAGCTGTACTGTGTATAATGTGTATTATATGTGAGTGACGGGGATATACCCAGCTGTACTGTGTATAATGTGTATTATATGTGAGTGACGGGGATATACCCAGCTGTACTGTGTATAATGTGTATTATATGTGACAGGGATACACCCAGCTGTACTGTGTATAATGTGTATTATATGTGAGTGACAGGGATATTCCCAGCTGTACTGTGTATAATGTGTATTATATGTGAGTGACAGGGATACAGCCAGCTGTACTGTGTATAATGTGTATTATATGTGAGTGACAGGGATATACCCAGCTGTACTGTGTATAATGTGTATTATATGTGAGTGACAGGGATACACCCAGCTGTACTGTGTATAATGTGTATTATATGTGAGTGACAGGGATATACCCAGCTGTACTGTGTATAATGTGTACTATATGTTAGTGACAGGGATATTCCCAGCTGTACTGTGTATAATGTGTATTGTATGTGAGTGACGGGGATATACCCAGCTGTACTGTGTATAATGTGTATTATATGTGACAGGGATACACCCAGCTGTACTGTGTATAATGTGTATTATATGTGAGTGACAGGGATACACCCAGCTGTACTGTGTATAATGTGTATTATATGTGAGTGACAGGGATACACCCAGCTGTACTGTGTATAATGTGTATTATATGTGACAGGGATATACCCAGCTGTACTGTGTATAATGTGTATTATATGTGACAGGGATATACCCAGCTGTACTGTGTATAATGTGTATTATATGTGACAGGGATACACCCAGCTGTACTGTGTATAATGTGTATTATATGTGAGTGACAGGGATACACCCAGCTGTACTGTGTATAATGTGTATTATATGTGAGTGACAGGGATATACCCAGCTGTACTGTGTATAATGTGTATTATATGTGACAGGGATACACCCAGCTGTACTGTGTATAATGTGTATTATATGTGAGTGACAGGTATATACCCAGCTGTACTGTGTATAATGTGTATTATATGTGACAGGGATATACCCAGCTGTACTGTGTATAATGTGTATTATATGTGAGTGACAGGGATATACCCAGCTGTACTGTGTATAATGTGTATTATATGTGACAGGGATACACCCAGCTGTACTGTGTATAATGTGTATTATATGTGAGTGACGGGGATATACCCAGCTGTACTGTGTATAATGTGTATTATATGTGAGTGACAGGGATATACCCAGCTGTACTGTGTATAATGTGTATTATATGTGAGTGATAGGGATACACCCAGCTGTACTGTGTATAATGTGTATTATATGTGACAGGGATACACCCAGCTGTACTGTGTATAATGTGTATTATATGTGACAGGGATACACCCAGCTGTACTGTGTATAATGTGTATTATATGTGAGTGACGGGGATATACCCAGCTGTACTGTGTATAATGTGTATTATATGTGAGTGACAGGGATACACCCAGCTGTACTGTGTATAATGTGTATTATATGTGAGTGACAGGGATACACCCAGCTGTACTGTGTATAATGTGTATTATATGTGAGTGACAGGGATACACCCAGCTGTACTGTGTATAATGTGTATTATATGTGAGTGACGGGGATACACCCAGCTGTACTGTGTATAATGTGTATTATATGTGAGTGACAGGGATACACCCAGCTGTACTGTGTATAATGTGTATTATATGTGACAGGGATATACCCAGCTGTACTGTGTATAATGTGTATTATATGTGACAGGGATACACCCAGCTGTACTGTGTATAATGTGTATTATATGTGAGTGACAGGGATACACCCAGCTGTATTGTGTATAATGTGTATTATATGTGACAGGGATACACCCAGCTGTACTGTGTATAATGTGTATTATATGTGAGTGACAGGGATACACCCAGCTGTACTGTGTATAATGTGTATTATATGTGAGTGACAGGGATACACCCAGCTGTACTGTGTATAATGTGTATTATATGTGAGTGACAGGGATACACCCAGCTGTACTGTGTATAATGTGTATTATATGTGACAGGGATACACCCAGCTGTACTGTGTATAATGTGTATTATATGTGACAGGGATACACCCAGCTGTACTGTGTATAATGTGTATTATATGTGACGGGGATATACCCAGCTGTACTGTGTATAATGTGTATTATATGTGACAGGGATACACCCAGCTGTACTGTGTATAATGTGTATTATATGTGACAGGGATACACCCAGCTGTACTGTGTATAATGTGTATTATATGTGACAGGGATACACCCAGCTGTACTGTGTATAATGTGTATTATATGTGAGTGACAGGGATACACCCAGCTGTACTGTGTATAATGTGTATTATATGTGAGTGACAGGGATATACCCAGCTGTACTATGTATAATGTGTATTATATGTGACAGGGATACACCCAGCTGTACTGTGTATAATGTGTATTATATGTGAGTGACAGGGATATACCCAGCTGTACTGTGTATAATGTGTATTATATGTGAGTGACAGGGATACACCCAGCTGTACTGTGTATAATGTGTATTATATGTGACAGGGATACACCCAGCTGTACTGTGTATAATGTGTATTATATGTGAGTGACAGGGATACACCCAGCTGTACTGTGTATAATGTGTATTATATGTGAGTGACAGGGATACACCCAGCTGTACTGTGTATAATGTGTATTATATGTGACAGGGATACACCCAGCTGTACTGTGTATAATGTGTATTATATGTGAGTGACGGGGATACACCCAGCTGTACTGTGTATAATGTGTATTATATATGAGTGACAGGAATACACCCAGCTGTACTGTGTATAATGTGTATTATATGTGAGTGACGGGGATACACCCAGCTGTACTGTGTATAATGTGTATTATATGTGAGTGACAGGGATACACCCAGCTGTACTGTGTATAATGTGTATTATATATGAGTGACAGGAATACACCCAGCTGTACTGTGTATAATGTGTATTATATGTGAGTGACAGGGATACACCCAGCTGTACTGTGTATAATGTGTATTATATGTGAGTGACGGGGATACACCCAGCTGTACTGTGTATAATGTGTATTATATGTGAGTGACAGGGATACACCCAGCTGTACTGTGTATAATGTGTATTATATGTGACAGGGATACACCCAGCTGTACTGTGTATAATGTGTATTATATGTGAGTGACGGGGATATACCCAGCTGTACTGTGTATAATGTGTATTATATGTGAGTGACGGGGATACACCCAGCTGTACTGTGTATAATGTGTATTATATGTGAGTGACAGGGATACACCCAGCTGTACTGTGTATAATGTGTATTATATGTGAGTGACAGGGATATACCCAGCTGTACTGTGTATAATGTGTATTATATGTGAGTGACAGGGATACACCCAGCTGTACTGTGTATAATGTGTATTATATGTGAGTGACAGGGATACACCCAGCTGTACTGTGTATAATGTGTATTATATGTGACAGGGATACACCCAGCTGTACTGTGTATAATGTGTATTATATGTGAGTGACAGGGATACACCCAGCTGTACTGTGTATAATGTGTATTATATGTGACAGGAATACACCCAGCTGTACTGTGTATAATGTGTATTATATATGAGTGACAGGGATATACCCAGCTGTACTGTGTATAATGTGTATTATATGTGAGTGACAGGGATACACCCAGCTGTACTGTGTATAATGTGTATTATATGTGACAGGAATACACCCAGCTGTACTGTGTATAATGTGTATTATATGTGAGTGACAGGGATATACCCAGCTGTACTGTGTATAATGTGTATTATATGTGACAGGGATACACCCAGCTGTACTGTGTATAATGTGTATTATATGTGAGTGACAGGGATACACCCAGCTGTACTGTGTATAATGTGTATTATATGTGACAGGGATATACCCAGCTGTACTGTGTATAATGTGTATTATATGTGAGTGACAGGGATACACCCAGCTGTACTGTGTATAATGTGTATTATATGTGAGTGACGGGGATATACCCAGCTGTACTGTGTATAATGTGTATTATATGTGAGTGACAGGGATACACCCAGCTGTACTGTGTATAATGTGTATTATATGTGAGTGACGGGGATACACCCAGCTGTACTGTGTATAATGTGTATTATATGTGAGTGACAGGGATACACCCAGCTGTACTGTGTATAATGTGTATTATATGTGAGTGACGGGGATATACCCAGCTGTACTGTGTATAATGTGTATTATATGTGAGTGACGGGGATATACCCAGCTGTACTGTGTATAATGTGTATTATATGTGACAGGGATACACCCAGCTGTACTGTGTATAATGTGTATTATATGTGAGTGACAGGGATATTCCCAGCTGTACTGTGTATAATGTGTATTATATGTGAGTGACAGGGATACAGCCAGCTGTACTGTGTATAATGTGTATTATATGTGAGTGACAGGGATATACCCAGCTGTACTGTGTATAATGTGTATTATATGTGAGTGACAGGGATACACCCAGCTGTACTGTGTATAATGTGTATTATATGTGAGTGACAGGGATATACCCAGCTGTACTGTGTATAATGTGTACTATATGTTAGTGACAGGGATATTCCCAGCTGTACTGTGTATAATGTGTATTGTATGTGAGTGACGGGGATATACCCAGCTGTACTGTGTATAATGTGTATTATATGTGACAGGGATACACCCAGCTGTACTGTGTATAATGTGTATTATATGTGAGTGACAGGGATACACCCAGCTGTACTGTGTATAATGTGTATTATATGTGAGTGACAGGGATACACCCAGCTGTACTGTGTATAATGTGTATTATATGTGACAGGGATATACCCAGCTGTACTGTGTATAATGTGTATTATATGTGACAGGGATATACCCAGCTGTACTGTGTATAATGTGTATTATATGTGACAGGGATACACCCAGCTGTACTGTGTATAATGTGTATTATATGTGAGTGACAGGGATACACCCAGCTGTACTGTGTATAATGTGTATTATATGTGAGTGACAGGGATATACCCAGCTGTACTGTGTATAATGTGTATTATATGTGACAGGGATACACCCAGCTGTACTGTGTATAATGTGTATTATATGTGAGTGACAGGTATATACCCAGCTGTACTGTGTATAATGTGTATTATATGTGACAGGGATATACCCAGCTGTACTGTGTATAATGTGTATTATATGTGAGTGACAGGGATATACCCAGCTGTACTGTGTATAATGTGTATTATATGTGACAGGGATACACCCAGCTGTACTGTGTATAATGTGTATTATATGTGAGTGACGGGGATATACCCAGCTGTACTGTGTATAATGTGTATTATATGTGAGTGACAGGGATATACCCAGCTGTACTGTGTATAATGTGTATTATATGTGAGTGATAGGGATACACCCAGCTGTACTGTGTATAATGTGTATTATATGTGACAGGGATACACCCAGCTGTACTGTGTATAATGTGTATTATATGTTAGTGACAGGGATACACCCAGCTGTACTGTGTATAATGTGTATTATATGTGACAGGGATACACCCAGCTGTACTGTGTATAATGTGTATTATATGTGAGTGACAGGGATACACCCAGCTGTACTGTGTATAATGTGTATTATATGTGAGTGACGGGGATACACCCAGCTGTACTGTGTATAATGTGTATTATATGTGACAGGGATATACCCAGCTGTACTGTGTATAATGTGTATTATATGTGAGTGACGGGGATACACCCAGCTGTACTGTGTATAATGTGTATTATATGTGAGTGACAGGGATATACCCAGCTGTACTGTGTATAATGTGTATTATATATGAGTGACAGGGATATACCCAGCTGTACTGTGTATAATGTGTATTATATGTGAGTGACAGGGATACACCCAGCTGTACTGTGTATAATGTGTATTATATGTGAGTGACAGGGATATACCCAGCTGTACTGTGTATAATGTGTATTATATGTGACGGGGATATACCCAGCTGTACTGTGTATAATGTGTATTATATGTGAGTGACAGGGATATACCCAGCTGTACTGTGTATAATGTGTATTATATGTGAGTGACAGGGATACACCCAGCTGTAATGTGTATAATGTGTATTATATGTGAGTGACAGGGATACACCCAGCTGTAATGTGTATAATGTGTATTATATGTGAGTGACAGGGATACACCCAGCTGTACTGTGTATAATGTGTATTATATGTGACAGGGATATTCCCAGCTGTACTGTGTATAATGTGTATTATATGTGACAGGGATATACCCAGCTGTACTGTGTATAATGTGTATTATATGTGAGTGACAGGGATATACCCAGCTGTACTGTGTATAATGTGTATTATATGTGACAGGGATATACCCAGCTGTACTGTGTATAATGTGTATTATATGTGACAGGGATACACCCAGCTGTACTGTGTATAATGTGTATTATATGTGAGTGACAGGGATACACCCAGCTGTACTGTGTATAATGTGTATTATATGTGAGTGACGGGGATATACCCAGCTGTACTGTGTATAATGTGTATTATATGTGAGTGACAGGGATACACCCAGCTGTACTGTGTATAATGTGTATTATATGTGAGTGACAGGGATATACCCAGCTGTACTGTGTATAATGTGTATTATATGTGACAGGGATATACCCAGCTGTACTGTGTATAATGTGTATTATATGTGACGGGGATACACCCAGCTGTACTGTGTATAATGTGTATTATATGTGAGTGACAGGAATATACCCAGCTGTACTGTGTATAATGTGTATTATATGTGAGTGACAGGGATATACCCAGCTGTACTGTGTATAATGTGTATTATATGTGAGTGACGGGGATACACCCAGCTGTACTGTGTATAATGTGTATTATATGTGACAGGGATACACCCAGCTGTACTGTGTATAATGTGTATTATATGTGACAGGGATACACCCAGCTGTACTGTGTATAATGTGTATTATATGTGACAGGGATACACCCAGCTGTACTGTGTATAATGTGTATTATATGTGAGTGACAGGGATATACCCAGCTGTACTGTGTATAATGTGTATTATATGTGAGTGACAGGGATACACCCAGCTGTACTGTGTATAATGTGTATTATATGTGAGTGACGGGGATATACCCAGCTGTACTGTGTATAATGTGTATTATATGTGAGTGACAGGGATACACCCAGCTGTACTGTGTATAATGTGTATTATATGTGAGTGACAGGGATATACCCAGCTGTACTGTGTATAATGTGTATTATATGTGAGTGACAGGGATACACCCAGCTGTACTGTGTATAATGTGTATTATATGTGAGTGACAGGGATACACCCAGCTGTACTGTGTATAATGTGTATTATATGTGAGTGACGGGGATATACCCAGCTGTACTGTGTATAATGTGTATTATATGTGAGTGACAGGGATACACCCAGCTGTACTGTGTATAATGTGTATTATATGGGAGTGACAGGGATATACCCAGCTGTACTGTGTATAATGTGTATTATATGTGACAGGGATACACCCAGCTGTACTGTGTATAATGTGTATTATATGTGACAGGGATACACCCAGCTGTACTGTGTATAATGTGTATTATATGTGAGTGACAGGGATACACCCAGCTGTACTGTTTATAATGTGTATTATATGTGACAGGGATACACCCAGCTGTACTGTGTATAGTGTGTATTATATGTGACAGGGATACACCCAGCTGTACTGTGTATAATGTGTATTATATGTGAGTGACAGGGATACACCCAGCTGTACTGTGTATAATGTGTATTATATGTGAGTGACAGGGATATACCCAGCTGTACTGTGT